>CM031237.1:560927651-561175151 GCA_018340775.1 Taxus wallichiana var. yunnanensis
TTTTACATTGCACACATGTAGGAGAAGAGTTTGACTGCCTCTTGTAGCAATGAATTTCCCTTTTCAACAATTGTATTGATCCATTTGCCATTAGCCCGTTTTTGCACCATGAAATCTTGTGTCCTCTTGATGGATTCGGATTGAAGCTGCTTATGGGCGCAACTTCCTCAATGGGAATTGTTGAGGCACTTGGATCCACAAGATGTTGTACATAAGACGAAAGAGTTTCGCACTGTTCTTCGCGGCTCATCAATCTTTTTCTTGTACTCCTTGTTTCTCGCCACCAAGCGAGCGGAAGACTGTTCATATATATGCAAATCTCCTTCATGGGTAGCCGGCCCTAGCGGGATTGTGCTCATTTCATAATCAGCCAATGTCATTTCATCCACCGGCTTGATCACCTTAGGTCGGGCTACCTCGATATATTGTTTACTGTGTCTCCACTATAGAATTGTGAGGCCGTATGTGTAAGTTTTCTTTTCCTTCCCTTGGCCAATGATGCAATTGTTGATAAATCGGGGACCGTGACTTGTTGAACAGTGCGTGTGTCATGTGCTATCGTCTCTTTCATCCAAGGGAACATTTCATCAGATTCAGGCTCCATGATAAACATATCAACTGTTCCTTGCTCGGGTGGAAGAGACATCTCCTAGATAGGAGAGGCAGATAATGTTGACAAGAGGTGGGGCCTCTTGTGGTGGCTCAAAGACTCGGGTCCTAAACTATGTGCTCTTCTACAACTTGTGTTTCCGCAATTGGATCTTCTTTATCCTAGACTTTCTTTGGTGACTTCTCATGAGAAGAAGTCTCCAACTCTGTGGCTTTTCACTTTGAACTTGTCCAGAGTACCCTGAACTCGAAGTAACCTCCACCACTTTTGACGATGATTATTATGAGGCTTGTTTCTGGATTGTGGGGGTACCTCGTGATTGAATGGAAATGGCCCTCTTCCTTTGGAACCAATCTCTCATTCTTTTGACTACTTTCTCGGTCCGCTCCTTGATATCTCCAGACTCGTAGACATGCCAATTGACCTAAGGCAACAAGGAAGCCTTGACCGCCTCGTATTTAGGATCATTCCATCATCTTGCAAACCATCCTCATACCAAGAGAACTGATACTTATTCATCTCTCCTACTTGTCATTCTCATGTGATCCCTCTCCCACACATTGAACTCGTCGACACAGTTGGCCCAATAATCCTCAATTTGTAGAACGTGGCACAACTTTGGGACATGGAATGAGTCTGGGTCCATCCTTATGTCGAAGTTGGCCCTAGGAATGTATTGATGCAGAGTCAAGTGTGCGAAGGTAGTCTCCAGATGGGATGCATCATTTACATTCTTGCATGTGAACACCTCGAGAGAGATGGGGAATGAGACGAGTTTCTTCTTTTCATTTTTTGGCTTGTTGTTCACATGTGCGAGCTGCCCTGCAGACCTCAAATAGGACAATTTGATCACTAAGGTGCCTCAATAACCTTAGTGGAGCTTGGTCAAAGCCGGAGACTCACAAGTAGGAGAAAGTTGAGAACTGAATGAAATAGGAACCATATCTTTTGATCAAGGACGCCGCATTTTGTGGCGACATCTTGCCTTCAAATATCCCTCCAAACTTCTGACCACGAACATTGTGAACCCATCATTCACGCGGGTGAAGTGTTCGTGACTTTCTCTCATCACCAATCGAGGGAATTTCTCGAATCCTGGGACCCAGAGCAACAATGTTATGAGCAAGAGCCAATCCTTTGAATGGCTTGGAATTGACAAGAAGGTAGACCAAAGAGGGCCATCCAATCTTGAAAATCTCTTGTACTTGCTTTACCCATCACCCTGTTGAGGAGAGTGATTGCATCCGAATAGCCTTCGCGAAATTCGCATCTTGAGAGTGTCTTCGGCATCCTTGAAGGCTTTCTTCCCGTCTTCATCCATGATCCTAATGCAATCCCTTGCAGGTATGCATCCATTTTGTTCCATTCATGCATGACCTTCTCCTTTGTGAGGACAACCATATTGGCCGATGTTGGGATTTGCAATGCAAGTGAGATGGTTCTAGGGTGATGACTACCATCGTTGTACCATTGTCCGCTCGAATTGTCCGTGTATCTCGGCTCGTAGTGATGTGAGCAGGCCAAGACCAGCTCAGTGCATTGTATGGATAAAGGATGCCCGGAAGTTGCAAACAACCCACTTGTGTACACTCTATCTTCAATTTGCCCTCTTTTGTCCGCCAACGTGCAAGCTTTTAGATCATCAAGATCCATGTAGGTGACATCACTTTGTCACCTATCTCATATTCGAGATAGTGCCGGTTTCACTCTTGTAAACTTGAACTTCATGATGCTTTCAACAATTACTATATCTGGAAAGGGTAGCTTACTATTTTTGGTAAGTGTGAGAATCTACTTCTCCGAACTCCAACTGATGATACCGACTTGAATGTTCAACTCTGTACACTCCCTTTATGAAATCCACTTTCTGGAACAACTTACTATTTATAGCAAGTGCCTATGAGACAACTTACTATTTTTAGTAAGTGTCAGAATCTACTTCTCGAACTCCAACCGATTTACCGACTTGATTTTGAGCTAAGATGACTGCACTGATGAGTTTTACTTGTATTACTTTCATTGTGTACACCTTTGTCTTTTCTGGGTGAGTTGCTCCTCGAGGTGACTTACTAAAAATGGCAGGCACCCATATAGGGGACTTACTATTTTTAGTAAATGGTGAATTTTGCTATTTTAGGACCAAAGGATTGATTTGACCTCGTTTTCTTTCTTAGTGCATCCTGTTTTCTTCCAGCTTCTTTTGATGATGACTTACCCAAAATAGTACCACCCGTGTAGGAAGGCTTACTATTTTTAGTAAGTGGGTCTTTGGTACTCGGATCGTGACATAACGAAGGTTTCGATATGGGTTTTTGCCCAATAGTACTCTGAAATCTCAACTTCACCCGATCGCCGGTTTGAGATATTTTAAATTTTAAATTTTTTTGTCCTGCGGGAAGAGAGGGTTTTTTCACTGGAAAAATCCGGGCTGTGCATGCGAAAACTTCTTTTGGATTCTTCAAGGTGCCTGGAAGACTAAAAGATTTCAACGAATGACATCTCGATCCGTTGAGTGGTTTGCAAGATACGAACAATTCTTCGCCGGGTGACTTAAAGGGTTTTTTGGAAAAAATCTTCGTTTTTGCACCATTTTGATCCGTTCTTTTTGCAATTTTTGTGTTTTTAATGTTTTTGGATGAAGGAGGATTGCATGGAGTTGATCGGATGTGAAAAAATTGGTTTTTCTTTCGGAGGAATTTGGCAGAGTTTCGGTAGCATTTGGAGGCGTGGGGAAAAAATGGTGAAAAATACTCTAAGTGTTGGTATTTATAGGTTTGGAATGCAAAGGGTAGGGATGGGGCGCATTTTTCTGTCCTTTTCGCCCCTTTGCTAAAGGGACGAAGGGGATGTAAAATCCCGCCTCATTATGGGCTTGACACTTGGCATCTTTTTATTCGTTGAGTAGCTTAAGTGTGGGGGCTGAGTTTTAGCACTTGGGGGTTAGTTTGTGGTCACATTGAGAACCAAAAGGCATAATAGGGGTAGGGCACATTTTCATGTCCCTTTCGTCTCTTTGCTATAGTAAGGGACAAAGGGGAGGTAAAATTCCGCCTTATTCTAGTGTGGACAAGTGGCAAGCATGCGGGGTAGGTGAGCACACAGGTCAAACTTGGTCAACGGGGGCTAGCGGATGAGTTCTTGGTCATATTGGTGACTGGGGGTTAAAAAAGTGTTGGCCGCATTTTTATGTCCCTTTCGTCTCTTTGTAAAGGGACGTAAGGGACATGAAATGGTGTCTTAACCACAGGCTGCCACATGTCCAACTTAAAAATTGACTAAGTATGGGAAATCGTACCTTGGGACCAACTTGCAGAGACCATATCTCGAGCTCCCGGATGAATTTTTGGGTGAAATTTTATATGATTCTGCCTACAAACAACCCTCTGAATCCAATGGTGATGGTCCCAAGATCCAATTTTGACTGCAACCCCTTCAAATGGCTCCTTTTTTCTCGGGATCGCTCTGTCGTGCGCCAAAAGAATGAGCTTCCTAGAACATTGCATGAGGTTTCAAGAAGTCCTTTTTTTTAACATATAGCATATTGAAAATGCTTTCCATTGATACTTTTTGGGCTTTCAAATCACTATGGGGCTCCCAGAATCTCACCTTTAGCTCAGGTCCTCTTTCGTGGTGCATGCTCGTTCAGGCCCGAAAACCCGCTTTCGCTGAATTGTTTCCAACACCTTAGAATCTTCCCGAACCTTTCAAAATCATCTCCCTGATGTTCCTAGTACTTGAATACTCCTCCATAATGAGTTTTGCTCCTCTGATCCGCTCCGAGGGTGGTGCACTAGTCCTAGGAAGGCTAATGGTAGCCCTTCCCAAAACTGCTCGAATACTTGAATGTTCTAGAAGATCCTAAATCACCTAGGGGGACTAATTTTGCTTTCCTAAATCACCTAGGGGAATACATGACATTCACTTTGGGATCATTAGATTGATTGGATAGGATTGGCATTGGGGATGGACTGACTGGGGGTGTCTTGGGAAGGTATATACTTTGAAAAGTTTTGACACTGTGGTATCGTTGTCCTACTTTCCAGTGAATTTTGCCCTTGCAAAAACACAGGACAACAAATATCAACTAAAATATTCACCAAGACAAACACAAGAAGGTGAGTTCCATCTTGTGGAGTAGCAGGATAGGACCAAAGGGCTGAACTACCGCCTCAAATAATGTTATCAGAGCTGCATTGTCAAGTCGCTTAGCTTGTATTTGCTTAACTGAAATGCCAAGATTAAGTGCACACAAACAATGTAGCAGAGTTCTAAGGAGCCAAAGATACAATGACAACAACCTTTTAGAATGAGAGCCTCATCCTGTTTTTATTCTTGCTATACAACGCAAGGGCAGGCTCAAATTATTTTTGAATTCAACTACTATCGTACAAAAATAAATACATATTAGACTATGTATAGGCCCTGTGCAGCTTGAAAATCTTTTAGGCGGCTGTTTGTCCCCTTTTATTCTGATGGTTTACTGGACAAGCATGGCTGTGCCAAAATATCAACTCTGTAGGTTGTATGAATTTCTTTCGTGCCTTGTTCTTGGTATAATGATCACTCTGTTCATTTGACTCTTTGGCTTGTAATCTGATGGCAGCCGCGATGTGAGCTCCTTTGATTGGATGGCATTTGATGCCTTCACTCCTTGCTTTATCGTCAATTTCAATAAGAGGCGACTAGCTGACACGTATTCTGTCTGCTGTCCACCTTTGATCTCTCTTTTGGCATAGCTTCTCTTGATATATCAGCCACTGTTGATCTTTGAGGTGATTTGACGTAAGAGAATGTGCCAAGTGGGCTGAAATAATATTAAAGCTTGGGGTTGATGCCAAAAAAATTAGCACCTACAACACCTCTCGTATCATGGATGATGAGAACATGTTGTGGGAATATTAATATATGTTCATGTGGACACAAGATTCAAAAGTATTTAAAGACTTAAAGCTATGTACCAATGGGGCCGTACATCACAAAAACTAGCTACTCAATCGTCAGAAAGAATGCATCAAATAAAATAAAGTCCGGAGTATTTACATTACCAAAAGGAAATGCATGGATGAATATTTAAGTTATGGATGTATAGTGTTGTCCAAACTTTGAAGGTTTCAAAAAAGAAAGGGATCTAGGTGAAATTCCATTGGATGGTTTTCAGATACAAGTTGTTGATCATAGTGCTGAGTGTCTTTTGGAGTTGGCCACTGAATTTTCTCATCGTGATCACCTAAGTTCTTTAATAAATTTGATCATTACATCCAGCTCCATATCCAAGGTATACGTTCCTCCAGCCAAAAGTGCTTTTTTCAATCTTGAAATTTTTGAACTGTCAAACAATCTAAGTTTGATTGAGGTTGAAGGCTTAACAGACAGTTTGATGAGACTGAACCTTCTTTGAAACTAAATGTTGGAAATTTTAGGTCCATAGTAGTAATTTAATTCAATCTTGAAGGGATATTTATACAATAGCATGGTTTGTTGATGTACAGCAAGCCTTTGTCGTGATCCTAAATTTGAGAATATACTCTCAACGAAACCTATCATTCTGCACTTATCCCTCAAACTAACTCCATTCTACATGTGTGTTACAAAAACTGCCCAACAAACTAATTATATGATCAAGTATGCTAAATATACTATGGTGTAATAAATCCTTGCATATTCAGGTGTCAGGAGAGGTCAGGGAATATGTCCTTTCTGCTAGAGATATCTCCTACAGCAGGGAGACATCTACTTGAGCAGGAGATGTCTCTTGTGGGTATTCTTGTTAGAGATGCTACAACACATTTACAAAACTTGCACCCTGCCATAGGGTATGCCTCCTTAAGGTTTCAGTAGAACAAGTCAATATGATTAGTCCCTTAGGACCTCTTATCACAGATACAATATGGTTCTTGGCGACGGAAGAGGGCTTTTGATACCCCTTAGCTGGCATTTTACTCATCCACACCTATCGGAATTGCCATACTTTGCAATACATTTACTTATCAAATATATATCCTGTCATAACATACATTCATATTCGTTAACATATGCATATTCCATTATACCCATCAAAGTTTTGCTCTCATATATCCATGCTTGTACTCATCACACCACATGCCCATTGACAATGCAATACACTTTCATAGGGAGTAAACTTGTTTCACAAGTGTCAGTTGATTTTCATCCCCTATGCTGATTAATAGCACTTCATTCAATGTATATGTCATAGTTGCCAAGAGATGGGTATGGGTACCTGTGTCTTTGGTAGTGGTACGAGGAGACAGGTATAGGTACAACATTTTTCAGAAAAGTAGGAGATAGGTACACGGATGTACATTTTAGAGAAAACAATATTATACAGCCTAATATGGCTATTGTCATGCAAATGTGCAACAAGGAAATTAACAATTTTCGAGCATGACAACTATACCCTTGTGTTAATTTTTCAAGTCCTATCATTCCAAGACACCCTAGGATTGTGTAGTCATCCAAGTGACCCCCGACTAATGTTATCTCATCCCCCTAGGTGATTTAGGAAAGTCCATTCATTTCCCTAGGTGATTTTAGGAGTTCATTAAAAGTTGCAAGCTACAAGTAGTTGTGGGAAGGGCTATCATTGGCCTTCCTAGGCTGGAACAACCCCATGGAGTGGAGCAAGAGCCTAAGCGGATGTGGAGGTGATTCAAAGGTCTTGGGACATCATGGAAATGATTCAGGAAGATTTTGGAAGGGCTCGGAGAAGTTGGGGCAGTTTCGCCAAAATTAGGGTTCACAGGCCTAGTCAAGTACACATGCCAAAACAACCGCTGAGCTTCGGAAGGTGATTCGGGAGCTCCGGATGGAGTTAGGAGCAAAACGAAACATCTTCGGAAAGAGAATTCCAAGCCCTACAAGATGGTGAAATTAGTTTTTTCACAACACTTTGGCGCATCAAGTCTCTGGCGTTTTTCTCAAGCATGGTGGAGTATCAAATCAAAAATCTGATTTTTAGGGATCAAATGGAAGAATCAAGACATGAGACACCCACCATTGGATTCAAAAGGCCATTTCCAATCAGGATCATATAAAATTTTGCCGAAAAAGTCCATCGGGAGCTCAAGTTATCATCGTCGCAAGTTGTCCTCTTGAAGCGAGTTCGGGAGTTAGCCAAATTTTGGGAGGACACGTGTCGGATTCCCAGAGCTTCGACGGAATTTTGTGTCCCCGATGTCCCTAAGGGTCAGGGACATCAACCTTGGAAAAATACCCTAGCCCCCATGTGACCTCTGGAACCCCATGTGACCATCTGGAGATTGCGACCATCAAGATTGCAGTTCAGCCCGGGTGCATTTGGAGCTCAAATTCCTTGCCGTCGGATCTCCGCCACGTGTCAGCTCCAGGATCGCCGTGGAATTTGATGTCCCTCACGTCTCTCATAGGTTAGGGACATCAAACCTTTAAAAATGCGCCCCCCCCTAGAAGAGACTTTTGGTCACCCATGTGACCCGCTTCCAACCCCTCAATGCTTTAAAGCTGATTTTGGAGCTCTCACTCCCTACCGTCGGATCGTTGCCACGTGTCGTCTTCTTGCTTACCGTGGAAATTGATGTCCCTCACATCCCTTTGAGGTGAGGGACGTCAGAGGACAAAAAAATGCGCCCAGCCCTCTCTGTGCATAATTTTTAAATTTTAAAAATTCCTCCTGCTTCTAACTTCTAACATCTAACTCCTCCGTGCACAACTTGCTCTGTAAATTTTGCTTAACTTCTCACCACCACTCCACCATTGCCAAAGCTCAAACCAGCTTCACCACAACAATGAAATCCTCTACCCCATGGTGATACACAGGTCTCAAAAGAATATTTCATCAAGATAAGAAGAAGAAATGAAGAATAGAGAAGAATAGTGGAAATCCCCATTGCCATGAAATCGAAATTTGAAGAAATCTTCCAAACCGGTGCATGGATTGACAAACCGTCTGTTGCTGAGTTCTTCTCTCTTGAAGGCCATTAAAAACTCATATTCAAACCTCCAGTTTGTAGCAAGGAATGCTCACAATGAAGAAATTTCACTTCCGGCTCCACGAAGAACAAAGTTCAATTTCCCGTCAAACCGACAACCGGATTGAAGAGAAATTTCACCAGTGAGACAAGAAGAAAAAACCTATCGCAATGGAGTTGATTTCATTGCGAATGGAGACAAAAACCAGACCTGCAAATTTCAAGCTCCATTAATGGCCGCCATGACACAGTAGTGGAAAAATCAGTGAGCTACCTCTCCACTTCTCAGGGTTCTAGTGGGCGAAATCGCACGAAAATTGGAGGGAATGATCGTTGAAAAATCTAGTTTCGCGTGAACTAGTTTTCGCGCCATGAAGTCCCTATTTTTTAGGGATATGGAGGGCTGTGTTTTTATCAGCATTCTGCCCTCTTGAAGAAATTTTCAAATTCCCGAAAGATCCGGCAGCGAAATCATCCAAAATTCGAGAGGAAGGGTCTCCAAAAAATCTAGTTTCTCTCAAACTAGTTTTTGCACGATGAAGTTGCCAGTTTCTCGAGATATGGACTGATTTTTTATCAATATTCTGCCTGGTAGCTCCATACCCGAAGCTCTTACGGACATAAATTTTCATTTTTCATTTCTGAGCTTTTGGAAAGCGAATCATGATGAGAATTGGAGCACGAATTCGTGACGAAGAGCCGGATCAAAAAAAGTTGTTCCCGTCTGCAAACAGAGGTTGTTTTCACCACTTACTAAAAATAGAATATGTTATACTTCCTCGCATGCTATAAATGATGAGTCCCCCATGAATTACAAGTTCGATCACTCAGGACAATCAGAAAAGGGGTAAAATGGAAAGTAAGACAAAAACGACTTCTTCCCAAAATAGTAGGTCCCCAAATAACAACCTTCTAAAAATAGAAATGTGCTAAAAATAGCAATATCTCGGGAACAGAGGAGGTTGGAATATGGTAGAAGGTTCAGAAGGTGAAACTAGAGCAAGACAGTGATATGTCCTAGAATAGCAGAGCATGGGCTCATATTCTAAAAATAGCAGGTTGTTCTCAAAGGGCAAGTTTGGCACAACAGGACATTGAGGGATAATCATTTAGGTCAATATCACCATTTGGGGTCTAGAAGGAAAATTCAACACTTACTAAAGATAGTAAGTTGTCCCTTCCAAATATAGTAAGTGTTAAGGAAACATGAATTTCAAGTGCACAGGTTGGTCTAGTTTCTCAGGTGTAATCAATCATGAAGAGATGGCGGTTTTTCGTGGTTTGGAACAATCATCTCATATTACAAAGCAAGGCATCGCAAGGCACATCATGTGAATTCATCTTCATCACTTAAGGAGCCGAGTGATTCAAAGTGAATTGGTCAGAATGATTTCAATGAGTCAAAGAGTTCATCAACCAAGTTTCAAGGAGGGTCATCGTGGGCATTGTATGTGTTCATCTTGAGCTTGCATGTAAACATCAGAAAAGTGTTTCTAAACACTCATTCTATGGTCCAGGATGTCCATGTATTGGGAAAATGATTCAAAGTTATTCAAGGGAGCAATCTTCATTAGTGTAGAAGATCACCAGTGGCAGAAATCTTCGTCAAATTTCATGGCTACATCAAGGCATTCAAATCATTTCATCATGAGGAGTGTTTTCCCCTCTATCCCTTCCCTCTTCCTCTCTTTCCCTCTCTTCTTTCTCTCCCCATTCTAATTCTTCGTTATGTCATCATTGTATTTCGTCCTATTCACTTAAGTGACCTATTTTAAATTTGTAAAAAGTATTTTCTCAAAATTATAAGAGAAATACTTAATTCATGGAAAACGAAAGGTCACGAGTGGAATATGGAAACGAAGAGTCATGTGAGGGAGGTGAAAGGACAATTTAGGTTGCTATAAATTGTAATGAGCTCTTCATTCCAAAGGGTTCTAATTCTGAAATTCTTCTAGCTGGTTGTATTCTTGTAAGTTCATGAGAGAGATTTTGCTCACTTGTGAGTGAAAAGAGTTAGCCACTTTTCCCTATTCTCAATGTCTTCCATTCTCATACTATGTACAATTTCGCTTGAGCATCAATACAAGAAGGAGTTTTGAGCCTTTTTTGACTAAGGGGTTTACTGATACTTTGTGTTCATTAAATTCTAATTGGTCTTGTCATTGTTTGTAGAGTTGTTTCTTCTCATAAATGCATGTGTTGAAGTTTCTAACTAGTGTGTGTAGGAATCGATTTTCTACCTGCAACATTAGTTCTCCTACCTCTTTTCTCACTCCCCTTTCCCACTCTTCAGACAAAGTCTTCCTAGCAAGAAATTGCTAGCTTTGTCGTAGGGTCAATGGAGTGCCCCTGTTGGATCCCGACCACAAGGCCACCAGGAAAATCCACCTTTACTCGCGCATGCATATACGACAGCTGCACCGGTTAAGTAGAGGGACTTAGATTCCCAGAGCGTTGGCAAAAAATCCACAAGTTTGTCCACTTGACAAATTTTCTCGCCAACAATAGCCTAAGAAAAACATTAATAACTTTTTAAAGTAAAGATATTAGATGTTGACAAAAGATAAGAGTAAGTTTATTGATATTTATCTTTTATATCTCATCATATTTGGGGTTAAGGGTATATATATTAAAAACTGAAATGCACATCTTCAAGAAGAGTATCGACAAGTACAATGTCCAAGAGGAGTTTTTGGTAGGAGACGTGTCTCCGTGTGACACCGGTATATGTATTTCCTTCTTGTGACATCCATCATCCAATCACCTCATGGTCGAGTGTATTAATCATCATCCTTGAAAGGGCCAACTATGGCCTAATTTTATGTATTGTAGAACAATCCCATTGCATATTCATCAAAATTTAACCATAAAATAGCATACATTTGTATCCATTATCGTAATGTATAAAAATAACGAGGCATGATAAAAGAATTCTAGAGGTAGGAAATAATCTTCCTGATCACTTGAAGTGGGTGAAATTTTGAGGACAAACCACTACAGCAAATCTATCAAAAATCAATGAAATTCAGATCTAGGATGAAGTGACCCTCTTAGTATGCAATCTGTTCTCAAATTTCAATTGTTTTGAGTAAGTTTTTTTGGGGTGAAGAACATGAGAACTTTAATCTAATTTAGCACGTTGCTTCATTGTCTGCAGGTTGCAATCCTCATAGCTGGAGTGGCCACCCTTCTAGAATGAATTGTCTCACACCAACACAGTCATTCGTGAAAATTAGGATTTCACGGAGAAGCCAGCTTAATGAGGAGTAAATGTGTTTTTGAGGAGAAAATATGGATATTTAGACTTAAATTGTAATAAAGAGGTTACCAAATTCACTTATGCGGCCTTGATCCTTCATGTCAAGTGTCAACCCATAGCAGTGGTCAGCTAATATCATCATTGGTGGCACTTAGGGTTGGCTTCTTGGCTGGCGACTCATGCTTAGGTTGATGTGACTAGACAGCCAAGAAGCGCTCCTTCTCAAATGTATTTTAGGACATGCCACTACGATAAATCTATCAGAAATCAATGAATAATCAGATTTAAGATGAAGTGACACTCGTAGCATGCAATTGTCTACAAATTTCAATTGTTTACATTATGCTTTTTTTTTGGGTGAAGAACACAAACAAACTTTAATGTAATTTACCGTGTCGCTTCATTGTTTGGCATTAAATTAATCATTAGTGTCAACCACCAATACTATCCTCATAAATGCACTAGGAGCAGGTTGCAACCTTCATAATCGGAGCGGCCACCCTTCTAGAACAAATTGTCTCTCACCAAAGCAGTCACTGGTGAAAATTAGGAGTTTGCAGCAGCCATCTGAATGAGGAGTACAGAGAAGCAATTCTAAACTGTGTTTTGTGGAGAATATATGGATATTTAGAATTTAATTTTAATAAAGAGGATACCAAATTCACTTGGGCGACCTTGATCCCTCATGTCAAGTGTCAGACCATGATAGTGGCCAGGTAATGTCATCATTGACATCACTTTTTCTTTGCTGGAGACTCATGCTTAGGTTGTTATGACTAGACAGCCAAGAAGGGATCCTTCACAAACGTATTTTATTCCATTTTCTTCGTCCAAGCTCTTATTAATGATTTTAAAAAATCGCACTCATGTTTTTTTTTTTATATTAAATGAGAGTTTTCTTACCATAATTGAAGCTGCAAAAACTAAAAACTATTCAAACTGTGATTTGAATCGCTTAACATACTTCAATATGTTAATATTTATTATTACACACTTCAAAGAAAACTATAATTGTAATGAAAACTAAACAGCCTTGAGCATGCACATTGGTCTTTTAGAAACAAAATACCTAAAAGCATGAGTTCCGGTAGCCTAAGAGGACTGAGACAAAAAAATGATGAGTATGGATCCTGTAGCCAAAGAAAATCTCTTTCTTGCAATTTTACAAATTATTTGTTTGTAGAGAAAACTACAACTTGATTTTTATATGGTAAATTCTAACTCATGAAAACTGTAATTTTCTAGTTACACTTAGGAGTGAATGCTGGTGCAACGAAATTTGCTGTTGAATGTCGGGCATTGAATGAAGCTACATTTCTCTATCCTGATGAGCTGGGCTGGCAGCCTCAGGTATTCTAACCATAAATCTTCTCATCTTCATGTTATGATATTCATGCTGCTAGACATAAAAATATCTAGGCTTTACTTAATTCCATATTTGAGAGAACAAATGAAGCTTTTTAGTTATTCGAGCATGAATTGAAGCCTTTCATTTATTGAATCTTGTTATATGATAAACTTAATACCATATGCTACAATATAGTTGACTTCTTGATCCCTTTATTTCAGAGGACACCCATCTTTCCTGAGGATGGGGGCATTTCACATACGATACAGGTGATATATATTTTTGTTCTTGCATATATTTTACTGAGGTACAGAAATTATAAAATGTATTTAAGTATTTTCTCTTGGAAGCGAAAATCACAAGTTTCTAAATCTAAAAAGTTTTCTTATATTATACAAATTAGAATTCTAAGTATTGTTGGATTTAAACCGTGTATGTTTAAGTCATCTCAAGATGACCTCCTTTAGTCACCACACTAATGACATTTTTCCTCATCTTGTTGGTAATAATCACAACCACACAAGTACCTCAAAGCATTTGTTAGTAGGGGAGGAACAATGAATGTACTCCAATGCTTTGGGCTTCTCACCTCTAGTCTCGTTCCCCATTGGCAAAGCTTTTGGATCATGTGATGCCTTATGTATCACCTTTGTCTTACAATTCTTACCGATGCGGGATTAAGCCAATCACAACCAAATAATGTATTTGTGTTTAACAATTTAAAACTTCCATAAGAATTATTAGTTAGAATTTAAATATTTGTGAGATTTGATATGTGTGTTCAAGTCATCTCAAGATAACTTCCATGAGTAGTCATGACACTACTGACATTTTTCTCATATATGTTGTTAATAATCACAAGACATGGTTGGTGCTCTTCTCCTAGGAGTCTTGTGCACCTTGCACAACTTGCCCACGTTCGTGGTACTTTGTGTCATACATGGAGACTCAACATACCCTTGTGTGCTTGTGCGGTGCCAAGAGGCATGCCGTGGAGCCTTCAAACGCTGCACAACACCTTCAAAAATCAGCGGTCGTGTGGTTACTTTGTCCATGCCGCGCCATACCAGGCTATACTTCCATATCTTGCGCCATGTGAGAGCATTCGTTTGTGTACCACATGCCCAAAGAATCCAATCATCGACCGATCGGAAGGCGAACGTGGAACCATCAACTATTGCATAAGTTTAACTATGAAATGTCCCCAAATGGACATATTTTGCCCTCAATGGATTTTAGGCAAATCCCACAACCAAATGCAAGCTCACAAAATTAAAATCAGATTTTTACTATGCAGATCTGAATTTTAATGGGAAAATGCGACTAGGGCATAACAAGAAACTCATACAAATCAGCCAATATACTTAAATTTTTCCACTCAAAACTGAAATACTGATTTTATAAGGCCAAAATCTGAAAGAATATGCAGATTTCAGATGCAAATAAGGCTGAAATTAATTTATTTTGGAACCCCAGTCTGCAGAAAATTATGACAACTTCAAAAATTCATAACTCCCTCAAAAATGCTCCGATCCACACAAATAAACTATGCACAGATTTAGAAAATTAAGGAGAACACAATGATGTTACCCATTCATGCAAATGACCACCATAAGTGCCCTAAACAGCCAAAACACCAACTCGCCCCTAGGGTTTTGGGCTGGAAAATATTGAAAACTGGTTGCTTTAATTCATAAAAATCAAATTAACAGATGGCAGCATAAATCAAACCTGAATATCCTTGAAAAACACTGTAAATCAGCCAAAAGGTAGGTAGCTCTTCCTTGCACAATGAACATACAACTGTTGCAATTTTATTCTTCAAACCCTTGTAGAAATCTGCAAAAATCCCTTCAACTACTGCTGGAAATAACTGAAATATCCTTGCAAGCACAATAGAATCCCTTGTGTAGAGATCCCTCACATTCTCTAAGAGGGTTTTCGTCCTTGGAATATTTTTGGCAAAAGCTCCAAGCTTCAACACAAATCAGAAATTATAAAATGATCATCAATGCTATAGTTTGGTAAATCCATCCCATGTGACAATGACTCATTCTTTAGGACTGCAACTTCTTTTCCATTTATGCATCCATCAAATATTGTTTTTTCCTCTCTAATACAAATGTTTTGCTCAATGGAAGTCATACCTTTCTCTCTAGAAGCTTCTTCTTCTTCATTTGGCATGGTGGAATACTCTATGGGCAGATTTTCTTCCACTTTCGCATGGTACTTTTTTGACATTTTCTAATTTTTTAATGCCTTTCAATTCACAAAAATCTTCAAAGGTCAACATAGATTTTACCTTGGGACTGAGTGTTGCATACCTTTTTTCCCATGTCTCCATGTCATCATCCTCAACTGGTTGTTCTTCCTTTTGGAAAACATGGTTCAACTTCCTTCTTGAGAACTTGATTTGATAGTATTCATTCCTTGTATAGATTTTCTCAAATCAACAAAGGCTCCTATAATGGAGTCTTTTAGATCTCTTTGAGCATCCATCCAACAAATAAGCAATTCTCTATTGCTTCTATTGACTACTTCATTTATATAGTTCCTCTTATCTTCATCCATGGTCACCATCTTTATCTTCAGATCTGATTTTTTCTTCCTTCATACACAGGCTGGGAGAATCATCGCTTTGATACCACTGTAATGTCCCTTCCAAGATCTGATTGAAATCTTCAATGAACAAGAATGAAACCCCAGCTGAAATAATACAAAAACTAAAGGCAAACACTGCAGACCTGATTTATGCTGGAAAATGCGATTTGGATGGAGAGGGAAAATACCACAAAGCACACCAAAAATATGATCTTTTCTGATTTTTATGGAAGAACTAATTTTTATAAATATAATGCAAATGAAAGCACCAACAACTGAGGCCAAAAATCAGATTTCCAATGATGAACAACTTCAGATCTGACCTGTACTTGCAGCAGTGAAAAATAGGCTTGAAACCCTCTACAAAACACTTGAAAATATTGCAATAATTTTCTGGAAATGCCCTTGCAACAACTGATACAAAAATAGAATTTTCCAGCCCTTGAATGGATGAGAAAACACCCAAAATTGGGTCGCTCCAGCTGCAATAAAATTGATCTATGAATCAGATTTAAAGTTGGACTTACAACACACCAAAATAGGAAGAGTTTTCGTTCTTCCTCTTGATTTCCTTGAGGGTTTTCGTCCTCAGAAAATCACAGCAGTGATTCTTCAGCTCAAAGCCAAAATAGCAAAATGTAAAGTGATAGAATGATGCCCAAACAAGTCGACCCCTTCCAATATAAGAAGGAAGTGACCCAAAAATTACCTCCAACACACCCAATCAGCAAATGGTGTGATTTCTATGCACTAAGCACCCAAACTACATCCCAACCCAAGTCACAATTCTCCTAGAGGGAATATAAAAATTATAATTTTATTTTATTCCTTCTAATTTCCCCATTTACCCTCTAAGGCAAGTCGCCAATTCTCCTAGGATGAATAAAAAATTACATTGGCATCATTAAAATACTTTATTAAGTCATATAAATTATTATAAGTGCTAGAAAAAAAAAAATATAAAAAAATATATATATATATATATATATATATGTTACTAATGACACTTTATAATAATTTAAAAATGACTTAAGTCACCCTTATAAAACTCCCCTCAACCGTTGGGTAGACAAAATAGGTCAAGGGTCTTCCAAGATGTTATTCCGGAAAGAGGGACATTTCAAACTGTTTAGTAACCTTTAATCTTTTGTAATAGCTTTCATATGATGATGTATTGTGCTCATTTGACCCCAAGGGAATAGCATTCTTTGAGCATACAATATCAAATGGTCATGTGTTCACACTCTAGGGTAGGAAAATCAGCGAAGAAGTGTCTTCCCCTTTCTAATCATGAGAATCTTCATTCAAAACATTGCTGCACATTGTACACATATATACAATAGTGTATTATTTCTCATTGAATCAAAGTAATATTGTTGATGTGTAATAGTTTATTGTTATTGTTTTCTATTACTTGTTCTATAATTTGGTATTTTACAAGGCAAGTTATTGGGTTGTTCTTTGCGTTGCCATCTTGGGCCTCATGGTGGAGATCATGGGTATTAGAGCGAGAGCTTTTCACATTCATGTAAACACACGAGCTTAACGAGAAAAGATATCCATTGGGTTATGTTTTAGAGTATCCGGAAGATTGTCATAGCAAGAGGAAGATGGATGATGCACAAAAGTAGTTGCCTAATGCACCCTTAGACATCCGACAACTCATTGAGGACACCCTCAGGGAACAACGCACCTTACTCTTTGGCCGATTTGGAAAGCTCATGTTGCAACTTGGTTTGGTAGCATATTGCTCGCTTAGCCTGTCAATCCATATTTTCAACATCAAAGCCCTTTCAAAGTACTAGTCAATCTAGTTATTTGAAGGTAAAATTGACACTACTATATTGGATAACTATATATGACAATTGTGACACTCGCTATATTGGATAGCTATATATGACAATTGGAGGCCTACTTCTTGGTCAACCGCTTTAGTGACTTAAAGAAGATCACCTCCGCAGCTTTGAAGATGTTCATTTCAGTCTCACATTGGTGGAAAACTTACAAAGCAGAGTGCATGAGTGATTATAAGCTCATCGAGATTTGAAGCTAGTTTTTCAACACTATGCATAAGGAATCTTACTTCCTCAAACACTTCGAGGAATACATGAAGTTCCAAAAGAATGTCTCTGCAAGAAGTAATCAGTTCTAGACTACATAAAGTTAGAAGACCACGTTGTTTGTCCGCCTGAAAACACAATGGAACAACATAAGGTGCTGAAGTACATTAGTAGAATCTCACCTTATATGTGTGCCAAGATGGAGTTCTTGACCTTTGACACATTGTGGCAAACATATTGCATCTTGTTATGATCAAGGCTAATGCAAAAATGAAGCAAAAGTTTTCCTCTTCATCTAGTACCATGCTTAAGAGAAATCCTACACCTGTCGCACCATCTAATGCTTCTACAAAGAAGTTGAACATGCTGTACAAAGGAGACCAAAAATAAATTGCACAACCTCGAAGTCTCCATTGCCACCATCATTAGAAAAAATGAAGATGAAACATGGTGATAAGTGGTGCCATTGACATCGCACAAGATCACACAATGGTTCTAAATGCTGCACACAATAATCCTTGATTGTGCCATCCTCACCAGTCTTGTACAAGCCAAAGACATTGATCCAAAAGTAACTTGTCTAAACACCAACACCATTGTCGCAAACACCTTAGAGGCACAAGAACGCCTCTTCCACACAAATTTCTTGGTTAACAATCAACAACTACATGTCATCATTGATAGTTGCAGAGCCAAAATAATTTAACCGTGCAAGATGCTGTCCAACGCCTAGTCCTTTCTACTAGAGCACATCCTTAGACATACTCTTTGTGATGGCTTCAATAAGGGAAATATTTGAGGAATGATAGCAATACACGTTCAATGCCTTAGTCAAGTGTATGGAGGACATAGTCACTAGTGATGTCGCACCATTAGAAGTATGTGACATAAAACTTGAAAGATTGTATGTGTTTCAACGCGATTGTGCATATCAAGTTAAGACATAAGGATCCACCATTCATGTGAAAGACCACATTTTCAACATTTTGAATTCACCTCCAAAGACTAAAATCACTTTGGTCTCTACTAAACAATGCCGCAAGTTCGTGTCACACATATAGAAGTTTGCGATACTCATAGTTTGTTCAAAGACACCTACTCAACCGAGAAACATGTAATGGAAATGCACCATATTGCACTATCATTGCAGTACCAACTAAACAATTTATTACAACAATATGGAATATCTTTTCAAGAATTGAAAGGCCTTCCCATACATTAGACATTTAAGCATAAGATCAATTTGGTTCTTAGATCCCCTTTTCCTTACAATCCACTTTGTATTACAGGTTTTCTTGGAGAATGACGAGGTTTGGTGCTGAATCCAAGAGTTCTCGATCAATGCAAGATAAGGCCAAGCTCGCTCCTTGTGGCATCTCAATAGTTCTCACGCTTATGTAATACGAAATTAGTGTTTATTACTTAATTTAACATACTCAACGATAATGCCAAATCAAAACTAGAATAAACAATCCAAACGGCCCTAAACTATGCTACTCTTGCATTTTGCAACAATTTTTCCAATGATAAATTATTAAAGTACAATTAGGGTTTTAGCGTTAGAGAGAGGAACATGAGTATGTTATTAGAACATGCAACAAAGTGCTCAAAATGAGCACTAAAGTATATGAGGGTGTCGTCAAGCTATTGATAAAATATTAGGATTTGAACCTCAATATAGGATGGGTTTGTGGGTACTTGGACATCTTCATGGCCAAGCCTATGGCTAGGGCTACAAACCCGTCCTCTGTACTTGCACATTGGATATGGATTATGGGATCTTGTTCTCCCCGTTTGTGGAGATCTGATTTGCAGGCGATCACTCTGTTGTGTTGAGATATGGCTTCTCCTTGCTTGAAACCCTGATTCCATGCTCGAGACATAAAAAGGGGTTAGCAGATTTTGGGCTGGATTTCCTTAGCATTTAATGTCCCCTTTTTTGAATTAATCCATTTAGAAGACTTCTAGCTCATTCCACTTCTCGTGGGTTAGAAGAAGGTGAACAAGGGAAGTATTTGTTGATGTTTTTAGTCCTTTTCTGTGAGCATTTACATTTTCTTTTAGTGTTTTCCTTTATGAGGTAGGTTGGCTGGGTTGGAGGAACTAAAAGGCAAATTAAAAGATAAAGCAAACTTCTTATTGAGGTCGGTCATGGGGAAACTCCCTCATGGGTTTTGGTGCCACCTTAAGGATATAAAAGGGGTCGCTTAGGCTCATTTTGGGCATGCTTCCTATTATAATTTTATTCTACTTGGTTTTGGGGCTGATTGCTCTATTCCATTCCACTAGAGGGCGAAAATCCTTTGGTGTGGCAAGCAAGGAAGACGAAACCCTTCCTTGTTCAAGGTTGGAGAACAAAAACTCTCCAATTGGTGGTTCCAAGGGCTTCAAAGAAGGTTATCTTGCTGGTTGGCAGCTAGGGCTTGAAGAAGAAAGAGATATCAAGGTCTTCTACATCAATTTGGCACCCTCTCCTAGGGTGGCGACTTGGGTGGAGAAGGGTTTGAGTGCCTTCTAGGGCACCTATTGACATTTTGTGTTGATATTCAGATTCCTCCTAATTTATAAGGCTGATTTCTCACTTCATTGGTATTTGTTGGGGTTTGGAAACATCATTTTCAGCCCTTATTGTGAGCTGTACTTTTGCTGGTTATTTAATTAATTCCAGTTGTGGTTTATCACTTGTTTCTCATTTATTTATGAAGTATATTGGCTGGAATAATATCTTCATGATTGGTTAAAATATTTGGAATCATTCTTTGTCATTTTCAGCTTCTTGTTGCATGAGAATTGCTGCCCTTAAGTGCTGTTACAGTTTGCTGCCCTAGAGGGTTTATTTACTAATTTCCAGCTGGTTTTTGATGCCCTAAGGGTGTGATTTCAGTTTGCTGCTAGGGTTTGATGACTGCTGTTCCAAAAATCTGATTTCTTGCATTTGGGTTTGAGGCCAAACCCTTATTTTCAGATTCAGCCCTAGAAAGGGACATTACATAGCACATCCTTGCCAATGTAATGAGCAACTGCGCTACATATCACTACTCCAAAGAGGGATCAAGTCCATGTAGTTCCCACCATATGATGAGACACATGTGATATAGAATAAAACAATAAAAGATGGAGCCCTTAATTCAGCTCTCACACTTGGCAACACACTCTTGATGCTTAATTTTGGCTCATAGTTGATCCACGACAACAATATAGAAGTATTCAAAATTTCAATAGCTTCTTTATTGTGATGGTGCTCTATGGAATTGAATGCTTGATGCTTGCTCTTGATCTTCTTAGAGTGAAATAGAGGATTCCTAGATGCCCGTAATAGCATAGGGTGGATGTGTTTATATATATGACCATTTGAATGATTTCCTGCTCAACCGACCCAAAAGTACCACCTAGGCCAACTAAGCTAAGTTGGGCATTTGAAAAAAGCTCATTAGAAATTCAGGACAAACAAGGTGGGGCAGGTACATGGCTAAACTTGTTACAGAATCTGTGAAGCTATGCAGAGTGTGCAAGGAAATAATTATGAGAGAAGTAAAAGTCTGTATGTGTTTTATAGTAGGTGCATTGTTTCTTGAGGAGTGGGTTGGAGAATAGGTGTCGCCTATCGGGATTAGGATGTGAGGTAGGGTAGTAGTGTGTCTTAATTGGCCATTTATGTATAAACGATATAAATGCTAGAATAAGTGCCAAATGCCATATTACCAAGTGCTTGGACCATATTTTGGGTACTACAATTACCCCCTTTAATCTAGTATTGACAAATGCTTGATTAAAAGAAAATGCAAACCTCATGTCTTGATCATAGGATGGTGTTGTAAACTCTTGAATACCAATGCACCAATCCTCGCGAAACCTCGCAAATCACATGGAAAAGATGCATGGATCAATGCTCGATAATAATGAATATAACTTTGTAAACTGAATTTGGAAAGCTCTATATTTGAAGTGCTTGAAATAAAGTGAAATGTGCACATGAACGACTACACCTGATTGGTCATGTTGAACCATGGCCCCGGTTTGTCGAATGTGACTAGTGTCATGCGACTTGACCCTATAAAAAGCGAGTACGATTATCTAGTTGATAATCTTTCCTTGCCAGTAGCGTGAATCATTTATTAAATTAATAGCCTTTCCCGTAGCTTGAAACTCTTGCTAACTCAATAGCCTTGCAGGTAGCTTGAAAGTTGTTCGAACTTAATAGCCTAGCTTGTAGCGTGAAACTCTTGCTAACTTAATGGCCTTGCCGGTAGCTTGACATGTCATTCAACTTTGAGGGCTTTTGAGGCCAATTTGTCTTGGGCTACCAAGGAAGCCATATATTAGTGTTGAGCTAATGAGGGAGCCATGTATCAAGCTATTGAGGAAGCCATGTGTAATGTCTCCTTTTCCAGGACATTAATCAAATAAATTATTCAAGACCTTTAATCCACCTTCCCATGGATGAAAGGGTAAAATAATGGGACATGTCATAACTCCTTGATTTTTATATAAAATATTAATTTTCCTCATGTTTTTATTTCAAATGAAGAAAAAGGGGAAACTAATCATTTATTTGGAGTTGACTTTTCAAGAAAAGAAGACTCTTTTAAAAGTGACTCTCCCCCTTAAGGAAATGCGCTAAAGATAAGGAGGGAAACTTGGATCTTTTAAAAGAGAAGATATAAAAGAAGATGAGCTCTACCTCTGGAAGATATGCTGATTATTCTATTTGAAATTTCTTCATGCTTCAAGAGAGGGATGTATGCCCATGTGATCTACTAAAAGGTGTTTGATCAACACTACCCATCTTGTGGAGATTTGAAGACTACTTGCACTTGTTCTTGTTGGTTTAGTGTGTTTTATGATTATTGGTGTGGCGAATTGCACTAGGAGAGTTTCCTTGCCCTAGTGCATTTATTTATGGTGCAAGTCTGGTTATTGTTGCATGATTTGGGAGCATACTTGTTGGTTTTCAGATCTGTTGTGTTTTGCAATTAATTTTCAACTTATTGTGCCAAGTTTGACTGCAAAGAATCATCATTTTTGCTTATTTATCCTTGCTGGTCACTGTTGGAATAAATCCATCTATAGCGACTTGATAAGGAGTGTATTTGGCATGTTTTTGGTGATCATAAAGCAAGATCTGCAAATCTGATTTGTTTATCTTTTATTTCTGAGCAAGGGAGGTCCTTTTTGGTGTGTTTGGAGGCCGGGAAAGTGCTGGAAATATTTTTATTTATTTTTCTCAGCCCTAGTGCCTAGATCTGAAAGTTTGGATGCTATTTTGGTGGGGTTTAAGCGCTCAGAAAAATCTGATTGTTGGTTCACTTGAAAGAGATAAAAAAAATTTTATTTCACTTGAAAAGGAGAAGTATTGGTGAAGTTACGGATTTTAGAAGTTTTCAGCTGTCTGCAAGCCTGATTTATTTAATTACTGCTGTCATAAAAATCAAAAGTAAAGAGGATTTAATTTCCAATTGATCCACCCATCTAACCCACAACCTTGGCTACTTCCAACCCCATTTTGGGTTGTAATTAGCTAACATTGGGTTATTTGAGGTTGATTCAAAAGGATTTAATCCTCCTTGAATTGATTTCTACCCATTTGTGACATTCTCCATCTTTTCCCAAAAAGGGGACATTACACCATGTATCGAGTCTTGAGCTACTGAGGAAGCTTTATCAATCTTGAGCTACTGAGGGAGCCCAAATGTCAACTTTATGTGTGTGATAAGATCATTGAAACTCAGTGTGTGATAAGATCACCAAAATTCTGTGATAAGTGAATAGCTTTGATCTGAACTTTTTGGGAAGTGGATAACTCTTATTTGAACTCTATGTAAAATGTGACCAACTCTAATATGAACCGTGTGAAATGCCATCAATTTGTTTGAATCTATTTATTCTTAGTTGAAATTTTTACGAACTTCTCAATGATCCCATAATATGCCTTCCTTTTGAGATGAAGTTCGCTGCTATATGTCACTCAACTCAAAAGATAAAAGTGGCTAGTTGTATCATGTGTAAAATACATATAGAGATAAACCATTTAAAAGCATGTGTACTAAACATGGTCACATAACTTAGCGTGCATAGGATATGATCATTAAAGAATAAACATGATATATGCCATCTGAATAGTAAGCATATAGGGAACATTGTTAGAAATTTGTACAAATAAGTACCTATAGTGCAACAATGAAAATCAGAGAAGTATGCCAACATACACATTACTTGACACCAAAGGATCCTTTGGGACTTACGACCTAACATGACAAGACATGACACTTTGCCAGCCCCACCACAAGACTTTTGACAACACGATCAACATGACATTGCAAATGATGACACAATGACTCTACTAACATTAATGTTAGTAACAATCACATAGTAAGCATATAAGTAAGCATGTTTTAAACAAATATGTGCCAAGCAATATGTCCTAAACAAGCATGTGCCAAAACAAGTATGTGCTTCAAACAATGTGCTACAAACAAGTATGTGCAAATATTATGGAGCACACGTGCCATGTAGAATAAACATGAAGTATATACAGGAGCCCAGAGCCTACAATAATTAGATAAGCAGTATATGCAAGAACACATGATAATTTAGTATGAAACATAGTATAAACAATAACAATCAAGCATGGAGCATGGAATGTTAGTACATAGAAACAAGCAATGTAGTTACCTAGTATAACACAATACAATATCTAAAAATAAAGTATGTCATGCAGTATAAGTTAGCGTAAGACATTTAGTAAATAAATTTGTATCACCGGTGGAAAGGTTGCAAAAATATAACTGACAATGTTTTGTGTAAGATGCCCCTAGTGTAGGCATGCCCCCATTGTGGAAGGTTGTCTTAGGGTATAGGACTCGAGGAGTCATGAAGCATATATGTATTTGTCCATGGAAAAGGTCTATGACTCTATCCTACAACTAACTCATGTATACCATTAAAGTCCAGTGTGTATTGAAGTAAAGTGCTAAAGCATGATAACATTAGTGTCTAAGTCTATATAATAAAAAAACAAGTCACATATAGATCATGGTTATGTATTTTTGGAATATCCGAATGTCTTGTATTCGCTTGAATATTTGAATGTTTTTGTATTTGCTTGAATATCATATCATATGAATAAAGCTAAACATGTTAAGGGCCTTGGGCCATATAGATGTAGACAATAAAAGAATGGGGATGGGGTCCTAGGTAACTATGATCCCCTTAACAATCACATCGAAACCTAGAAATGTGCTACATGTTGGGTTATGCATGGGTGTCAACTTGAGAGGCCGTGTCGAGAAGAATGAGTATTGTGAAGTGAAAATCATGTTGTCAAAGAAGTAGCGAGTATGTGAAAAAGAGCTACTACAAGAGTCTGTGATATCTCGTCTTGAGTAGGGAAACATAGGAGGGCTATCCTATGATCCTATCAATGGGATGGTTGCATATATGTCTTGTATCAATTGGTGCAAATTGTATGCTATGTTGGCGAGAAGTAATTGTAATACCCGAGTCATCATCGAGTCCGAGGATTTATCACGTGTAATATAGTATCCATGAATATTGGTGCCGTCAATATGTGAATACGCAAGTCGCAGTTCAAGAGTAATCGTAGTAACTTGTGGCCTTTGCTATATATCGGGAGAGTGCATTGGTGGCTTGTATGGGTCACACTCGCAAGGCTACTATAGAACTATTGTGCTCTGTGCACAACTAGGTAACACAAGTTAATCTCTAGGAGGAGATATTGTTAAAGCTCGATCAGGATGAATCTGTATTGGTGGGTGTTGTGGGATCTATCGAGGAATAAGATCAACTATCTTTTGAGGTTGGTATTGAATGAGTTGTGAAGGTGGCTTCTAGGAGTGTGGCTGTATATGCTGGACTGAAGGGGCAGTAGGAAATATGATAAGTCGAATGGGATACTCTCATGGAACACTCGGAGTTGTAACCACTTTGTTGTTGTGTATATAGTGTAAACATATATGTAAAGTTGAAGGGATAGCTTTCATCTCATGAATCCATGGACATTCAAGTAACATCTTAATTGTATTATTAGAAGGCAGCACTAAAAACCATGTTGCAATTCTCTTCGTCCAACATGTAAAGGAAATACGATGCCTCCGAGAAGGTTCTAAAGCATTGTCCATCAAAGCCATGGATTGGATTTGTTGTACCGATTAAATCATATATAGTGTACCCAAGTAGTAGTAAGGAGTGTCACGGTGTGTAGAGATTATTTCTAGATCCGTTGTTAACTGTGACATTGTGGTTCGGATGTGAATCTACATGTGCTCGAATAAACAATGGTTTGTTAGAGCCTTGTCATCATGAGGAATCTCTGAATCATCAAATGTAATCATGGGTGATGGTTGAGGTATATTTGTAGTCATGGCAATAATGCCATCTATAGGGTGAGGATCAGTATCATCAGATTGTGGAGGAGGCATAGTGTGATAAGTCATGTGTACCTCATCACTTGTGTGCATGACAACATGATTAGATAGAGGATCGATAAACACTTTGAGGGTTGAATTAGGTTGGGTTACTGCGGTATTGGTAGGATTTTCAAAGTCTTCTACTAAAATAGTATTGTTGTCAATAAGGTCCTGAATCTTGTGTCGTAATTTTAAGCATCATTTGGTTGTATGTCCAACACATTGGTAGTGTCATAATATTCTTTAACATCAAACTTCGGATGTCGTGGCTTACTAATGTCAATTTTAGGATGGTGGAGGTAGAGTTATAAGATTGCATTCAAGTAGCTTTTGTAACACTTTGTAAGGAGGTTCTACCAAATGTGTCCATTGTCTTCATGGAGCAGTAGAAAGAACAAGGGGTGCAGCCTGTTGTGCTGCATTAAGGACCTTATCATTGGTCTTTTTGTGTCATTAGTCTTAGTCTTGTAGAATGGTCTGTTGTGAAACTTAGCTTCATTGGAGTAGGAGTGTTAGTGCCAGATTTTAGCATGATGGCTATGAGGAGCTTAGTCTCATAGACCTTGACTGGTCCGCATAGGGCTTCAAAGAATCCAAAGGTATTGAACATGATTTTTTTTTTTGAGTTTTGGAACTAGGCTAACATTGAATATATCTTGTACTTTTGTCTCATCAATGTGTTTGGGTCCTTGAGACAACATAGTCTTATATCATAACACATAATCTGTGACTTTCTCATTAGGTTGTTTGATTTTGGCAATTTGTGCAAAGGAAACAATTCGGCTAAGGTTGATAGAAAAATGAGCTAGGAAGCTATCGGCCAATGGCTGGAATGAGTATACCGAACCTTGAGGGAGAATGTAGAACCAATCTAGTGCATACTCCTTGAGAATACATGGAAAGAGTTTGGTTACAATGTGTCATTACGTACATAGTCCATGCATGAAGTGACAAAGACTCGAAGATGCTGCGTGGGCTCAATCTTGCCATCATATAAGGAGATCTTGGGTGAAACAAACCTTGTGGGTAAGGAATAACTAAGAACTCCGGGTGCTAATGGACTGTCTAATAAACTAATGTCAGTTGTGGTATCTTGTAACTTTCCTTGTGTGAAAAGAAAAAAATTGCTTGAATATTGGTCTTAGACACCATTTGAGGGATTTGAAACTACAGTAGAAGTGTTAGGTGTGTCCGTAAAAGTAGTAGGCTGTAGGAGTAGGCATGGTGACTTGGGGAGCAACTTGAGATGACCCCTAGTAGGAACACTAGGTGTAGGCAACACTTGTGTAGACATATCGGCATGGGCCCCTAATGTGGAAAGCGAGCCTCTAGAAGATGGATTTGTATCAGTCAAAAGTTCAACATGAGCATCCCCAAGTGTAGTTTGGTCAGTATCTAAACCTTTTCAACTCAATAATTCAAGGAGGGTTGGCTGAGATACATTGTTCAAGCTCATTTATCATATCCATATCAGCATTAGGATCCATAGAAGAAGCAACATGAATATTGACCATTTTTGTAATGTAAAGAATATCAAGGGAGGTTTTGATAATAACTCTAGGATCTTAAAAATCAGAAAGAAGGGGCTGTAAATCTGAAACCCTAGGTGTGAAGGATGAAACCAGGTTGGTGTAGCTCAATATATAAGCGGGTTCATCAAAATGTAATATAAAATTAGGGTTTATTACTTAATTTAATATAATGTACAATAATGAGAATTCAAAATAAAAATAAACAATCTGAACAGTTCTAAATTATGCTATGCTTGCAGTTTGTAATAGTTTTGCCACTGATAAATCAATAAAGTACAATTAGGGTTTTATGGCTAGAGAGGAACCGAATTACATGATCATAATGTGTGATAGAGTGCTCAGAATGGGAACAAAAGTAGATCAGGGTGTTGTGAAGTTTATAAAATATTAGGATCTGAACCTCAATATAGGACGAGTTCATGGGCACTTGACACCTTTGTGGCTGCACCAGTCTCTAGAAGTACACACTTGTTCTTTGTACTTGCATACTAGATTTGGATTTTGGGATTTTGTTTATTAGTCTCTGGGGTCTGATATTTGGGTCTGTTTTCAAGCAATCACTTTGCTGTGCTGAGATATGGCTTCTCCTTGCTTGAAACCCTAACTTCCGTGCTTGAGACCTATAAATGGGTTAATGGACTTTGGGTTGGACATGCTCACCAAACCACCAATAATGCAATGAGCACTATGCTACATACCACTACTCTAAAGAGGGATCAAGATTGTGTAGTTATCCACCCTATAATGAGACACATGTGATATAGAATAAAACAATAGAAGATGGAGCCTTTGATCTGGCCCTCACACTTGGCAACACGCACTTGATACTTTAGTTTTGGCTCATGGTTGATCTAGGGAAGCAATATAGATGTATTCAAAATTTTAGTAGCTTGTTGTTGTGATGGTGCTCTAAGAAATTAAATGCTTTAATGCTTGCTCTTGACCTTCTTAGAGTGAGTGAAAAAGGATCCCTAGATGCCCTTAATAACTTAGGGTGGATGTGTTTATATATGTGACCATTCAAATGATTTCTTGCTTAACCAGCCAGCCCATAAGTACCACCTAGGCCGACTAAGCTAAGTTGTGCATTTGAAAAGATGACCGTTAGAAGTGCAAGGTTGGTTCCAGAAGGTAGGACAGGTTCATGGGCAAACTCGTCAGGACCTACGAACTTGTCTAGGCGTGCAAGGAATACATTTTGAGATAAGTAGAAGTATGTATGTGTTTTGTTGTAGGTGTTGTGGTTCTTGAGGAGCCGAGCTTTAGAATAGTTGTTGTCTAATGGGATTAGGTTGTGGGATAGAGTAGGAGGGTGCCTTAATTGGTCATTTACATATAAATGGGATAAATGTTAGAATAAGTGTGAAATGCTGTATTGCAAGAGCTCGGACCAGATTTTGGAATCTACAATGCCAAAGAAAGATGGCTTATGGCACTTGTGCATCAAATATCACACACTCAACAAGATAA
This sequence comes from Taxus wallichiana var. yunnanensis, assembly GCA_018340775.1. Classification (NCBI taxonomy): domain Eukaryota; kingdom Viridiplantae; phylum Streptophyta; class Pinopsida; order Cupressales; family Taxaceae; genus Taxus; species Taxus wallichiana. Next base: position 560,956,922 of record CM031237.1, read on the forward strand.
TGATAACGAATTGGTATCCATTGACGACCTTTTGACCCATCTTTGATATGCACAATACTTCACCAAGATTGAATGAAGTGAGGCTACCATCAAGTACTGGTCCATCCAAAAGATGTTTAGAAGACAACATTAAAAAAAAGGAGGGATTGTCAGACAAAGGGTCGGTTATTCCTTTCCGCCTGACTAATGTGTCAACAACATTCATGCACCTAATGAACGACATACTCAGGTCCTCCTCCAACTCCTTCGTCATCATATACTTTTGTTAAGGGTAGCATGTGGAGCACTTTGTAATATCCTCTTCTTAGTCAAAGAACCTTAGCCCATTCATTGTTTCCCAATGGCTAAGGGGTGAGAAAAAGTGAAACTAAGTCATAATAGGGACATATGGAAGGAGACAAAGACATATTAAATAAAGTGATGAAAAATATTAAACAAAGGAAAGAAAGCTGATTGGCCTTTTTTGTGGGGAAGAGGCAAAGGAAAAGTATAAAAGCAAGTTCACATGCATGGAGGAGGTGGTGTCTCCAGATTTTACCCTGAAATCTGAGACTACCCCATGTTTAAAATTTTCGTTCTTTTAAAATAATGGGTCTTTTTGTGTTTTTATTGCCAGAAGATGCCTGTATTGCGTTAAGATATTCCCAGTGAATCATATGAGCCAATTTCGACAAATACCCAGATGCCGAAACTCGTTTTATCCTTTCGCCAAGTTTTGTCTGCGGGAAAATTATATTTAATTATTTAAAGCCTGTTTAAAGTAAATTGCGCTCCAATTTAACCTGTTGAAGTTTTGCATGTCAATATTCACATATACCAGTAGGGTTTTCACCAGGAATGGATCTTGGGCTTTGTTTGTGACTTCTGGCAACGTTTTTCGTTTTTATTTTTTTTTTGCGTGTTTTTCTCTGTGAAATTCCCCTAGGTCAATTCCTTCGCCAGTACAGTCTGTTTTCTTTCCTGGAGTATCTGGAGATCATCTACGACCGCCATGCTAGAAGGAATCAACTTCAGGAAGTCACTTCTCTTTAAAAAGACGAAGTCATGCACAAAAAGCCTCTCCTGGGCAAGTCGCATTTTTGGGAATGGATGGATTTAAGTCAGTGGGATTTTTGGTCGCAATGACAAGGGTGGGATTTTTGTACTTGCCTTGCAGGTACTTTTTCCCATGAAGGCAAAGTCACTTAAGTTATGATGGGAAAATTAGAGGCAAAGCAGGCAGGCGGGAATTTCTTACCTACCTTGCAGGGTGAAAATTCCCATTATGAGATAAAGAAAAATCACTTAAGGCATTGATGGGAATTTCTTACCTGCCTTGCAGGTAAAAATCCCATTATGGAAGTCAAACAACTTAAGTGGATGATGGGATTTTCGGAGCCGCAGTGCAGGGTGAATAATCCCATTAAAAATTGATTTTTAAATATAGAAATCAGCCATGTCAAAAAGTGCGACCCCTTTGGGCATTAAAGAATAACTTTAATTGCATTTATTAATTGTTTTTATTCCTAATTTTGGCGCCAAGGATGAGGAAAAGTCAACGCATGAATAGAAGTCAAGGAAGATTGGAAGAAGAAGGCTAAAAATAAATAAATTTAATTTATTTAATGCAGCCTCAAAGCATGCTAAAAAGTGCGACCCATTTGGAGGAGAAATAATACTTTTTGAAGTATTTATTAATGGATTTAATTCCTAATTTTGGCGCATGAGGTCAAAGCATGATGTTAAGTGAAAGTAGAGGGCTAAAAATAAATTAAATTAATTTATTTAATGGCAGCCATGAGCATGCAAATTTGGGCGCCCAAGTTGGAGGAATAAACATGTTTGTTTATTAATTAATTGCTAGGAATAGCATGGACAATTATTAGAAATAGAATGCTTGAGGGTTATATAAGCATGGGCTGCCATAAGTGAAGGTGTAATTAATTCTTTTTGCAAAGGATTGCAGCCTGGACAGTTTTGGCGCCCAAGGAAGGAGGATTTTTGCATTGAAGTTTATTTTCCACTATTGGGAAGCTTCAAAGTTTGGCGCCTAGGATTGGAAGAGCTTGTTTTATGCCTTGTTAATTATCTGCATGTTGGTATGAGTGCCCAGGTGAAGTTGAAAATATTTATGCTTGCTTTGCATGCAAGCAAAGCCTCAAATTTTAGGGCAGCGGGCTTAATATGTAGATTTTTGTGATAAAAATCAAGTGTTCATGCTCTGGAATCCGTCTTTGTCTGAATTAATTGTAGGTATTCATTACAGGTGCTCATATAAGTGAAAGAGAGTGCAAATCAATGTCAGGTACATTGAATATGTCCTCCGAATCTGAAGAAATTGCCAGATCTGCACCAATTGCAAAGAATTCCGGCATAATTAAAAGAAAAAGAGTTGCTCAGACAAAGATTGCTCCAGCCATGGCAAAGTGGGATGAAAGGGTAGGCTCATGAATCATGCATAGCTTCCAGATTTGCTAAAGTCAGTAGGCCCAGATCTAGGCCCAGATCCAGATCCAGATCTCATAATTGCAAAGGCTTCTGACAAAAATTCATCCTCTTGTTTCTGATGCAGCCCGTGAAGAAGTCAGTGCATGGAGAATTCCTTCCAGGATCTTGTGCATGTGCTCCCAATCTTCCAATGAAGCCTTCATTGAATTTGCATTCACCCGGAGTGCTTTCCAAAATTTTTAATTGCTCATATGCAATTAAAAATAAAAATGATGAGTTATTTACGGCAAACATTGCACTGATGCATGTACTGGAGAAGAACTACAAAAGCTTCAAGGATAAGAAGGAAGACAAGTCAAAGGCAATACCCGCAAGCAAATCACAGTCACTTGCTTCCAGATCCAGCCGCTTCTAGATCCAGTTTGGTGAGAATCAAGGGCAAAAGAATCAACTACATGCAGAATATGGAAAAAGAACAAGACTGCAACTTTCCTCTTTCTTCTTCTTTCTCTTATTTTCTTCGACAAAGTAATTGAGTGATCAATTAAATTATAAAACTTAAGTGATTGGTTTAAAAGCCATTACTTGAAGAAGTCAACTACTTGGAAATAGGTGGCAGACATGCAAAATAGAAGGTTCTATCTTCAGTTGCAAATCATGCATGTCATGCAAAGAGGAATTCCAGGAGGGAGATTGCCAGTTGTTTCCTTTACAACTTCCACATGTGCCAATTCACTAAAAGCTTCCTATTTGTAATTTCCCCTCTACATGCTATAAGTAGAGGAAGAACCTACGGGTTAAAGGATCAGAATTGGTAAGCAACATTCTTGTGTTCCAGACTTTGTGTTGAAACCCCGATAGCTATTTGAAGCAAAGGAATAGAAAGGAGCAGATTTCCGGAGAACTTTGTGTTGACGGTGCATTTTGTTTCTAACTTTTTGTCTTAGATCTACTTATAAACTTTGTGTTATTCTAGATCTAGATCTAAAGATTTGCCTTTGCTTATAATTTTGTGTGTTAATATCTATTGGTTCTGTTTATGTGCATGCAATCAACTCTGTAATCTATTGATTGGGTTGCACATCTTCCCTCTTTCTTTCCTGTATTTTTATTATTTTCTTCTTCATCGATATTTCCTTTCTTTAACAGTTGCTTACTTGCTGCAAAACTATATAGCTATGGTTCATGAGCTGCATGGTTAAAGTAATACCCACAAATAGATACTAGCATATTTAATTGACAAATCTTACACGGGAGCCTCACCGGTAAATGAGGGAGATTTATCTCATGACTGCCTAGGTTTTCAGCTATGCAGAAAATCTAGCCAACAGGAGGACATCTTTTTGGATCTGATAATTTCTAAAATTTGGTACAAGCTTGCATGCTTACCACTTCAACTCCAAAGGACAAAAATCCTTTGAAGTTTTGCTTGAGAGGACGAAAACCCTCCTTAAGCTTAGGAAGAAAAACGAAAAGCTCTTCTTTCTTTTGAGAGGAAGCCCTACTCAGGGGTTTCTGCTTATTTTCAAGGTTCCACTTTGGAAATCCAGCGATATTTGAGGAGAAAAGTGCAGATCTACCGTGTTTCCAGCGAAGGTTTGAAGGAGGATAATGTATGATAGGAAAAAATGTGTCTAGACAACATGCACTCCTATCATCCGTTCAACTAGGGTATCGAGGCAACAAGGGACACACCAAGACAAACATACAACGAATAGAATTCAAAGGGGGTAGAGGGACTGCTAAGATCACATACCCAAAGGGAAGTAACCCTTACATTAGGACAATCTAAGGTTTCCAAGGCCCGAGATTGAGAAAGAGGAAGGAACCCTATTGAGGTATCGGAAATATGGGGGGTGATTAAGAACAATATGAATATACAAAGTCTATTATAACCGAAGTAAAACATGTAACATAAAATAAAAAGCTGAATAACAATATGCTAACCTAACATGTGCATAAAATGCTAAGCTAACATAAAGTAATAAGAATGAGAAATAGGAGACTACTTTATGCAAAATGACAAATCGAGTTAGAGCACTTACCTGTTGGGGGCGGTTGCTGATGCATCTATTTCCCAAAGGACAATACACCAAGAGAGAATAGCTTTTGGGCGGAGAAGGGGAAACAATCCAGTCCTAACTCACTATAGGTGACCCAAAAGTGCAAGCAAACCAATCCAACAAGAAGAAGATCCAAGCCAAGAGTCAAGATGCAAGAAATCTAAGAGCTGAGCAAGCATATGCAAGTTGGTAGAAAAGGGCGAGAAAATGGTGAGTCCCCGTATTTGTGTGTTGTCCTCTCTTAAGTGAAATTGCCTTTTTGGTATTTATATCGATGCCATCGCCCGTGGGTGAAGGCGTCTGCCAGGAATTTGAAAATGCGCCGATACAATCGCCCGCGAGCGATGGCATTCGTTAGGGAGGGGAAATGACAAGTGTGTGCAACGTGTCGTGAAGAACAAAAGAAATGTAAGGCAAAAACAATATGGGCGTGTGCAAGCAAGGTGTTGGAAGGGTGCAAAGCAAAACAAGAAGATAAGAGCAAAAGAAGTGGATAAATAGGACCAAAAGCCATTCTCTCTCCATGTATCATCCCTAACCCAATGGTTACGTGAATAACCATACCCTATCCCGGAACGAGCCCCTTAAGGCACCCGTTCCCATAAATAGATGCATTAGCGACCTCTAACCCTGGAAGAGAAATTGATTAGTAACATGTATGAAAATATAAAGCGTGAAAATTTAGGTGTATACATATGCCCCAACCGTTGATTACTACATGTCGCAATAGCGAAACATGGGGTAGTCAATGGAAAGAACGATACATAACACCGAAATCGAAAGTAGATGCTAAAAGTAAATAAAGGACTAGCTGAAATGAAATATACCCACCAATGCGTACTTGATAGTGTTGGTCGTCCTGCCACGTATGGGCGCAATCCATGTTGTTAGAACCTTGGAGAAGCAAAATTGAAAGGAAACACTAGAGGATCATCAGTAAAATAAGACATAAATCACCTAGCTAGGGCCCATGGGATGGATGTCATGGGTTTGGAAATGTGATTTTGGCCAAAGAGTGGGACAAGGCGTATAATATGTCAAAAGGAACGGGAGAAGATCACGATCCCAACGCAATCGACGACGGATTTTTCGGAGATCGGGAGCTAAAATGACGGGTATTTGAAGATTGAGGGCCATTGTGGTGGATTTGAATAGAAATATTAGGCTTAAATAAGAATTTTGATTTTTATTTGTTTATTGCTATTTCTAGAATTAAGAGAACTGAGCTTTGGAATTTCCAATTTGGATGAATTTTAGACAATATGACACAAAGTGCGAGAGGGATGGTAATGACGAGGAGGTGCACGTGGCAAAGCGCAACCATAAGTAAGTTGTTGCATTTAATTTTATTAGGTAGATTCGGAGCACTTTGATCTTTTTAGGAGTACGAGGATATTAGAGCATCAAAGCCAAGCGGACGAAAAAGAGGCCAAGAGAGCTAAACATAGGGTGTTAGGGCGTTGTCAGAGGAAGATAAATCCAAGCAACTTAAGCGAGGATGCCCAAGGCGTGGCGATCCACTAGGAAAGGCCAGGCAAATCAAGTCAAAATAGGTGAAATCAAGATGACATTCCAACGGTAGGAGATGTCAGGGAAAAAGAGAGGTGATGATAAACCCAAGCGGGGCAGAGGGGCCCAAGAAGGATAAGATTTTTGGAGATGTGTGTAAAAACCAAGGGGATCCGAGAGCCCAAGTGGAGGCGAGAGCCCAGGCCAAAGAAAAATGCTGTCGAGGTATTTATAAGGGAGATATCTAGCCATGAGGGGTGAATGATCGTAGAGTATCAGTAATAATATCATCAACTTGATTTAAGATATGGCTTTGGGCATGAGTCATGAGGTCCTCTATGGCGTGTTGTGTGATAAAAACCTGTCGGTGCACCTCGAATCTCATGGCAAATAAGGTGTCATCTATCCGATCCTCTAGTCGGGTGAGAATGTCATGTTGAATATTGTCCATGGTGGGATGAGGATCAAGATGAGGTGGTGGTCCATAAGTTGGTTGAGGTTGAGTTGGTCTAGGGAAGGACGAAAACTCCAAGAGGAGTCGGCTCTACACTTTCTTCCGCATGAAGAGGACTCGGGAACCGGGCGCCCGCTAGGCATGACCCGATAGTTTGTGTCGATGCACGCGAAAAGAGCCATGGTGTGAATAATAAAGTGGGGCTGAGGTGGAAGGCTGTGTAGCCTTCCAAGCTTGATCTCTTTTAACCTCAACTTCAAGCTTTTTCATGTCTTTTGTAGGCTCTGCAATCAGATACATTGTTTCTTGGAGCCTCATGTCATGTACAATATGGCTTTGCCTCAGAGAGCCGAGAAGCCATAAGGGCGAGAGGTAGGGAAGGATGCGAATGGCTAATATGGGTTGGCATGGATGATGTCGGCACGTCTCAGACGTTGTCATACATAAGGTCGTCAGCTTCATAGTCAAAACCGAATATACGCTCCCCTTTGTTTATATGAGGAGGTACATCACGTGCTTTAGTAGGAGAATAGTGAGGAGAGGGCGGGCGGGGTCTGTTAGAGGATCAGGCATCGACCTGCTAAGAGAAGGTTCGATTGAGTGTGAGGAGTCTTCTTGTATAAGAATGACATTCACATCGCGAGCAAGCGTTGTTTGAAGGGGTTTTGGTAATGCCAGACTTCTCTATCTCAAATTTTGGCATAACTAGCCAAATGGGGATCATCTAAAGCGTAATTGTCGTCATAGTCCTGGAGTAGAGATATCTATCACACAAGAGTCAACTGTGGTTTCTAGTTGAACCGTTTTCTTTGGTGGAGGTGGAGGTGTACGTGAGATGGTAGCAGGAATGGATGGCTCCTTCTTACGAGGTTGCAAGTTAGGAGGAAGTTGGGATATGATGAGATCTAGAAAAATTAGAGGTGTTGATCCTAACAAAGTGATCTCATCGGGCTCGTCGTCGTCAGAATCCAAGAGATTGGGAGGCATGCGCCTGACCAATTCCGGATGACCTGCATTGCCACGAAGAAACTCAATAGGATAATTAAAGTGCTGATATTTGCGAAATGGGATAGGAGATAATTCTTCAAGGGTCGGGAATTTATGTCCCTTTTTGTTGAAGAGTGTCGTAGTTCCAAGGATTTGGGTCGCCTTGAATCTTATAGATAGCCCCTTGATGAGCAAACTTGACACATTGATATGTGGAGGAAGCGACTGCGCATATACGATGGGTCCAAGGTCGACCTAAGAGGATATTATAAGATAAGGGGAAATTAAAGACCATGACTTTTACACGTACGGTCCTAGGAGGAATAGTGATGGGCAACCAAATGCAACCCATGGGAGGCATTTGTCGACGATCATATCCCGACAAGTAGTACATGTGGTTTTTAGGTTGTCTATTGAGTAACCAAGAGCCTTGATGAAATCTAAAGAGGCCACACATGTGCCGGCACCTTTGTCAATGAGGGCACACTTAACCGTGTTTTGACCGATTTGTATGGAGATGAAAAGTGGAGGATTGTCTGCCGAAGCAAGAGTTCATTTGGATCGTCTCGCCAAAGCAATGGGATATGGTGTTGGCGCAAACATAATTCACCCTACAATGACTCTATCAATAGGAGTACAGGGGATGACAAGATTCTAGATTGTTTATGGGAGAAGTCCAAGGTGAGTTACTCGGGTGCAAGAAGCGAGTTGATAATCGAAGCGCAGAGGTAGAAGATTATACGGGGTATATGTGCAAGTTGCATGAAGATGTGTGTGACAAGTTGGAAAAAAGTAACCATCATTATAAGGAATGCACAAACGAAAAGCGTAGAGTTAAGGAATTTAAGGTTGGAGATCAAGTGTTGGTGCATTTGTGCAAGGAAATATTTCAACGAGGAACGTATGATAAGCTTAAGTTGAAGAAGATTTGGCCATGTAGAGTTTTACAAAGATGGGATCCAATGCATATGAGGTCGAGTTGTGTAATGTCCCTTTTTGGAGACTAGCAGATTTGAAGACCTTATCCCATTTCTTCCTCATGGGACTAAGGATTGGAGCAAGAGGAACGTTTCTGAAGATATTTGATGCCAGTTTAGAGAGTGTTTTTATTTTTATCATGTATCCCTATTGGGAAGCCAAGCGCTCCAATAGAGGGACTTAATAAATTAATTAGTTAGTTAATTTGGTGAGCATGTAGGCTCAAGTTGTAATAGATTATTAAAGTACTTTATGAGGTCGGCCATTATTGTATTGTTAGCACCCCTTATGATATAAAAGGAGGTTGCTTGGCCATTGATCATATGTGAATTCTATTATTTCTTTTGGAAGGATTGCTTGTGAAGCATCTCTCTTCCTCTCCTAAGGACGAAAACTCTTGGAGAGTCTTGTGTGAGGACGAAACCCTTCACCAAGTCTAGGGAAGACTTCAACATGGGAGTCTCCACCCCTTGAGGGATCTTTTGCTGCTGTTATCTTTATTTCCAGCCCTAGGCGAATTTCCCTAAGGTGCTATTTGGTCATCAATTGAAGATCTTTTTCCCTACTTTTAGTTGTTAATGCATATTTGCCCATTTTAAGGTGGAGCGACCTACTTGTGGCATGTTTATTGGCCTTTCCAAGGTGGAGTGACCCACTTAGGGGAGCAATTTGGTACTTTCTTGCAATAATTTCGTGGTTTTGAGATTGGAATAACATTCTCTATATTTTTAAGAGCCAAGTTATGAAGTTTCATGAATTTTGGTGGTGATTTGCTATTTTTCCAAGCTCGTTGAAGTTTATTTCAGATCTGGAAATATTAATTAATTTTTGCAGTCTGAGGGTTTCATCTAAAAATCAGTTCTCCTATTTCCAAGCTTGCAAATTCATATTTTCTTGCATGATATGATTGCTGGTAATTTATAATAATTTTGAAGACTATCTAATAGTTGTTTCGAGGTGTTTAAGGGTGCAAAAGCGAGGTTGAACCTCCAAAAGAGGTCGCTGCCCTAGGAGAGAGTTTTCTGGCAGCTTATGAGGGTTTCACACATTCAATTTCAGTCACTAACAACCTGCTCATAAATCTGAAAATTGTATTTTGTGCTCAGCTTTGCATAGTTTCCTAAGAGTCCCCAAGAAGGGACATTACAAGTTGCCGGATGAATTGGATATCTCGCTGATATTCGATGTTGCTGATTTGTATGAATACCATGAAGGGGAAAGAAGTGCGTAGGAAAATATGAGTGCGTGGAAGAATCAGATAATGGCATGCTAGAAGCACAAGAAGCATTTGATTGGAAGAAGCGAGATACCATCGAAGGGAGAGGAAGAAGTCAAGGCCATATTAGACTCGAGGGTAGTAAAGAAGACATGCGGAAAAGAGTACCTAGAATACTTGAAGTGGAAGAATCGTGCAGCAGAGGATGCAACATGGATGAGTTCGAAGGAGCTTGGTCAAATGGGCCATACTCATGAAGATTTCAAATCGTGAGATAAAGCTCACTTTTGTTCAACTTGAGTGTTTGATGCAAAATCATTGTGGGCAAAACTAATATCTTGCATAACTTTTGGAATTTTGGCTAAGTTTTGGTGCAAATAAGGTTTGGAAAGAGGAAGACGAGGTACGGGATGTGCGCGAGAATGAAGTGCGATTGCACAAATATTTCGTGTAATAGTTGGCTAGTGTGCGAAAAAATGTATCACATGGAAAGATTGCAAGCAAGACGCACATAATATTGCGCAAGGTTTTGATGGAGGTGTATGAGCGTAAGAATTTTGAGGAGGCACGAAGGTGGCGCACAATGATTGGCAATGGAGATAAGTGGGTGTGCGGATGAATTCAAGGTTAGTGCACGAAATGTTGGAAAGAAGGATTGCACAATGGATAACACACTAAGGGACATGTCGGGAAAACGACAAAGGAAGTAGATGAGGAATGATAGTCATAACATGTGTCGATAAGGAACGAGGTAGTTGTCGATAACAATCGCAAGGATCTTCTTGACGGATCTTCTCAACTACTAGGTTGACATGGCACAAGTAGGTAGGAATCCAAAATTAGGGTAGTTCGATGCCATTAATGATCCAAATTCAAATTTGAGTCTGATTGGGCAGAAGAGAAATCCCTCTAACGAATTCAAATGAGAAAAGTGTGGGAACAAGTGAGTATAAGAACAGGGTCAACACCTCATTTCAGTAGTTGTTGGTTGTTGAAAGGTGCTAAGGAGTGAGTCGAGCCAGGGAGATAGAGGAAGCTGTAGAGAGTCCTAAGAATCCACACTACCATTCTTTTAGCTTAGAGTTTTGTTATAATCTTTGTAACAGCCCCACTAGAGGGTGAAATATTGTAGATATTGTTAAGGATTTGAAGTTAAAAAGATGAATTTGTGTGTTCAATGTTTCGTTGCGTGACTCGCAAACGGTGTTGGATCATTTCAGTCCACCGTTGCCATCAAGATGATGTGCTATACATGGTAGCACTAGAACATGAATGCATAGTCGTCTTGAATGAGGCACATGAGGGAGTCGTAGGAGGCCACTTTGTAGGAGATTGAACTTTGAAGATATTACAAAGTGGACTGTGGTGGCCCATGTTTTCTGGAACACCCATTGCATACCTAAGCATTGCAATTTATGCAAGTGGGTGGGAAAGCCAAATCAGAGGCATGGGATGTCATTGAACCCAATTCTAGAAGCCCAACCATTTGAGTAGTGGGGCATTGACTTTGTGGGACGTATCGGTCCTCCCTCAAAGCGCCGAATGTTGGGTATATCACAACAACCACCAATAACTTCAGGAAGTGAGTGGATGTGGCTGCGACACGAAATTGCATAGTCAAGGATGTTATGAAGTTTTTATATGAGAATATCATTACTAGATTCAGGCATCTAAAAAAGTTAATCGGCGATAGGGGACACACTTCTTCATTAACTCCATAGAAATTTTGACAAGAGAAATTTATGATAGTGCAGCAGAAAAGCACTGTTTATCGCTCATAGGCCAATGGCCAAACTGAAGCATCCAATAAACTGTCAGAGAGGATACTCACAAAGATTTGTATTGTATAACAAGTGAATGGGAAAACAAAACTCCTGTGATCATAAGGGTATATTGGAAAAATTTCAAATGAGCTACAAGGCACACATTTTTTCAATTGGTCGATGAAATGGAAGTAGTAATGCCAATGGAATATATCGTTTCCAGTTTGCAGATTGCAATGGTCACAAGACTTCGCGACAAGAAATCAATTGAATTAGTTGATGGAGCTGACCAGAATGAAGAAATGAAAATGATGGAAAAATAGAACCAAGAGGTACGGAAGCGCAGCCAAAAAGGACGGCATTGTAGAAATCTGCAAACCAAGGACTCTTAGGAAGGGAAATTGATTTTGGTGTATGAAAGCATATTCAAAGCACATCCGGGTAAGTTACACATCAAATGGAAGGGGCAATATGTGATCCGCCAGATGACTGATCAGGCACTATTGCTTAAGGGACTTGAAGGGTAACATTCTTCTCGGAAGGATCAATGGTAGTAAGCCTAAGGTCTACCATCACTAGTCGAAGTAGGGAAATCGCAAGAAATAAATGCCAGAAGGAACATGTAGGGTAGAATTTTGATTTCTAGCAAGGTGTCGAGATTAACAAGTGTAAATAGTAGAACAATTTAGTTGTGTGATAAAGGAAGGCAAAGCAAAGTAGAAGCAGGGTAGAATATCAAGTATTCTTGGTACTATAGTTCACGAGTAGGTTGGAACAGGTTTGTGAGAGGAATTTGTGATGTCCTACAAATCATTTAATTCTGAGAACCATGTGGAAGAGGAATAATTTAGAGCTAGAAAAAGGCAAATAAAGATGAAGATGGTGCAAATTTTGATACCATTTCAAATCAAAAGAAAAGTAGCATAATAAGAAGTGGAAGGAAAAATAAAGCATGAAGTGAACACTTTGAAGAAAGAGCTGCGAAAAGGAAAAGTGTCACTTCTCAAATGGCTAGTACTTTAATGGAAAAACAAGTGGCGCGGGGGTAGTTGGAATCAAACTAATTGATCTTGAGGCGGTGAGAAGTGGGGATAAAAGGGGATCAAGAGATCAATTCAAGCACTTAGCATTCAAGAAGACCTTGAGCACAAACAAGCACTTTGAGAAAATAGAGATTCAACAAGCAAAGGGAAAGAGGACCGGAAATTGGATTAAATTGAAGTAAAGTGAGCTGGAAAAGGGGAAACAAAAGGAGCAAAGTTAGAAAAACTAGGGCATGTAAATGAAATACAATGCGAGATCTCGCTTACAAAATCAATTAGGGCAACAATGTAGGGCATAATGAAGAAGAAAAGGATGACTTTCTTACATCTGTTGGAGTTGAGAAAGAAAAAATGGGGATAGGATTGGCACTCGGGCATGCCAAATGGAATGACCAAAACCATATGATCTAGTAGACCATGTAGAGAGGGAGTAGTTTATCAAAGCACCAATGGTAGTTTTAGATCATCCATCAACACCACTTGCACAACATGAGCAGCTTCAGTTTGTGATGCAAAGAGGTTCGTGTGATTGCCGATTTTCAGAGACCATCCAAAATTGATATAAACCTCTCTCGAGTAGATATAACAATGAGGTGATACATTTGTCGGTGTAGGAGACAATCCTTAAAATTGCTGCAACAATAGTTGATTATTGAGTAGGGGTACATCCCTCATGGCGTTAAAAAAATCAACAAGTAGATAATAAAACATATAAGGTATACAGGGGCTAAATAGTATGCATGATGGCTGAGCTAATTTCAAAAAGGTATGTGTAGAGCACCGAGGGATGAAAACGATCATTACTTGGATGTGAATATTGCACAACACATGATTCGCAAGAACGAGCTATTCCATTGGCCAAAATTCATGTATGGAAGGTCCTCATAGGCATACAAAAGCTATTCCGATACAAATATTTGATATCAATGGTTTGTTTTATGCATTTGAAGTCACCAAAGGGGATAGCAAGGCAACTACTACCCAAAGGATAAATTTTATAAACGGGTCTTTAAAAGAAGGGTAGTTATAGTTGAAAACAAAAGTTCGGGGCATGGCTACATGAGATAAGACAAAAATTGAGCAGAATCCTCGGGTTAGAGAGGAGGTGAGAACATACCTTCGCATGCCTAAAAAGAATCGCGGAAGTGCATGATGGAGCGATTGTGCAATCAAATGGGTAAGCTACCTTTTTGTCGGATATTCAAATGGTACAAACATAGTTGAGCCGACAACACGACATGATTGGAATGCATGTGAAACCCCTACGCATACTCCTACCACAAGATTTACACAACGAAAACATGGTATAACGCAAGAGACCTCACAAAAGAGGAAGAAAATAGAGTCACAAGCAATGTAGCTCCTTGGTAGAAAAATTAAAAAAGGCACCAAAGCAAAGGGAAGAAGATGTGGAAGCCCCTAAATGCGAGATAAAGGTACCATATGACCTCGATTAGCCCAACTCTTTGCACATGTTGAATATGAAAAGTTGGACATATTTCGAGTGGAAATCCAAGGCATCACACCGAGGGATACATGTGCAATTGCATATGAGGAGGAAGAACGGTTCTCATGGAAGGCAATTTGCACCATGTAGGTTCAAGAAAAGATGCGAGAGGCAATAGTAGTTGATCTTCCTTTGATGGTGGAAATGTAAAGGTGGACACAGTGCGACAAAAGGAACTATGTAGGAAAGTTATGCATGTAGTTTTCAATACAACCACATACACAAAGTTGCAGGCTGTAATTGTAACTACAAATGTTTCATACGAGCTTAAAAAAGCACAAACCGACCCCGCACAAGAAAAAAGAAGAGAATTGCTTGCACAACAAAGTCCACAAGTGTTGTGAGTGTATATTGAACTCTCCGGTGAAGAGGAAGATTTTTTGAAGGGCAACCAATCAAGTTAGTGCCAAGGCACCCATTTGGAGCCCTATAAGTGCACTGACAACTATCATGGGGAAAAAGGAATTGCATGTGCAGAGAAGGAAGCTGGAAAGATGATTTCAAAAGTGAATTTGCGGAACTGCAATTTTAGGAGCAAGCAACAACTTAGAGGGAGGAGAGAGAAAAAGAAAGAGAAGAAAAAGGAAAAGAAACATAGTAGGCACTAGGGGTAGCGAGGAAGAAATCCATGGTGCAAAAGAAGAAAAGTTTTCCGAGCACAAGGGTGACTCCCTTGCCCTCTCCCTCGATGTCACCGCCACATACCACAACATATCCACTTCCACCTCCACCCCATTTCCACTGCATTCACCACCTCCACCACCGCATTCTCCCATCGCCACCACCGAATTTTTCACCTCCACCATTGTCCCCACCAAAATCATCTTCATCACTATCTCTTACAAGTACAAGGCTACTACCAAAATCTCCCCACATTAATTACTTGCTCCACATTCCCATCCCAAGATTGCTTTTGTGTAATGGACCTCGCTTGGGGCATCATATATGCCATAAGTTTTCTTTGCACAACAAGTTAACCTAACTATCACAAGAAACTTTCTCGGGTTCTAACATTGCACAACCTGGACAAGTCACCCTCTCCCACATACCACAAACAACCCAAGACTACGGGAAATAAACAACCAATGAGAGAAACTACAGGTAAAGGTACCACAAACATCCGGGTGCACAAGAAGACACGAAAGCTTAAGGGGAGGAAGAAAAAAGGAACAAAAGGATAAGGAGGAGAGAGTTTCCAAAGAAAAGGTGCACAAAGTGAAAAAAAAGAAAAATAGGGTAGAAAAAGAAACCATCGATAAGAAAAGAATTGCAAAAGAAGATGCTTTGAAAGGAAGAGGCAAGAAAAAGGAGGTAGAGGAAAAGGAGGTGAAAGAAAAGATGAACGCAAGAGGATTGCAAAGAAGAAAGAAAAAGAAGAGGTTGAGGTGAAAAAGCTGAAAAGAAAAGGCTGAGCAAGAGAATGATGACAAGTAGAAAGAGCGGGAAGAAGAAGAGCGACACAAAAGGAAGCACAGACAAAGCGGTGCAATAAATAGAGGTTTAGAAAGCAAAGAAAGATGCTTGGGACATAGTGCAAGATACATAATCAGTCCAAGGTGCAAGACCAAATACACAAGATACAATGGGGTAAGAGCAAGGAGGGTCAAAGCAAAAATATATATAAAATATAGCTAAATAAGAAAATTAACCATATAATATGCATAAAGTAAACAAAATAAGCTAAATAACCACAAAACATAATGATAATTCAATGCCAAATGTCATGATATTCATTGGTCAAACTTAGAATAAGTACATTGTGCAAATGTTACAATGTATACACAAAAATCAAGACAAATCAACATATTCATTATTTTCATAATCATAATGCTCTCTAGTGTATTCAATGAAAGCATCACTAGAACCATCATGTGGTTCATTAGAAGTAGAACCATCATGTGGTTCATTAGTAGTAGAACCATCATATGAGAGAGCAAATGTGCAAGGAAAGATAAGTATGTAATATGAAGTAATTGTATTGTTGTTTCAAAAGAGTTTGGGGGTGCTTTTTTGCTGTAGAGTTTGTTTTTTATGTTCAAAAAGTCATATGGACTTTATTTTAAGAAAAACAAATGTTTTTTCGGGAAAACGTGACGAGTATGGGAATTAATACTCGAAGAATGTGACATACGTACTTGGATGTACCCGTGTATTGGTTCGGTACCTGAAATTTCACCCCATGTAGGTACATCCTTGGTACATTCTATACCAAAATCCTACCCCTACGGGGCGTACGGACAACCCATATTATTTCTAGTATTGTACTATGTAATGTCCCCAATGGGATAATTTCTAACCCCAAATGGAACACCTTCAAATTTGAACTATAACAACAAATTATAGAAGATATATTTAATATAAATAATGCAGATCTGAATTTATTCAAGGAAATGCGACTTGCTCTAGGAATGATTGACCTTCAAAACTAATTTAAAATTGCCCAAATCTTTGCCCAAAATAATAAGAAATTATTATATATGCATGAACACCAAAGAAAATACCAATTTTCTGACCAAGAAGAGGGCTGGAATTTTATTTTATGTCTGCAGAAAACAGCTTACAGACCTGGCTGAAAATGAAGTTTCCCAAACCCAAATTATATGTAAACCAGCTGGAAATGACCTCTAAAAATCTGATAATGAAGCTAAAAATCAGATCTGAGCTAGCTGTGCCCTAGAGTGCTCAGAAACCTCCCACAAGTGGGTCACTCCACTAGGAAATGGCTGGAAATGCAAGATAGAAATCAGCTACAACCTTCCTCCTTCAAACCCTAGCTGGGAATAACACAAATCTGCAACTTTGGTCTTCAAACACTGCTGGAATTCAGAATTGATCCTTGAAAACTCAATGGAAAACATAAAGGAAAAGAGTTTTCGTTCTTCAACCTTGGCAAGAGAGGGTTTTCGTCCTCTAATGCAAAAACATCAAAGGGTTTTCGTCTTTCAATGTAAAAATGGAAAAGAATCAGCTTAAACCAAATTTCAGATATCAAAAGATGTAAAAGATGCCTTCTTCAAGTGTGGTGACTTTTATAATTCGTCTTGGCATATTAGCCCACACAAAGGCCCAATCAACTCTCATCACTTTATTTAATATTTTCATCCCCTTTCTTTATGTCTCTATATGGGTCGCATTTTCTCACTAGGGGAAAAATAAAAATAAAGTGACTTTTTCATTTATTATTTTATTGCTAAGAAATAATTAAAGTGCTGATAAAAATTTATTATGCACTAAAATTACTTTATTAGGATAAACGTTTCTCTTATTTTCCACCTCCTTAGCTATCGGGAAACAAAGAATGGGCTAAGGGTCTTCAACTTGCTACTTTTGAGAAGAGGATATTATAATCCTCCCTTCCCCAAATTGCTTGCCCTCGAGAAATTGTAACTCATATGCCCAAGTGCTATATGCAAGAGATAAAACATGTTGTAGCGCTCCAAGAGTCTATATCCCGTGCCTGTTAAATGAGAGAGATCTTGTCAAAGTATGTAGCTCTCATAATGCCCACAATCATGAATTTGGAACAAGGGGTCCACATGCTCCATATTCTCATGAGGAAAAAAATCTGAAATGGTTTAATATGCAACAATAAATATGATATGTTACCATTTCTTTCATACCTTGGAGTGTCATCAAGATCTTCATTTCCCTTTGTCTTCATGATATCTTGGCTTTGCTGTACCAATTCCCTAGCATGCTTGTCCAAAATAGGCTGAATATCATCATGATAGAACTGCTGTGATAAAAAAGAGGATGTATTTCTTACCACACAATGTGTAGCCCATGCAATCTGCCCTCTTTTGAAAGATCTTTCCATACTCTTGGCTGTCACAACTTGAGGAGTACCATTCCTCATACCTTGTAGAACAACTTCTTTGTCTTGCACCTTGAA
The DNA here is from genome assembly GCA_018340775.1 of Taxus wallichiana var. yunnanensis. NCBI lineage: Eukaryota > Viridiplantae > Streptophyta > Pinopsida > Cupressales > Taxaceae > Taxus > Taxus wallichiana. The sequence goes on from CM031237.1 coordinate 560,974,761, forward strand.
TTTCAATTCCATAGTTTGATAATTTTGAGTGAATTCACCCAAAGATTGCAGCCATTGTACTCCAAGTACTACATCCATCTCACCAATGCCAATAACATAAAAATCATCTCTTACCTCATGACTTCCTAAAGTGAGCTCAAGTTGTGGGATCTTCTTTGTGCATGAAAGTGAATATCCATCCGCTACTATCACATTGAAGCCTTGGAAATCTTCCATCTTCAATCCCATCCTAGTAACCAAGCCTTCATCAATGAAGTTATGTGTAGCTCCACTATCTATCAACACGGTGATCTTTTGCCCATGAAGGTCTCCTCTAACTTGGAATGCATAGAAACTAGGTGGTACGGATAAGGTAGCAAGTGTGGCACCCATGAGAACCACTTCCTCTTCCTTTGCTTGTTCTTCTTTCGGATCAGCACTCTCTCCTTCATCTCCCGATCAGAAACTACCTCAATGTAATGGATTGACCCTCTTTTGGATCATATTTCTCTTGAATGGGCTTACCTTGCTGTCCACTAGTTGCTGTCCCTTGCTCACTATTTTGAGTTGTCATTGGCTGTCCAAAAGAGTCCTTTTTGCTGCCCATAAGGTACAGTCCTATGCTGTCCAAAAGGCAGATTTTTGCTTTTTGGAACTGAAGTTTCAAATCCAAGGACTTCTTGATAGCTCTTGTAGAGATGGAGGGTTGAAAGCTTTGACTAGGCCTCTTAGTGGTTCGTTAGTCCTTCAATAAACAACAATACAAGTCTTCTTTCACTACATCTGGTACCATCACTGCAAGTCTCTAAAATTCAGAAATATATTTATCCAATGATCCCTCTTGCTTGAGTTGAGCCAACTCTCTGAAATGAATCTCGGATCTATTCTATCAAACATTTCTGTTAAACATTGACTGAATTCTTCTATGGTTGTGATAGAACCATGCCCTTGTGTGATCAATCCATGGTACCACCATTCATGTGCAACTCCCTCCAAATGCAAGGTTGCAAATTTAAGGGCTTCTTCCTCATACATGGGATTCAATGACAAGTATGTATCTAGTTTTTGTAACCATGCTCTAGTTGAACACTTATCTGAACCATCATAAGAAGGAAGAGTTACCTTACCCAACCTTTGTTGTATGTCTCTTCTTGGTTGCTCCTGTTGAGCTCTTCTATTCTTTCCGTGCCTTTGCTATTCTTCACTTGACAAAGTAATCCCTGAAAGACAACATCTCTCTCACCTTGAAACCGAGGTTGCATATTCTTCACCCCATGCCTCTATGTCTTCAACATCACTTGGAGGATCTAGCTCAATTGGTTGTTCCTCTTTTGAAGAAACTTGGCCCTGAATATTTGAGGTGGAGGCTTGATGGATGTCTTTGCTGGTCCAGATGAGCTTCCTTCACCATTGTTGGTTGCTCCTTGGTTGGCTGATATATTATGTCCATGTATAACCTTAGCTAGGTCCATGATTGAACTCTGTCAATGCATCACACATTTCCCTTTGAGATTCCCTTATAGCTTGTTGCAACTCCCTTTGACTCCTTGTGATTACTTCTTGCATGAAGCTCAGCTCATCTGTAGGAGGATCTCTTTGATCATGCTCATCCATTGTCCCTTTCTTTGGAGTTTGATTTCTCCTTTGATAAACTTGAGGTGATTTCCCTATTTGCATTCAGATCTGAACTACTTCACAGGATGGCAAGGAACATGCTCGATACCATTGTAATGTCCCCAATGGGATAATTTCTAACCCCATATGGAACACTTTCAAATTTGGACTATAATAACAAATTATACTTGATATAAATAATGCAGATCTGAATTTATTGAAGGAAATGTGACTTGCTCTAGGAATGATTGACCTTCAAAACTAATTTAAAATTGTCCAAATCTTTGCTCTAAACAATTGGAAATTATTGTATATGCATGAACACCAAAAAAAATATCAAAATTTTGACCAAGAAGAAGGGTGAAATTTTATTTTATGTCTGTAGAAAACAACTTACAAACTTGGCTGAAAATGAAGTTTCCCAAACCCAAATTATATGTAAACCAACTAGAAATGACCTCTAAAAATTTGATAATGAAGCCAAAAATCAGATTTGAGCCAGCCGTGCCCTAGAGTTCTCAGAAACCTCCCACAAGTGGGTTGCTCCACTAGGAAATGGCTGGAAATGCAAGATAGAAATGAGCTACAACCTTCCTCCTTCAAACCCTAGATGGGAATAACATAAATCTGCAACTTTGGTCTTCAAACAGTTGGAATTCAGAATTGATCCTTGAAAACTCAATGGAAAACACAAAGGAAAAAGATTTTTCGTTCTTTAACCTTGGCAAGAGACGGTTTTTGTCCTCTAATGCAAAAACATCAAAGGGTTTTTGTCCTTCAATGTAAAAATGGGAAAGCAATCAACTTAAACCAAATTTTAGATATCAAAAGATGCCTTCTTCAAGTGTGGCGACTTCCTTTTATAATTTCTCTTGGCATATTAGCCCACACAAAGGCCCAATCAACTCTCTTCACTTTATTTAATATTTTTATCCCCTTGCTTTATGTCCTTATATGGGTCGCATTTTCTCACTAGGGAAAAATAAAAATAAAGTGACTTTTTCTTTTATTATTTTATCACTAATAAATAATTAAAGTGCTTATAAAAATTCATTATGCACTAAAATTACTTTATTAGGATAAATGTTTCCCTTATTTTCCACCTCCTTAGCCGTTGAGAAACAAAGAATGGGCTAAGGATCTTCGACTTGCTATTTTTGAGAAGGGGATATTACATAATACATGATGTGTTTTTGGTATGCTTACGGTTCACTGTTTTGGTTTCACCCCCTCTAGTTTAGATTGTTCTTATTGTGTTGTTAGCCTATATCCTCTTATTTCTTTTAGATGTTAGAGTTCAATTTGACTCCCTCTTCCTATTGTAACAAATTGTACTTTCAAATCCCATTGATGCAATTGCGTTCCAAATACGAACTAGAATAGAAAACTACAAAATATAGAGTAAAAATGCTAATAAATAGAAACATGGGAGTACCTACTTTCGTAAGGGTGGACTGCACTGCAAATGACCGTAACAAAATATCTCACACAATGGAGGTTATCTATTGCATTAGATTTTTGATATTGTAATGAAGATAATACATTCTTTATCGTTATCCCCCTTTTAAATTCAACAACTAGAAACCCTAATCAACTTTGTGGATAATTCATGGGATTTAACCATTCACTAACTCTAGACACCCAAAATAACATAATAAAAATAATACTAAGCACATAAATATATGTTGTGTTTAGGTACACAACATGCCCTCCCCCTTAAAGAGCTTTGACCTCAAAGCTAGTCAAACTCCAAAAGGTTACATTATGAGAATGGAACTCAAGACCTCTACCTACTACAAGAAAATTTTGACCATCGTATCAAACACCACTACTTAAAATAATAGATTAATGAGAATGATGACCTTTTTAAAAATTACCCTTAGGCTTCCCTAGCATTTTGGGCACATTTTCCAACACTCTTCCACCCATACATTGAAATTGGCCATTTTAACTTATGCCAAGATTTTTTTTCATTTTTCATTTTTTATTTTTTTGTTGCACTCATAAAGTCCTGAATGCTTTCATACGAACTCCTCTGTTTCCAAAGTTGCAACCTCCATGGTTATTTTTTTCCACTTCACCTAGAACATTAGTTGAACCTTGTTTGGAGCTTCTTGAATTCCTCCCCAACAATGCACTTCAGCTCTAACAAAAGATTCCATTCTTCATGAGTCATCTATAGTTACGTCTCGAGACACCATATGCACCCATATCTTTTTCTTTTGACATAACACACGAAACACATCATGCATCTTTCCTTTGTTTGGTATGTCCGGTGCATACACAACGTCCCCCGCCTCTACTCACTTTGGTATGGCCCATAATACTTCGTTTGTAGCTTTTGCTTCCCTACTTTCTTGAACATATTCTATTTATATGGTTGTACTTGTATAAACAAAATGCCCCCAATCTCAAAACTCTTCTCTGTCCTTTGTTGATCCACTTGTTACCTCATCTTGTTGGCACTCACTTGCAACTTGTCGCTCAAGAGTTGTTGAGTATTTTACCTCTCTTTCACTTTGCTTCCTCTTATCACTTCTACCTTCCTTGAATTTCCCAATTTAATGGTGATGGTGGGTCATACCTATATAATGCCTTAAATGGTGTCATTTTTGTGGCTTAATAATACATGGCATTTTATCATTACTTAGCCAAGTGTATCCATTCAATCCACTTGCTTTGCTTATCCCCTATGTACATTCCGAGATGCCTTTCCAAGCACTTGTTCACCACCTCTGTTTACCCATCCATTTGAGGATGGCATGTTGTTCTCATGTTAAATGTGACATTTGCATTACAAAACAACTCCTGCCACACATGACTTCGATCACATATGATCTGTTTAGGGATTCCATGTAACTTACACTCAAGTTGGAAATACACTTTTCCAACCGAAGGGCCATTGCTACATGCCTTTCTTGTGGGAATAAAATGGGCATGTTTTGTCAATCTATCTACCACCAAAAAAATTTCATCCTCCCCCTTTGAGATGGGAAGGCCGAGATAAAGTCTATTGATTGGGACTATTTGATTTCCCATATAGCCCCCTTTTTGAGATAAAGTCTATTTATTCAATTTCCCACTTATTTGGGACTATTTGATTTCATTCCCTTATAGGAAAGATTATCGTTGATGTTTCTATACTTTTTCTTGAACCCAACATGGCCTATAGATGGAGATTCATGCTTGTGTGCTAACGCCTTTAGAGCAAAGGGAGAGTCACCTCTCAAGTAAATGCATCCTCGGAAAAGATAATGCCATTACAAATTGACCAAGCATTCCTCTTCCCCAATAAACAATTTCTTTCATAGAGTTAGGTTAATGTAGGTGAGTTGAGTAGTCTTATACAAGGTCATGTATTTGAGTAGGTTCGCTGATGAACATGGCTTGAAATAGTAGTGTTTTTTTCTCGACGGGAGAGTGTTTTTGCCATCACATTCTTCTTCCCTTTCTTGTAAAAGATCTTAAAGACTTAAACTCATACACTTGTAGGCGATCAATCCATTTTTGTTGCTTCTCTGTTAATGCCCTTTGAGTTAACAAGTGCTTAAGGCCGAGGTGGCTAGTCTTAGTTGAAAGATTCACCATCTGCAGGATCTGATTTTCCATAGACCTCCGCCAACATTACGTGGGAAAGCATATTGCAAAGGAAAAACACTAAGATGGGGGTCCCATAGTTCAAGAGAATATTAAGCATCACATGAACGAGTAGGGGTATCACATCTCCATTCATGATGGTGGTTAACAAATCCAATCAAAGAAACAAGCTTGCTTTGATAGGTAAGTTTCGGGGCCCAGATCTAATATTGACTTGGTTAGAAAATGGGAAGCTAGGAAATGGAACCCCAAAGGTAGTATGCAAATCACTATCATGACTAAGGGATTTTTTTGGCGTAGATTAATAACATAAAAGATTGTACCCATGCCTTAGTTAACAGTCCATGGTTACCGGGTGATATGGGTCTATCTCTAAGAAAATGGACACCAGCTTTAGATCTTGATAAGGAAAACATTAACGCTATACCCATTTGGGTGAGGATGCCTAGTCTACCTCTTGAATATTCGGATGATGATGTCATGATAGGTATAGCTAGGTCTATCGAATCTTTAATCGCCTTTGATAGCACTACAAAATCAAGGATTAGACTTTCCTATGCTTGTTTTTGTGTAAATACTGATTTAGACAAAGCTTTGCCTTATTCTATTCTTTTACATTCTAAACTGGGCACTTGGAAACAAGCCATGAGTATGAAACACATATAATGAGATGCAAAAATGCTCCAAACTAGGACAGTATACCAGAGTTTTCCCATACCATAAGGAGACTCGGAATGTAAAAAAACAGAAAAATAAGTATGTTTGCAGGAAAGGGCAACCCAAGAAAGGAAGGAATCTAGTATGGATGATAGGGAGATTGAGATAAATGAAGAAACACCTTAAAAGTTTGACAATACAATGGAACAATAAACCCAACAATATCTAGTGGAAAAGGAGGTGGCCTTACAATCGAACTAGGAAGATCTGGAAAATGTGGTGATGCCAAACAAAGGGACCATAGTGATGAACCACAGAAAACAAAGATAACACGGATGATCAAATTCAAAATAAGACTAATGTGGAGGAACAAGAAAGGAGGTCAATCCCATTGATACTTCGTGGATCGACGGAAAGGACTCTGCAAAGACTCGTGGGGAAGCAAAAATCTTTGAGGAAGGGGAGCCAAAATAATAAGAAGATATCAAAGATAAACCTCACGTCGCTCTCAAGATAAAAGAAACTTCCAAAATGGCAAAGAAACTCCAATATGCACAAAAAGAGGAGAAATATGTAGTTACAATAACGCCTACAAAAGGAAAGGAAAAGGAATTTCAAGAATTCTCTAGTTCGATGCCTACTAGAAAGGTTGCCGATGTTGGTGGAAACAAAACTAGAGGACGATACAATGCAACCGATGACATGAAACGATCCACAAAAAGAGATCTTGCTGAAGGTAAACAATCCACGTTGGACAATAGAGTAAATAGAAACCTCTTCAAATTCAAATAATGAAGATCATATCCTGGAACATAAGAGGTCTTAACAATAGAAAAAAGAAAAGAATTTTGAAGGAGCTTAGGAAAAATAGTATGCCTAACATCCTTGCTATCCAAGAAACCAAGATGAACAACAAACTTCTCAAGGAAATCAGCAAGAATATCTGGAAAGAAGTTGAAGTTTGCAGTATTGATTCTAAGGGAGCCTTAGGCGGATTAGCCACCTTTTGGGATAAGAACATGGTTGAAGCTTCAAATCATCAGGCCATACTCTTCTTCTCATTGGCTGATAATAGGGCTTGGATTTTATCTAACATATATGCGCCTAATAGTCGGGAAGTTAGGAGAAAGCTTTGGATTGATCTTAAAGAATTTAGTCATTCTTGTTTGGATGTAGAATGGTTAGTGATTGGTGACTTCAACACCCCTCCCGTTCCTTCAAAAAAGAAAGGAGTAAGCAAGACTTTACTACTACCATGGAAGACCTAGCTGATTTTATTTCATACAACAATTTAGTTGACATTGAACTCGAGGCCCATCTTTTACTTGGACTAACAGAAGAATGGGTGATAATCACATCTAAGTAAAATTAGAAAGAGCTTTAGTCTCCTCAGATTGGTTTTTGGCTCAAGACTTATGCCTATCAGTCCTCCCAAGGATTGGGTCTGATCATAACCCTTTGGTCCTCAGCCTAGAGTCACTTGATAAGCAAGCCCCCACCCCCTTTAGATTTGAAAAAATGTGGATGTTGCATCTTGATTTAGCTAATAGAATTCAATAGTGGTGGAATATTGACGTAAAGGGCTCCATTGTGTTCAAAATGGTTCAAAAGCTCAAAAATGTTAAAAAAAATATCAATGAAACACATAAGTCTTTGGCAACATTTTCGGAAAAAGAATAAAATCACAGAGGAACTGATCCAACTTGAAGCAAAAATTGAGACTCAAAGTATGGATGTGAATGACTATTACAAAGAAAAGGAGATCCTAAGTGAATATCATACTATAAATGTGTATGAAGAAAACTACTGGCAGCAGAAATCTTGGGCTCTTTGGCTGAAAGAAGGGGATCACAATACCAAATTCTTTCATATGACAACCCTCAAGCATAGAAGCCACAATATAGTTACTTAGATTCACACCAGCGATGGTCAAATCAACAATGATCTGAGTATTATAAAGAAATGATCAATTTCTACAAGTCTCTTCTCAAGAGCAAGGATCATCAAGATGATAATTCTGCCCAATTCATGCTTAATGCTATCCCTTCAAATCTTGTTCCTCGTGATTGTCTGAAGGCCTTATCTGATCCTGTCTCCATTGATGATCTTCAAAAGATTGTCTTCTCTTTTAATGGAGATAAATCTACGGTCCGGATGGTTTTCCCACTAGCTTTTTTCAAAAGTATTGGGATATCTGTAAAAATGATCTTCTAAGGGAAAGTTTCTCAAAGAGATCAACAATACATTCATAGTGCTCATTCCAAAAAATCTTGGGCTAAAGATTTCAAAGACTTCAGGCCAATTACTCTTTCAAATACACTTAACAAAATATTTACCAAGACTCTTACTATGAGAATGTAATCTTTCCTGCTCAATTTGATCTTTCATCAGCAAGGTGGCTTTGTCAAGGGGATACAAATTCAAGATGGAATGGTTCTGGTTCATGAAACCATCCACTCCATGGACAAAATCAAGGAGGACGGGATGATAGTCAAGCTAGACATGAATAAAGCTCTTGATAGGGTATCTTGGAGCTTTCTGGATCAGGTTTTGGAAAAATTTGGATTTGATACCACATTTAGGAAGCTGATGCAAACTTGCATCTCAACCCCTATGTTCTCAATTCTTATAAATGGATCTCCTACCGGTTTTTTCAGCAGCAACAGAGGTTTAAAACAAGGAGACCCGCTTTCTCCGATCCTTTTCATCCTCATGGTAGAAAGTTTGAGCAGGACTATTTCTAGAGCTGTTTTTACTTGTGAGCTAAAAGGATTCAAACCTTCTTCCCTAGATCTTACTGTTTCCCACCAACTGTTTGCTGATGACACTAATCTTTTATCTCTTGCTTCAGTTTTTGAAGCCAAAAGATTGAAATCTTTGCTCTCTATTTATGAAGAGGCATCAAGACAAATGATGAATTATGATAATAGATCTATTTTCTTCCTTCATACTCCTTGGGAGAGACAACAAAAGATCTCCAAAATACTAGGATGCATAATCAGGCCTCTTCCCACTTCCTACCTTGGGATGCCTCTCTTCTGTGGTAAGATGCCTTTGGATGTCTAGAACTCCCTCTTGGATAGATTCCAAAAGAAACTTGCTGGTTAGAAGGGAGCTGTCTTTTTCAAGCGGGCAAATGTCTCCTCATTGAGAGTACCTTACAAAATCTTCCCATCTACATAATGTCTCTTTTCAGGTTGCCATCCATTGTTGTGGATAAAATTAAGAAAATCCAAAGGCGTTTTCTTTGGTCGGGAGTGGAGGAGTTTAGTTGTTATCCTCTTGTTGCATGGGATAAAGTCTGTCTCCCTAAGTCAATGGGTGGGCTGGGAATTAAAAACATTCAGATCATGAACAAAGCCCTCATAACCAAAATGGGGTGGAGGCCGCTAAAAGAGACTCATCCTTGGACTGAGGTCATTAAAACATTATACTTGGGCTAATTTACATTTAATTTTATTTCATGTGAAGAGCTTCCCTCTAGATCTACTTTTTGGAATGCTCTGCTCAAAAGTAGACACCTGCTTCAGAAAGGATGTAGATGGAAGATGGGAAATGGCAGACAAATCTCCTTTTGGAATGATAAATGGATCTCCTCAACGCCCCTGAAAGATTATGATCTCTGGCAGCAATATTATATTCCCATCAGCAGGACTTATGGCCAAAAAGTTTGGGATTATATCTCTCATAGTAATAATGGCAATTCATGGAAGATTCTTGTTGAAATGAAGATAATTAGGAAGATTCTGACAATCTCAATCTCCTTCAATAACACCTCAGAAGTATCCATCTCAGCAAGTTAGATAAGCAAGAAGAAATTATTTGGGATAACTCCTTTGATGAATCTTACAGTGTTAAATCCAGATACTTACTCCTGTCAAGAACTGAGGACTCTGATTTTCCTTGGAATAAGCTCTGGATCGAACTGGATCAAAGAATTAACTCCTAAAATTAATTACTTCTCTTGGTTGGTTATCCAGAATAAGGTATTAACTGTTGACAATCTAAACAAAAGAGGCCAAATGCTGCCGAACAGATGCAAAACACATGAGGAAACTGTCAGTCACCTCCTTCTTCGTTGCCCTTTTGCTGCTGAGGTTTGGAGTAAGATAAATAAACTTTATGATCAATTGGGTGAGCCCCTCTTTATCTGATTTCTGGGTACAATGGAAGTCTCCGTTTAAACATAGTGTCCTAAAAAAGCTTTGGTATTTATCTCTCCCTCATAACTTATGGACCATCTAGAAGGAAAGAAACAAGAGATTATTTGATGGACATAGTACCACTCCTAGCCATATATTCAGAAGATTGATGGCTGAAATTAAAGAAAATATGGGGAACTTCAAGCCTTCAAAGAAACAAAACATAAGTGAGAAGGAAGCCAATATTATTAAAAATCGGAACATCATAGTTGATAATGCATCCCTTATGAAAGAAGACACCAACCCCAGGATTAACACCAAATGGAGTCATCTCTCTTCTGGATGGATCAAACTTAATTTCGATGGTGCCTTGAAAGGCAACCTAGGCAGGGACGTGTTCTCAATGATAGTCTTGGCAACCTTATTGTTGCTTATGTTGGCAGTATGGGCATCCAAACTCATCATTATGTGGAAGCCCTTGCTGCTCAATGGGGGATCAATTTAGCTAATGACATGGGAATATCTCACCTCTGTGTGGAAGGGGATTCATTAAATATTGTAAAATGTATTAATCATAATAACACCCCTAGTTGGTCCATAAGCACCATCATTGAAGAATTTGAATCCATTTCAAGAACTTTTACAGGCTTTCAAATCCAACATACCTACTGTGAGGGAAATAAAGTAGTGGATCTTTTTGCTAATATTGGTGTTAATGAACCCAATGTTCCCCATACATTTGTTTGGGGAAGATGACATTCCCAAGGAGATCCTCACATTTATCAAAAAAGAAAGCAATCACCAAGGAAGCGAGGTTCAATCATAATTTTTAGCGACTGACCTAATGCAGACATGTGTTGCTCGATTCACTTCACAGGAAGCAAATCTTCACACACTCTACTCTCCTTCATCATGTGGGAGCATCTCTTTTCCAAATTTTGTCGAACTGTTCATGACTTGGTTATTGACACAGTGCAAAAAGGAGAAGAGAGAAACAACTATGGGAGGTGAACCATGTAGGGTCGAGCAAAGCCAAATGCTAAATGGAAATCTAACAGAGAACTCTGGAGCATTCTGCAAACAGGCAGGTTTGCAAACTTCCTTGAACGCATCCATGGACCTGACTTACATATATTTGCAGACTTCGCAAAGAATTGGAAGGATAGAATGGTACAAATTAGAGACCAATCTATTGAAATCACAAAAGACCTAATTTCTCTGGTTACAGGGCTTAGCATGGAAGGGACCACATTTTACAAGAACAAGTTTGATAAGGAGGCATAGGAGCGAAAGTTCCTCAAATTTGGAAAGCATCTTATCCCCTTGCATGGTGGCTACCTGCTCGATTCCTTCCCAAAGCCTTCTGAGGATGTATGCAAGATTATCATCAGCTTCATTACCTTGGAGTGGATATTCCATCTTGTCCATAGCTTTCACTTGATTTTTCTCAACCATTTCAGACACAAATCCGTGGTAAGTTTCTCCTTCTTCATTCTCGTGTCCTTGGAAAATTCTATCAAAAATGCTCAATAGGGTAAGAAAGGTTACCCTCTTCATCAAGATGTTATTTTGTTGATTTATAACCATGTTATTAGTGGGAGACCACAACCTTCAATTACCTAACCCTCTCCTACCCCTGATATTCAGACTAAGAAACGGCACAGGGAGGAGATTATTCCTCATAGAGTCCTTAGAAGCCATGTTGACAAAGGCAAGGGAAAAATTGGCATCCCTGATGTACATAGTTGGTCTCACACCAACAATGACAGAGTTATAGCTGCCCAAAGTCTCCTCTCTATGGGGAAAGAAATGGAAAATATCAAACAAGGTAGCAAGGACAACTATCTTCACAATGAGATGAAACTTCACAAAGATGTGATAAAATGGATGAGGGAAGACCTTTGAGTGATGAAGAATAATATTAAATGTCTTAAGAATAAAAAAGTTGGAATCAATCTTGGAAACCAGAAATGGCAAGATTTGTATGAAAAATTGAACAAACTCGAGGAGGAACACAATTTTCTATCTCAAAGAGTGACTGCCCTTATCTCCTTCACTAAATTACTAGTGGAGAGCAACACCATCCAAGAAAACTTGATAAGCATGGTCCTCTCCCCCAACAAGATATACTTGACAAGAAAGATGGTGCCAGTGGGAAATTTGGAGAACAAACAGATAAGATGTTGCAGGATTTGCACAACATTTTGAATGAAATGAAGGAGGCTTCCTGTAACCTTCAGAATTAGATTGTTGTCTGGTTTGGTGGTTCTTACTGTTTTCTTGTTGTTCTCTGGCTGTTTTTTTCTCTGCGGCTTTGCTGCTCAATGTAATTTTGTTTCTCATGGACTTTATTTGTCTTATCTGGGTTAAAGACCTTTTTGATATTGTAACAGGGTAGGGCCCTTGCCAAAAAACCTATCCTTTACCATTATCTAAAAAAGGCTGGCTCCATTTGGCTATTGCATGTTAGATGACTAGCATCTCCTTACTATATGTGGACACCCTTTGTTCCCATTCATTCATTTTCCTACTTTCAAATGCAATGGGATGGTCATCTTGAGAAATAATTGCACCTAGTCCAGATCTAGAAGCATCACATTCAATGACAAAAGACTTTGAGAAATTGGGGGTTGCTAAAATTGGAGTAGAGACCATAGCTTACTTATAATCCTCAAAAGATTTTTATGACTCAGTAGACCACTTGAAGCAATCCTTCCTTGTAAGATCAGTCAGTGGGCATGCTATTGTTGAAAATTTTCATACAAATCTTATGTAGAATTCTGCAAAGCTTAAGAAACTGCAAAATTTCTCAAGGGGCTTGGGCATAGGCCAATCATATATGGCCTTAATTTTTACAAGGTTTGTGTAAACCCCTCAATGGAATAAAGTGATCAAGGTATTCCAAAGATGCCTTTGTGATCACACACTTAGAGGCGTTGGCATACAACTTCTCCTCGGACATTATATCCAACACAATAGGCCAAATTCTCAAGACAGTATGCCAATGAATTACTATAAACAAGGATGTTGAAAAGTACTTCAACAAAGTTACGTAAAAATTTACTGAAGACCTTGTTCATCAATGCCTGAAAAGTAGGTAGAGCATTGTTGAGACCTAAGGGCATGAACCTAAATTGGTTGTGGCCCTGGTGTGTTCTGAATGCAGTCTTGTCTTGGTCTTGAATCCAATTGATATTCGATAGTTTCCAGATGTGAGATCTATCTTTGAAAAATACTTTGCCACATGCAACTCATCAAGCAGATCATCAATCCTTGGCATTGGATTTTTTTCAATTGTGATTTTGTTTAGGACCCTCTTATCAATACAAAGTCTATATAACCCATTCTTCATGCTAGCTAGAACCACTAGAGCAACATGTGGGTTTTATTAGGGATGATGATGCCATCCTTTAAGAGTTCACTTACCAATTTTTCTATCTCTAACTTTTGAATTGGCCCCTTTGTAGGATCAAGCTCAATAATGTGTTCCAATTCCTTGTCTGGTGGTAGGCTCTTTGGTAGGTCTTGGAAAACTACCTTATATTTGCATAGCAACTCTGAAATCCCTGGAGCATGTTCATGTGGGATAGACGATTCTACATCCATACTGTAAAGGTGAACCATAAAGCCAAAATGTCCCTTTTTTAAAATTTTGTTCATCAGATTGGAATCCACGATTTTGATTTCTGTTGGGGGCAAAGACTTGATAGTATACTCATGGTCCCCTTGCTTGAATGTCAAGAATCTTTCTTGATGATTGGTGGAGTATGTTCCAAGTGAGCATAACCATTGAACCCCTTAAAAAGCATCCACATCCCCAATATCGACTACATAAAATTTATTTTTAATAACATAATCTACAACTGAAAGTTTCACATCATGGACTACTCCTCGGTGATTTGGAACCTGAATTGGAAAACTTTTAGAAGTGTCTAAATGGAGACTTTCCCTATGGACTTGTTTCTTATCTAAATATTAAGTGTGCTTCTTGGATCAACCTTGTCCAAAATTTGATATTTCATGATATGGTAAAGAACTTAAAGGTGTTTGGCCCCTTTGTAGGATCAAGCTCAATAATGTGCTCTGATTCCCTTTGTGGTGGTAGGCTTTCTGGTAGAACTTGGAAAACTACGTTATATTTGCATAGTAACTCTGATATTCTTGGAGCATGTTCATGTGGGACAGATGATTCTACATCCATACTGTAAAGGTGAGCCATAAAGCCAAAATGCCCCTTCAAAATTTTGTTCATCTGATTGGAATCAACAATTTTGATTTCCCTTCGGCCCAAAGACTTGATATTATACTCATGGTCCCCTTGCTCAAATGTCAAGAATCTCTCTTGATGATTGGTGGCGTATGTTCTATGTGAGTATAACCATTGAACCCCTAAAAACATCCACACCCCCAATATTGACCACATAAAATTTATCTATAAGGACATAATTTGCTAGTGAAAGTTTCGCATTATGCACTACTCCTATGCACTCAAACTGTAGCGACCTGAAAGCTGAATCGGAAAACTTTCAGAATTGTCTAAATGGAGACTTCTCTTATGGACTTGTTTCTTATCTAGAATATTAAGTGTGCTTCTTGGATCAACCATGACCAAAATTTGAGATTTCTTGATATGGAAAAGAATTTAAAGGTGTCTAAAATGGTCCGACCATATCATTGCAGAAAGTGGCACTAATGGATTCCTAGTTTCCATTGTGGAGGGAGGCATATTCACACTCTACATTATCTTGATCAAAGGTATCCTCATTATCAGACTCTTAACTACGGCTCAAACAGACACACATCTTCTGCCATATAGAACCTTTTTGTGTCACATACATGGCCCTTGCTCCATAGTTTAGAACACCTTTGGCATGGATTTATGACAGTAGAAATAGGGGCAGACTGACAGCAAAGGGTTTTAAACAATGAAGACTCAAATTTTACCCATCCTCAAGTTTCCTATCAAAGGTGAAGGATTCCAGGACGTATTTCCTTCCATTTTCCTTTTTAGGGTATCAATATGTTTTGTAGCTCTTCTAGCTACAATAGGGCTGGGTTCAAACATCGTTACCTTTGTTCGAATATCAGCCCGCAGGTTGGAAATATAGATCTTTTGCACCAGCTTTGAAGAAAGCTTGCCTTGGGACTCCAAAACTTGGAATTTTGCCTTAAACTCTGCAGACATGTCTTGCTGAAAGAAGTGCAGCAACTGGGTATCATACGATCCATCCCAGTTGCGATCTTATCTTTGAGTCAAAGTATCAGCAAAACCAGCAGTCTCCATCAGGATTTAAAAAAATTGTAAATAGCTGACACATTTTGGATACCAATACAAATATGAAGAATCCGATACATGGATACGGTTTTGGATACGACAATACAAAAATATAGAAAAACAGAAAACATGTAAATTCTGGCTTTATAAATAGGAATAAACCACCTTGTATGCTTGTCAAAACAAAATAACCACAAAACACTACTGATAATCTAGATTCTATATAATGTCAACCGAATGCCTAATGGAATGTCACAAATGTCATGAAAAATGTTAAATTTTATTATTACATCAAATAAGGGTTTAATTTGTTTATGGAGGAATATAGAAGGGTTTGAATCTTCACGTGTTCATTAAAACAAAAGATGCATGTACATCAAGAGCTACTAATCTTATTTGCTGATTTTTAGCAGCACAAAACTGAAAATCAGATTTGTGGTGGGATTTAGATTTTCTCTCATAATTTTTCCTTGTTCAGAATTGAATATCTTCTTGTAAGTGATCAGATAAAGAGTATTTGGGTCGATTGTGCTTGTTCCCTCTTGGTCAGATTTGTTCACAAGATGGATAGGATGATCATGTGAAGATTCAGACCCTGCTATTATTTTAAGTTTGTATAGTGTTTAAAAAAAAAACGTTGAATCATTCTATGTTTTAATGTTGAAAAAAATAGATTTTTTTAAAGAACTTGGCTTTTTGCCTCATATACCCCCAATATATGTCCTACATGGCTCGAATACATTTGTAACATATCCGGCCATATTCAGATTGTTCAAGCCGTTTCCTAGACATCCGCAACTATATTCATGCCATATTTGTATTGCATATATATTGTATTTGTATCCTGCCTTGTTTTCTGATTTATCGGTATCTTAGGAAAAAACCCATCTCTCTTCCCATGAGTGGACATCACCTTCCAAACATTGTAGGGACACATTCAACTTGTCATCTAACCTTCTAATCTTATGCACCACGAAATCCGGTTTGAGCTTGCTCAACCATGTGTGGACCTCCATACCACCTCCGAAGTCATAATCTTATTGTAGATTAAAAGAGGGACGATGCAAGATTTCTACCTCTTCCTCTTCATTGTTTGGTGGGTCCCGATCAATATCACCCCAAGGGTTGATATACTCCTCTTCCTCATCCTCAATGATTGTGCCCCAAGGGTTTGAATATCTCGGATTTGTCTTCTCTATCTGTTTTCTAAATGAACAAATTTCCCTTTGAACCTCCTTGGAAAAATCAGCAAATAAATCCTTTAGCTCATCCTTGGTCATGAACTTTGAGTTGTTTCTTGGATAAAACCCTCTCAACATTTAGGCAATGGATGTGAAAATTGAATGAAGCTCGATACCGCTTGTTGGGTCTCAAGTACCAACGAAAAATAGAACCGCAAAATATAGAGTAAAAATGGTAATAAAATGGAAATATGGGAGCACTTGCTTCCCCAAGGGTGGATTACACCTACAAATCCAACTATAACAAAACAACTCTCACATAATGGCGACTCTCTCTTACATTAGGTTTTAAATATTGTAATTAAGATAATACATTCTTTATGGTTTTTACCCTTTTGTGTTCAACCGCTAGAAACCCTAATTAACTCATGGGACTAAGCTGTTGTCACGGAGACATGTACCTTTTGGGAAGTGGTGTGATGTCTCCCCTTCCAACTGACAAAATGGAAACACTCCTAGGTTGTGGGTGACCTGTATGTTGGAGTGAGTCTCCAGAGAGGGCTGGTTCCCCTAGTGTAACACCTAAGACTAATTCTACTCCTAAGACTACTCTACTTTCGTTGAATCAACAAGGAAAAGGGAGAAGGAATTAAGGGAAAACTGAAAAGATGGTGATACACTAGAAAGTTTGAGGATTTTTAGACTTATTTGAACCACACAGATGGACCACGGGAACACACACACACCATACACAACTTACAATGGATATGTCAATGCAAAAGTGTTTCAGAGAAGGGTTTGAAGCTGTGATAAAATAAAGAAGGGAAACAAATGGCTCTGGAAGGGCAATTTGATGAACTCCACAACTGAATCCTGCAAGAAACTTGGTTAAACACAATCTATGACCTGCAAATCAACATACAACTGCATAAAGGCATGGAAATTAAACTGCAAATTAGGGATAAAACAATATCACAAGATAAAATCAGTTTAAAGACAATATTGCACGATAAACAGTGTAAGAAGGTAAAAAAATCCTTTATTGATCCAAGAGGTGAAACAAGTATAAAAGATCACTCATGACCCCTGCTCTTCCACTCAGAACTCTAAATTACTCTAGAATGAATAAAAGGTGGAAATATCATTTTTACAATGAATTCCATGGAGTTTTATAGAGAATGAGGGAGAGAAGGAGAGGAAAATAGACTAGACATGCAAGTCCGAAACTCGAAATAGAGAAGTATGTGAGAGCATGTGTGAATTTAGTCTCTTCTGCTCTAAAATAGCTCTTCCCACGCTCGAATGTGATTGAGCACACCCAAAAATAGAAATGGCGTCCTTGTATGTTCTGTTGTTGTTAGACTCTGTGCATGATTAGAAAGAGTTATACTTGCTTGAAACTTCCCTTTTTAGCCTTTGCATGATCAAAATAGAGGCTTGCTTGCATGATCCTTCCAATTTTAGCCTCTGCATGATCCAAATTTACATTTTGATAGAAGAAATTAGATAAAAATAACTTGTTTGGATGTTTCTATGTTGTTTGGTCGGGCCTCGTCGGTGGATCGAGAACAAGAGGAACTATGGAGTGTTCCATATGTTCCTCAATCAGCCGACTTAACCGATTTGTACTTGGAGTTCCTTAATCGGCCGATGCGGGTCTGCAGGGACTAAATACTTTGCACTGTTCCTTGTGTGCTTGGCGGAGCTGACATAGCTGATTGTATTGTCTTCGTGCTCGAGATCGGTGAATGCGGTGAGCAGAGAACAATGGGAACGAGGGAACACTTCCCACTTTGTTTCCTTCAGCCCCGATTTATCCGCTTTAGGCTTGGATCAAATTTGGCACCGATCGGGAAGTGATGGAACAAGGGAATGTTCCGCTTGTGCCCACCAAACCCGACATTACCGACTATAGTGCCCTATCTTTCCTGTTGTTCATTAATCGACCGATCGAGAACTCATACTACTCGGAACGCTCGCATGTTCTTTTAATGGTGACTTTTCCGCCTTGTGCCAAGTGTGCCTTAGTTGGCCCACACAAGTTCGGGTAATGCAAGGAACATAAGAACATTTTCCTCTATGCCAATACAACCCAACATCACCGATTCCATAGTGCATTTTGGCTAGAGCGGTAAAGCGGGAACATGAGGAACTCAAGAATAGTCCCTCCCTGGTCCTCCAAACATCAATCTCGTCGATTTTACCCATATTTGACCAATTTGATCCAATTTTTCCAAGTTTTGACCAACTCTTTGATAGTAAGACTTAGCAAGAGGGAGAGAAATGCGGAACAATGAAATTTTGCCCAATAATTGTTAAATTTTGAATTTCATTGATCCATGGAAACACCATGACTGTCAAAACACCCAAATTGGTGCGGGGCTGATTTTGGATAAGCACTAACCATAGGTCAAAACCTCATACTTGGACATTACTTGGCAGCCCAAAATTTTGACTTGTACTCGGGACTTGAAAGTTTCTCAAGAATACACGACAACCGTATCACTACTTAAATAACATACAAAGCCATAAAATAAACCTAAATAACATATAAAACACCGTTAAATGAATGTAGACAATTCATAAGTATATTTTCTATTAATTTTCGATAAAATAAGAGTACAAAGTACAACTACAATGCTCATAGAATCATAGACTTTAGTGGAGTCATCTATGCATGAAAATATACTGATATGAAATATATAGTCCTCCCCAATGCCTAGTATAAGTTTTCGCCCTGGAAATGGAATGTAAAGATTTCTCCACTGCAACAATATCATCCGCAAATATATCTACATGCTCACCATTTCATTCGGCTCCTATCCTACCTCTAATGCTATTCCTTTTCTCGCTTCCCTTTCCAATTGTGGATTGTCCTCCTATGTAAACATGGGATCCTCATCATTAGCAATCTAGTCGGCATATGGATCGATGTCATCCAAGTGAATTGGTTCTTAAATTTCTACCCTCCATTTGTCTCACGTTAAGACAAAGATTGCATCACACAAAAATAAGGTCATTGATGCATTGTGTTGTTAGGGTGCTGCGCTTCATGTGAATAACTTCAAACATGCTATTGTTATGTTCACACCTAGAAGAGCTACATGGTTCACACATGTTATTATTATGTTCACACCTAGACGAGATACACCTAAAATTGGTGAAGCTCTCATACCGCTTGTTGGGTTCCAAGTACCAAAAGAAAATATAACCGCAAAATATAGAGTAAAAATGGTAATAAATGTCAATATGGGAGCACTTGCTTTCCCAAGGGTGGATTGCATCTACAAATCCAACTGTAACAAAAGAACTCTCGCACAATGGTGGTTATCTCTTACATTAGGTTTTAATAATTGTAAATAAGATAATACATTCTTTATGGTTTTCCCCGTTTGTGTTCAATTCGTGAGAGACCCTAATAAAATCATGGGATTAACCATAGTTCAAAAACTTGTACTTGGACATTACTCGGCAGCCCAAAATTTTGGCTCGTACTCGGGACTTGAAAGTTTCTCAATAATGCACGACAATTGTCTTGCTACCTAAAAACCTACAAATCCATAAAAATAAACATGTAAAATCTGTTAAATGACATGAGAAATGAATGTAGAGAATGCATAAGTATATTTTCTATTAATTTTCGACCAAAAAAGAGTACAAAGTACAACTACAATGCTCATATAGTCATAGACTATAGTGACATAGTCATCAATGCACCAAAATATACTAATATGAAATATACAATCATCTCCAACACCTAGTATAAGTTTGCTGCCCCTTGGAAGTGGAAGGTAAAGATTCCTCCTTTGCAACAATATCATTTGCAAAGATATCTATATCCTCACCAACCCTTCCGACTCCTAATGCCTCTCCTACCTCGACACTTGCTTTTTTTTTTTGCTTCCCTTTCCAACCTGTGGAATGTCCTCCTCTATAAACAAGAAATCCTCATCATTAGCAATCCAATTGGCATATGTTTTGATGTTATCCAAGTCAATTGGTTCATGACTCTCTATCCCCTCCATTTGTCTCACACAAAGACGAAGATTGTATCATACAAAAATAAGGTCATTAAAGCATTGTGTTGTCATCCGTTGTGCTTCATGTGAATAACTTCAAACATGCTATTATTATGTTCACACTTAGAAGAGCTACACTATTGACACAAAATGTGGATGGCTATTCTTTAAAAGATTGGGATTTTGCACCTTAATCTTCCCACCAAAAATCTATAAATATGACGTTTATAATTTTGTAAGTCATCTAAGCTTGAACAAATAAAAGAATTCTAATATCTACAAGTCATGCGACTAATAACAAATGGCTCAATTTGTTTTTACCTAGCTTGAGGTGTTTGTTTTTTTTTTCACAGAGAGCCAAAGAAAAGTTTCCTCTTTGTAGTCTTGTAAATCTGTAGCTCCTCAACAATTATGTAAGTTTCTTTGTTAGGGATCATCCTCTCTATGCATGTATTAAGGCCATCCATAACCTCCTCAACAATTATGTATCTAGTTTCTTTGTATAGGGATCATCTCTCTAAGCATGTATTAAGGCCATCCATAACCTCCTCATTTACTCTAAATGAATTATAAAATAGAAAAACTTAGGGTTCATAAGGCTAAATGAATTATAATAGAAAAACTTAGGGTTCAAGTAGAGGTCGCCACATGTATATGTTGGTGAAAGTTGCTGGTTCCATTTCAGATCAATCAAGTGCCAAATGGGTACATATTTTCTTTGATTTTCTATAATAATTTGTTATGGCCTTTTTGGCAACGTTTATGGCCTCATACAAATAACCCATTGGGTTTTTCTCCCCATCTACCAACCATAGAACTCTAACCAAAGAACACACCTAAAACAAAAGAATGCACAATTTTAAATGAAAATTTAAAAATTTTAAACTATGAAAATTTTAACCAAAAAAGATAATTTTTTTTAGGTTACCATAAGGATTTCCTGTGTTCGCTTTGCAAACACATCATAAAAAGGGTCTTCGTGACCCTTTCTCCTTCGGAGCTTCCTAAAGATAGGAAGACTCCAACCACCTTGTGCTCACTAGACATCTACTTAAGAGATGTTAGTGACATTGCAATGCTCTACAATGTGATGAAGGTTGTGACATATTGTGTGACTCCAACTTGAACAAACTCCTTTGTGTTGGTATACTCTCACATCAAGCTTAGCAAGGGTGATTGAGACGGACTTTGTGATATTTCTTGCCTCTTCAACCACATTCTTCACCTATGTCATTTTAAATGTGTCCCTAATTAAGAAAACAATGCATTGGGCAACATAAGGGGTCCAAAAGGTGTAGGGTGCCTCTTTGAAGAAATCACCCTATTAATACATATGTTGTTGTGTTATCTATCACAACTTGGATGGTATTCTTCACACCGACTTCTATCACCACCTTATCCAAAATATCACACAAAGTGTTTGCAATTCTCACTTGGTGTGATGCGCCAATTGATTTCAAGAAGGCCAACTACCCACTGAAGCCACTAGAAAGTTAATTTATGTGCGTTTTTCCCACCTATCCATTCTTAAGAATATCCTTTGTTTAGTGCTCACATTAATAAGTGAGACTTTAGATTAGGCGACTAAAAATAAAGTTGTTAATACAACTCATAAAGAGTTGTGTAGGTTAGTCGGTATTTGGTTAAACCAATTCACGTTAATAGTAGTTGGGTAAGTTTTTGTTATAGCTAACTCCACTAAATAACGAGTTTAGCATGCTTATTTATATGTTTGTATTTGCAATGAAATGTAATATAGAACATTATTTTCCGTGTTTAAGCTATTCATTCTAAACCAACTTAACATTTGGTATCAAAGCGACTATATTCTTTAGGGGTGCGTGATACTATTATGCATGGCCAAGCTCTATTAGCAAGTGTTTAATAGTCAAAGAGTATATGACCACCTAATGTTGTGTGCATGTACACATGTGGGCGACAATGTATTAAGTGGAAGTGTTTTGTTTGTTTTGAGACCACGTATACCGCCGCTCTTCATATAGACTAACGTTTGACAATCCAACTCATGTGAATGGATGTTCAAGAATCCCCATGCATGACTGCCATCCCCATACATTTCTACCCAACAGTTCGTGATTGTTGTTTTGACAAGTTGTTCCCAACCCTTGGCCTTGTCTCTTGTGGTTTATTGCTTGCCATATGTGCTTCAAACTTGGAGATCATGTTGTTGTGCATCGTATAAACCAGACCTGCATTGTTTTGATCCATCCATATGTCCTTTAGATCAGACAGTTGGCATAAATAGAAAATAAACAAGTTTTAATTCCTCGTTTTCTAAAAATGACTTTAGGTTTACATGTTCGAAGAGTTTTGTGTAGTTTAAACTATTGGTGGACTCTCTTATTGAGAAGTCTTGTTAGTTGTTTTTAGCATATAGTTTTTCTTAAGTCTTGTTTTCAAGTGTGTAAATGTCTTCATAGTTTGTGTCAATTGTAAAACGAGTCATTGTCATTTCAAGGTCATGTTGTTATAGTCATCCTTGTCAATATTATTGTTATTGTGAAAATCAAGTCTTATTGTCTATTTTTAAATAGTCTATTTGTGATAAAAGTAATCTTTAATTACTTTTTAATTGTCACGTCATTTTTATGTGTTAACATCATTTTGTCATTAATCAATGTCCTATTGTCAAAATTAGTCTTTGTCAGTTAGTCATTATCTTTTACAAAGTCAAGTCCTTGAGAGGTTAAAATGGACAAGATGAACAAAATTGAAAAATTTGAAGGCAAGGACTTCCATATCTGGCAAGTTCAAACTTAGTTGGTGCTAATCAATAAAGATTTGTGGGAAGTTGTTGATGTTAAAATACCGAATTCGAGTAATGCAGATGAAGTCTGCAAATGGCAAAGCAAAGGATAAAAAAGAAACAACGATTATTGGGCTAGGATTATCTGATGCCTACCGCATCATATAAATCTAACAAAGACATCACATTTCATCTGGACAACATTGAACAAGTTTTTGGTCGAAAGTAGGAAGCACAATAGTGGCACTCAAGTAGAAGCTATTCGGGCTCAAGATGGAAGAAGGTGACAATATGGTGGAACACATCAAGTAAGTTTCATTCTATTTTAAATCAGTTAGTTGGAATAAAAGTAGATGTACCGATGATGATGCAAAATTTGTATTGCTAAATAGTATGCCACCCAACTATTCTAACACGGTCTTCACATTGAGTAAGATAAATCCAAGTTTAGAAGATTTGATCTCTTCTCTAATAGAGGAAGAAAATAGAACTAAGAAAATTGATCCAGAGGAAAGTGCAATGTATAGAAAACAAGATAGATCATATGCTAAAAGGAGATCCAAATATTCTTTTAAGTAGGGATCCACTTTTAAAGATACAAAGAAACAATTTGTTTGTTATTGTTGCAAACAGTCTGGTCACCTATCTATAAACTGTAGGAAAAGAGCACAAGATTTACTTGATGGAAAACTACAAGAAAATGCCATGGTGGTTGATGAAGAAAAGGAGAATGAAGAGGACGCAAAACCTACTCACACGAAAAATCTAAGTGATGAAGACTACCTTTATTAGATGATCTTCAACCTGAGGATGGAGGCAACAGAGGAAGCAAAATCAACATTGTCTTGTCAGCCACTAAAGCAACGGGGCCACATAGCAGATTTGGTGGCATGTGTTTTTAGTGATTTTTTCAGAGTCGTCTTTTCCCGTGCTGTGTTGATCTGTTCAAAGTACCTATTTTGTTAGTGTGTTCATATTTTCAGTTTGGTGTGATATTCAGAATAAGAACAAAGGTACATTCTTGTTCAAAAGTGTAATAAGTGAGCGAAATTCTTATGTAATTCCTTGATGGAAAATCGTAGTGGAAAACAAAAAGCACAATGTAATGCAAGATCATGATTCTTGTTGAGGATGAGCAGATGCATGTGTCCATGTTCATCCCGGGTAAGTGGTCAACCTGTGAAAACCATTTGTGAAGGTTGAATAGATGTAGAATTCTTGTTCGTGGTTCCCACACTAGTTTGGTTAGATGAGTTCCCAACAGTGCATGGTTGATGAGAGGTTGATGAGTTCCTTCTCTACCTTTAGTTCGATTTGTGGACCAAAGTCATGAGCTTGCAAAAGTGACACGTTGCAAAAGAAGTGTAATTGTTTTTCTACCATGTTCACACTAAGGGGGAATGTTGGGAATATCCTTTGTCTAGTGCTCACATTAATAAGTGAGACTTTAGATTAGGTGAGTAAAAATAAAGTAAGTAAAGACAACTTATAAAGAGTTGTGTAAGTTAGTGTGATATTTGGTTGTTAAACCAATTCACGTTAATAGTAGTCGAGTAAGTTTTTGTTACAATTAACTTCACTAAATACGCAATTTAGCATGCTTATTTATACGTTTGTATTTGTAATGAAATGTAATATATAAAATTATTTTCCATGTTTAAGCTATTCATTCGAACCAAATTAACATCCACCTATAAGACAAAATGGTGCTTTGCTTCTTTTTCCATACTTTTGTTTCTCTTTTACAATAGCTTGCGTATGCATGACAAAATCTTCCAACAATGGGCCACTCAAATCATGAAGAGTAGGAGCCTTGAACCCTTGGCAATAATCAATGCAATGACTACATTATCCCAATATGAGGTTTTTCCCACATTGAATGGAATTTTGTAGTAGTACCAAAATTTTTCCATAGTTATCCTTGGTCCATTGTGCACTTCTAGGTTTCAACTAGTAACTTTGAGTGAAGGTTGTGCCCTAGGACTACTTCGAGAGACAAAAAAACCCAAATTATCTCGGTAGATGAGCCTTGCTCGGTCCTTGAGCCCTTGGAGTTGGGGAAAAGAAATGGCCTTAATGTCGTAATTAACTCTTAATGTCCTCCTATTCACTAGGGTCAAGTGCATTAACTTTACTCTTTTTCTCCGCATAACTCTTGCAAGGTATACAACCATCTCTCTTTGAGCCTCAAGTGGCACTTGTGTGCACACTGCCACATCTTTCCCTAATATTCATGCAATGTGGTATTTGAGGCGATTGGCACCTGCACTCATCTTCATCGCAAAATAATTGCATACCACACAATTGGCCTTTGCCGCCAGTTCACAAATGTTGCTTCCATGAAGGGTTGTTAGATTTAGATTTTTACGGGTAGTTGAATCGATGTCGATGCCATTCTCAAACAAGTTGAAACCTTATAAAAACAAAAAAAAAAATGTTTTAGATGAAAACCCTAGTTGTTAATCAAAGGAAGAAGTAGAAGATTCAAGAAATTGAATATGAAACATTAAAAACTCTAGGACCTAGCTGCTTTATCGGTTTGCTAAATTATGAAGAAGTAAATACTAGAAAGTAGAAACTAAGAAAGTAATGTTTTCCTACTGTTTGCTTTGAAGCTCTAATTTAGAACTTGTTTTTATTGAGTATAGGCTGTACATATTCTTTACTTTATGAAAAACCTAGCTCCAATGCTGTGCCAATCAATCACATTCACTATATTTCACAGAGGACAACATAGACACAATAGAGTTTTTGGGATAAAATGACGTTTTTTGACTTGAGCGTTATAAAGTTGTAGTTGTCGAGTTGTCAATAGAAACTTGGTATGTTTTGCCAAGTCATTTTGTAATTACTTGGCAAGTTTCTTGGCGATACTCACCTCGCGAGTTTCAAGCCGGTCTCTTGGTTGTCAAGTGAATCACGAGTTCTTGCAACTACTCAATGAGTTTCACCGAGTACTAAATCAGTAGGCTTGCCGCTTAACCAATCACTAACTCTAGACACCCAAAAATAACATAATAAAAATAATAGTAAGGACATAAATCTATGTTGTGTTAAGGTACACAACATTGACCTACTTTGGTCATTAGTACAACTTCCTTCATTCTTTCTTTTCTTTCCTTAATGGAGGTTATCTTTTGCAAAGTACGCTTTAGAAGTCGTTTACTCCTAGGTTAAAATTAAAGAGACAATCATTCGAAGACAACCTTTACAATTGTTAATGACCACAACAAATTTCTAGACATGCTGTTTAGTCTAACAAGTGTACCAGCAATTTTTATGAGAATGATGAACATCTTCATCCTATACCTGGATAATTTATCGTAAGTTTTTAGATGACATTTTAATCTTCAGAGAATGAAGATAAACACAAAAACACTTGGAAAATATATTGAATCACCTTAGAAAACAGAAACTCTATACTAAACTATCCAAGTGTGACTTTTTTAAGAACTGCATTGAGTAACTAGAACACAATTGTCCAACAAAGCCATAGCATTAGATCTTAATAAAACTAAAGTACTTCAAGATTGAGAAATACCTGCAATTACAAATGAAATCAAAATTTTCCTAGAACTTACAGGTTTTAATAGAGGATTCATTCATAGGTTCTCCATGATTGCATTGATCTTGCAGGAATAGTTGAGGAAAATAAAAATGTATTAGATGGAAATAAAGAAAACTAAAATCATTTGTCACCCTTAAGAGTGTGTTGAGTGAAGCTCACATCTTTACACTATTTGAGCCAAAGATAATATTCAGTGTTCACAATTCATCAAAACTCTAGCAGACACACGATAGTAGTACTTTCCCAAGACAACAAAGGTGATACTAGGAAATAAGAATATGGACGATGAAAACAAATATCCCATATTTGACTAAACATTATTGGTGGCAATCCTTGGAATAAAAACTTGGAAACACCACCCAAAGACAACTCACAAATCATTGTTACAATTTATTCTAAAAGTAGAAGTATCATGTAGACAATACAAACGATCTCAAGGTTTGATGAGTGCAAAGCAAAATCACAATTCAAACTAGGAAAAGGGAATGTTATCGTGGACACTCTCAAGATTATTCAATCTGAATAGTAAAAGGAAACATAAAAAAAGCCAAAAGAATAGAAAATGACCAGGGGTGCCAAAATATTATCAGATGCCATAGAAAAATTCACTTTATAAGTTTGTAGTGAGGTATATATTAGAAAATAACACCATTTTACAAAAAACAATAGCAGTATCCAGTAACAATCCTTTCGAATCATGATTTTATATGAACCAAGACAACCTACTTGCGAATCATGTAGTTAAAGCCCGTGAAGCCACTCAAAAGCACATTTACTGTAACAATGAGGACAATATAGACAAGTGAAAGTAAAGAAAGATAAAATAGTTTCTTCTACAGGAAACCTAATGTTCTTACTGGTACCAAGCAATAAATGGGAAATCAAATAGACATACTTCATGACACATTTACCTTGAACTCTAATATCTCAGTGATAGTGGAGAGGCTAACCAGAATTGCTAAACTCACCACTTGAAGAATTATGCATATAACTTTAGATCTTGTACCAATGTTCAATATCAGAATATTTTATGATAATACTAAAGGATAGCGAATGATAAGGACCTAAAGTTCACATGCAACCTAATGAAAGATATCTTTCAACACTTAGATACCCAATTGAACTTTAGCAGTGATGATTGCCTACAACCTCAGGCAAACAAAAAGAGTAAATAAAATCATGGAAGATATGTTAAGATCCATTGTTGCAAGTAGGCAAATAGAAAAACCATATTTCCTAGAATTTTCCTACAACAAGAGCTTACACTCAGTGATCTGCAAAGTTCGTGAAGACTTCACTATAAATTTACAACTGCTGCCATGTTGCTGATTCATTGATTTACTACTGAAATTGAACATACAAGGCCCCAGTTAGTTTCCCCATACCTCCAATGATGTGGTGGTGGAATGTGGAAACACATTCTACACATCCATAAGAATTAGATTTCCAGCCACTACTTATAAAACTAATGCTTAAAGTGCTATTTCGTATCCGGTGTCTATACATTCCATGATAATTCATCATAACAACATGAAAGGAAATGAGTTCAAATCTACATGTACTCAAGATTACTCAATAATTGTGCACATAGGCTAATCCATAATTAGATGCATTGACAATTATGCCTGTAGGCCGATTCCTAGATTAGGATTTCTTGTGTGTCTGTTCTACTAGTTGGCGTTTATATCAGTTTAAAGGATATTATTTAGAAATGCATTTTGGTGATAGCTTTTCTTTTCTATTGTATGAGATTCCTCATATGTTGACAACATTCTATATATTACATTTTTGTTACTTTTTAGAAGGTCAGTCTTGACATTTGATACCTGTATGTATTGCTGATGATGCTGTCATTTGTTGTAAGATATTGTGTCAGAATATCATGATGTAAATTTTTGTTAAATATGTTTCTAACTTACTTTGATGTTCTAATCAATTAGAAAGACAGGACATAACTCCCGTATAGGGTGTTGTGCAAAATTTAATATTCTATTTGAATTTAATTAGTTAACAGTTCTCTACTTAATGTGTAGACATGAGAAAATATAGATTTATAGTTTCATTTCGAGATGTTGTACAATTTTCCTTACATGTTTTGAGCTGATGAGGCAAGCCAATATTTGCCTTTGGTTAGGTGGGACTTGGTTGTTCTTTAACTTTCTAGGGACACCCATGACAATTTCTAATAAAGAATGTTTTTTTATGCTGACTGTATTTTATTTAGTTTACCAAGATTCTAAGTCCCTATTTGTGCCAAATTCATTATCAATGCGAAGTTCATTATTGATGCCAGCTCCCATGCTAGTGTCAAGTATAACACCAATGCTAGTTCCCGCACTAGTTCCAACCTTTTCGCCAATGCCAATAGCACTCAAGGCTTTCTTTGGTCGTGTGCCAATGATACTAAACTTGATATCACCGTTAGTGATGATCTCCACTTTTGAATATGACACCGAACACTACAGCCTTGGTTGGGCATCACACCGTCTTTGGCCCGATCTTGTTGAAAGCCAAAATCAATTGGTCTAGTGTCTACCACCTCTTTTATGCCAATGTCTATTAAAAATCCAACTCTTGTAATGCATGGATACCAGACTACTTCAACTTCCTATTTACACGTATTTCTTAATATGTATCATTTGTTATAAATTTCCATCTATGCTGATTAGTTTAAATTCTTCACTCACGAGGACTATGTATAGAGCTATTTTCGGTTAAGGAAATATGTTTCTTAAACTGAGTACTTTATTGTTTCACTTTGATTTTTAGCTATCTTTGAATGTTTACATACTCTAGCTTCCAACAATAACATAGGATAATTCTCATGCACTATTGTGTCCCCTAGATAACTCTCAAGATTTGTATTAGTGGTATCAAATCGAGAATGCCTTGTCTTACAATATTGTAGTTTAAGAAGCACATGAGATTCCTATTCATGTCCTTTTTGGTCTCCCTTCCTATATATGTCGTAGATGGTTTTAGATGCAACCAATTCCAATTCTCTTAATCGAGCAATTGAGAAAGAAGATTGTAGGGCACCTTTAAGGAGAGCTCTTCTTGGGCCTTAATAATGGAATGATGTAAATGCAAACTCTCCTTCGTGCGTGCAAAGAGCGCAAAAACGCAATTTGATTAAGGGCCGACTCGAGAGTTGGTGTCGAAAGATGGTCAAGACCTAAATTGGAGGGAGGGGGAAGAGCTGTCCCAACACACAACAAATATTTGTTCCGTTGCCATTGAGATACAAGCGATACCTCAAAGCCAAAGGCACTTGGGCTGCTCGATCCCCCTCCTATAGATTGAACTATTGTTAGGAAATAAGGGATAAAATATGCAAAATAATCCCTCACGTAATCGCAATGAAGAAACTAATAAACAGAAAATATTATAGATCTCAAATAAAAGTGCAGAATAAAATAACACAACACAAAGAGACAATATTTAACGTGGTTCACCCAATTTGGGCTACATCCACCAAGAATCACTTGCTCAGATTTTATTACAAGCCACCGCTCTCTCAATACAATACCCAGATCTGTTTGGAGCTATGCTCAACAAACTCTATAGAATTCACACCCGAATTAAAAACACATCTGCAATGTTACATTATACCTACCATATGCATAAAACCATATAAGTAGACAATTACTTAAGCAGTTTTACAAAACCGTGGGTATTAAAACCATGGGCCAAAACCGTCCCATAAACCTATGGGTCAAAATCCCGCCCATATGAGAAAATCACGTTTCCTAGTATATCGGGCATATTTTAAGGCCAACCTTAAAACCCCGGCGAGACAATTGTGGAAAGTGTACAATACTCTTAGTGTACGGTCTTCAACACTTTCTCACATGAAAACAGGTTCCACAACCTAACAACTATTCCTTGCACAACCATGGGATCATATAGATCATTATCTCTCCCCGGCATGGGGTAGATTTGGAAGAGGGAGAGAGGCTGCAACTGAGGCCGAGGACCCTCCACTCTCCGATCCGAAAACATGTTGAAGAAAACAAGAGCTCCGCTTGATTGCAGAAATAACGAGACTCCAATCCAGCCAAGGTAATAGGAAAATGAGTGAAAACTCACCTCAATGGATTCTTCCAAGGGTGGAGGTGTGGTGTCCCGAGGATTTCACCTTGAAATCTGGGACTACCCCTTTTAAAATTTTCAATCTTTTTGAGCGAAGGGTCATGTTTTTGTGTTTTGTTTTGCCTTCGGTTGCTCGCGTTGCTCAAAGGTATCCCTAGGAAGTTATAAAGCCATGTTCGTCAAATACCCACATGCAAAAGCTCACTCAATTCCTTTCCCAGACTTAGTCTAAAAGCATTTTATTTATTTTAAAAAATAAAGTTCTTTTAAAAAAGATTGAGCTAAAATTAGAGAATTGAGGTTATATAAAGCACTCCACCCCACCATTATTACCACACCACTAGTACTTTCACCTCAAAGTGGAGCATTCACCCGGGGAAGAGTTTTAAAGACTAGTGAATTGGAGAATTATTTTCGAGCAATTGTCTGCAGCTTCTTTTAGGTATTTTGTTTTTTATTTATTTCTTTTATGTTTTGGTTTCGGTTTTTCTCCGTGTTCCATCTAGCAATTCCCCGTGGCCTTTTCTTTCTTCCTACTGGATCTAGTCCAATTGCATAGGGTTTTGAAAAGCCATTCTTTGCCTCAGACAAAGGGAAAATTAATTGATAAAGGCTGGTTTTCAAGCTATTATTTTCAACGCAACCTTGAGGAAAGAATGCAGTGTTTTGCAAAGGAAAGTCTTGTAGATGTTTGTGGTCTTGTCCACCAAATTGAAAAGAATCCAATTACTTCAAAATCCACGCAACTCGCCTCTATAAGCTTCCACGCAATGACCTAGACCAAGTCATGGTTTTCGGAAGCAAAAGTCACTTAACCAAGTCGTGGTTTTTGGTTGCCTTCCTCCCATTTCCACGCAAGTATTTTAAGTCAAATCGTGGATTTGCAAGCTGCCCTTCCTCTCTAATTTCCACGCATCCCTTTTGCTATGAGTGGAAATTCACTTAAATTTTGTCGGGAAACTTTAAATGCTTGTCTTCTTTGTTTTCCCGCTGCTGCCCTCTCTAATTTTCCACGCAGCCTATTGTGCACAAAAGCAAAGTCACTTAAGTGTGAATCGTGGAAATTGGCTGCCTTCTTCCTTCAATTTCCACGCAATTTTTAGAGGGCAGAAAATACAAGATAAATCATGAATTTTGATGAGCTTGCCTTCCTTTTACAAAATATTCACCTATCTTGAAATCCACGCAATTATTAAAAAACAAAGGAAACCATTTAAAGGAATTGTGTGGGTATTTGTGACCTTGTCTGCCAATTTACAAGAACTTTGTATTCCAATTTCAACGCAGCTATTTCCCTCTCCAAGCATGCAAACATCCTTGCATCCCCTCTAAGAGCCCAAACGCAACCCATATAAATGCATGCAATCTCCCAGTTGAACCCACTTCTCTTTGCTTGCATCCGGAGTAATTCCCAAAATTTACGGCTGCCCATATATATAAATAAAGAGGTGATGAGTTGCATATTTGTCTGAATTGTTTACAGGAGTATTTCACTTGTGCACATACTTGTGAAAATTAAGCTGAGGTTAATGTCAAATACATTGGATATATCTTCAGAATCAGGGGAAGCAATTGCAACTTCTGCACAAAATAGATCCAACTCTCACAATTGCAAAAGCTTTTGGTAAAAGTGGAAAAGGGAGATCTCAGACAAAAGTTGGTTCACGAGAATGTGTTGGTGCCCATTTTGATCCTTTGCCATTTTGCCATGTTTCCCCTTTGCTCTTTGTGCTCTGGAATGTTTTTTCTCTTAAAATTGGTGGTATGCAACTTTTCCCTCCAGATTGAATGCCTTGAAATGCTCATAAACTTATTATTTTGCCCCAATTTGAAAGAAATATACGTGTATGCCCTGTTTTGTGCCCTAATTTTTCCAAATCAATGCCTCTGCCATTTTTTCCACTTTTCCTGGCCTTTGGAGCTCGAAATTGTTCATTTCATGCATATTTGCCCTCAAAATCCCTTGCCATGGTCACAAATTGCATAAAATCACTTCCCATTTGTTTTTGATCGAAAAATTCTTCACCCACGAAGAAAAAATCGAATTCGGGCATCTCGCGCTTCGGGTTTTGGGACGGTCGACGGGCGTCATTTACCCGCCAATGTCCGGCTTTGCATTCATCGGCAACGTGGCCATTTGTAATTGGACGGGGATCGGCGGGTTTAGTCGAAAAACTTAACGTTTTTCGTGCCTTGGAAAAAGTTGCAAGTTGCCCCCGCAGGCCCCAGAGGAGGACACGTGGCAGGCGGGATGCAAGGCAGAGTGGCAAAGGACTTGGAAGAATTTTGCCTTTTGGCGAAAAGGGATGAAAGTTGTGAAAAGGGGCGCAGGCCCACATCAAGTCAGTGGTGGACACGTGTCAGCGTCAGAGCACAAGGGCCGGCGGAAGAAAAGTGGGAAAATTTCCCTTGGCGAAAAAAGGAGTTAAAATATGAAATGAGCCCGTAGATCCTCAGAGAATCACAGGGAGACACGTGGCAAAGGGGCAGGGGAGTGCGGGTCACGGAGGAAAAAGGAAATTTTTTCCCTTTTAACAAAATAAGTTAGAGTGATAATTTGAAGCGTGGCCCGCGGTGAATCAACGACCGACACGTGGCAGGGATGGAATCGGAGGCGCGGGTCTGGGGAAAAGTGAGAAAATTTTCCTTTTTTCCAAAAAGGGTGGAAATGCGTAGAATTGAGCTGCGATTCCGATGGGGCCCACCTTGGGACACATGTCAACACCAAATCTCAAGGGCGAGGGGCGGAGAAAAATGTCAAAATTTTACATTTTTTCAAAAAATGTAAAAAGTCAAAAAGTGATCCCAAATCCATTTCCAATCACGTTATGACACGTGGAGGGCTTAGATTGAAGGGAGAAAGGCAGATCAATGGTAACTGTGCATTTTTCAGTTTGGCCGCCATTTGAGCTCCAGGAAGCTTGGAGATGCGAATTTTGCATCAATTTTCATCAATTTTTTTGCAAATTCGTGTCGATCTTGCCTGCAAGGGCCAATGCAATTGGTGTTAAGGATCAATTTGTAGATTTGAAATGTTTTTGAAGTAAATTTTTGCCCTAGCCCGTGCAAAAACGTAAAATATCAAATCAAGAAGTTGTAGAGCCAAATTTTGGATGGATAAGGATGAAATGATGAAATGAAAGGGGCCTGCATGCTTTGAAGATGAAAAATGTGCCCCCACAATGGATAATGATGAAAGTTTTGTAATGATTCACCTTTTGAAAGAACAACTGGCAACTGTGCGAGTCTGTTAGATGTCATTTTCCAAAAATATTGCAAAGCAAAGGTGCTCAATATTCCACTTTTGGAGGGAAGATTTGAGAGGCAAAGGATCAGTTGTAATGAAAAGTTATATATTGCATGAATTTGTCATGCAAATGGTCGGAGAAACTTAGAATTTCATGGGAAAATCTGGGAAAAAGCCCATTCTTTGAGAAACCACCTGAGAACCATTTCTAATTCCTTTTTGCATCAAATTTGTATCATGTTGAGTTGGTTTCAGTTGTAAAGCCATCAACAAGCTCTGAGATTGTTCTTATAACATTCCCCTGCTGATAAATTTGGTCATTCTGGATTATTTTGTGTTGTCTCTTGGCAAAATTTGCATACACTTCATTTCAAAATGTTTTCAATCTGTGTTTCTTGCTCCTATTGCAGTCTTGTGTTTAAAATCTCTCTTGATCATACATGGTCTCATTTCTTGTTGATAGTTTAGTGGCATTTGCAATCTCACATTCAGAAGAGCTTTCATCTAATAAAGAGATAAACAAATTTAAAATCACTTTACCTTCCTTGAATTCAAAGATTGTTTGTAAACCTTTGGGTGCACCTTAGGTCATGATAAAATAGAGATTTCTGGATGCTTTGTTGGTTCATCTGCTTCAAGCTTTTGTGGCAGGTTGTCAAAGATTGTGTGGAAGAGTGCAAATCTAGGCCTCCATTTGGTGCACATATCTTGGTTGAAGGAGTACTTTAACCCCTTTGAAGCATTTTGTTTGTTTAGGTCTTACAAGTTTTTGCAAAGGTCCTCAAAGAATTTGGCAAATTCTGGTTAGTCTTGTCTAAAATCTCCCACCAAAATTTCATTCAAACAAACCAATCCTACCTATAATACCCTTGCATTGCATTGTGTGTCAACAAAAGAATACAATCCATTTACAAAAATGCACAAAGAAAATCAGGATCATACAATGTCTTCAGTAACCCTTTCCTTGTCTTGAAAGCATTTCCATCATTTAGTAGTGACAGCTCTGTTGAGTTTGAATAATGGGAAATTGATCATGTTTTCTCAAGGCCATTTTCATACTATTTGCACAAATTGAGGGATATCTTCATCTCCTTCACCATTTGAGGGTTACAAAATAGGTTCTCTTACCTTGGTTAAAAGGCACAACCTAAAATAGTTAGGACAAGATCAAGTCCTATTTGAGTGCTATCCATCTCTCCACAAATCTGAGTGCTAGTTAGATCACATCCCGGCTACAAAACAACATACATCATGATCTATTTGTCTTCAAGCTTCATGCCATATCTTTGATGTTGCTCAGACTGAAAAGGAGAACAAATTTGGGTACCAACAGAATGAAGGGCGATGACAAAGGTAATCTAGTAGAATCATGCATAGTGTTCAAAGCTTGCTAAAGTGAGTGATACAAACATGGGGCACGTGCCTATCAACGAATTAATGACTGATCAAGGGAAAGAATGAAGTGTTTCGGTTGGAATGACCTCTTTCTTCTACTCTTTCTTCTTCTCCTTATTTTTTTCGGACAAAAATTGTAAAACTAAAGTAATTGGTTAAAAGCCATTACTTCAAGTTGTTTGAAAAGGTCTTTTAATTAAGAATAGGTGGCAAACATGTAAGGCATTGATTTAGTTTTCAGTTGTAAATCATATGTCATGCAAAGAGGAATTCTAGGAGAAAATTGTTAAATGTTCCCTTTTCATCATAGTTACCAAATCCGGCCGGATCTACACAAAATCCGGTCGGTTTCGGAGTTTTAGTGACCGGATAAATTCGGTCCCAGTCAGCCCTAATTTAGCAAAAAAAAATTTCAACATTTTTTGTAGTTTTTGGAAAACAATCAACTATCAACCCTATATATTAAAAAAATTTAACATTTTACATTATATTATCGAAGTTTTTCATTGTATTTGTCAAATTTTCATATTTATAAAATTCAACTCATATATATTTCGGACCGGATTTTTCCTAACTTTTTCAAGAATTCCGGATTTTTTGGATTTTTTTCCTCCCTAATGGATCCGGATTCTCGGACTGGTAATTATGCTTTTCATAGCTGCCACATGCGGGAAATCATTGAGAGTTTCCTATTTGTATTTTCCCTCTATGCACTATAAATAGAGGAAGAGCCTACGAGTTAAATCATTACAACTTTTCATCGAGAGGCTTTTGTAACTAGAGCATTCTTGAGTTCTCAGACTTTGGGCTGGAACTCTTGATGTGATTTCGTGAAAGATGGGGATTGAATAAATGGTGGATTTCTAGAGAACTTTGCGTCTTGTGCTTTTTTGATTACTTATATTCAAGTTTTTAGATAAACTTTGTGTTATCTTAGATCTGGGTTAGAAGTTATTTCTTTCCCTTTTTGTTGAATGTTGTGATTTATCTGTTTATTTAATTTGTGTGGATGAGACCAACTCGATAACTATTGGTCGAGTCAACACATCTTCCTTATATTTTCCCCCTTTTGCAAATATTCCCATCACAACTGCTTACTTGTTGCCAAATTACCCAATTGTGGTTCACGAGCCGAGGGAATTAAAGTAAAACCCCTGAAAGTAGTTACTAGGATACACTCCTGTGAAAGTAAATAAACATATTACATGGGAGCTTCACCGTTAAATGAAGGAGATCTATCTCATGACTCGCTAGGTTTTACGTTGTGCATAAAATTTGGCCAATGAGTGTTTGGTGACTTCAAAGTGGGGAATGACAAATTTAGCAGATTAAAGCTTTTCTTGCCACTTCCCATCTATATTAAAACCTCAACCTAGCAGAACACCCATTCACCCGATCTAGCTAGACTCGAGGAAGGACTGATCATTTTTAGAGATTACAGGAGCAATTTAATTTCAATCATCCTCCCGAAATGAAGATGCGTAGATCCAGTCTTTCTCCGGCTAGAAGAGTACAAACTCCCGATCATTTCCAGCATAATCCGGCAACTGGAATTATTCACCAGGTCTACTCTCGAAGAAGACGTGCTTCTTTCATAATGCAGAATCAACCACTTGCCCCGTATGCGCTAGCTCTCTCTTTTAGTGTAAGCTTCATTGGAAGCCATTGTTGAAGATATTGAAGACTTCATTGTTCTCTCCATTGTGCTCTCTTGTGTTGAGTGTGTTATTGCAAGTTTTATCAATTCTACATATTGGGAATTTGGCTCAAAGGATGGGCACATTTATTTAGAGTGAAATATGCATGTTATTAATCATTGTTGAAAGATTTAATAATATTATATGATCTGTTGTTATTGCTGCAATTAATAGAGCTATAACGACTTGGATTGGGATTTGTTTAAGCATGTTTTGAGGCCCCAAAATATATTTATGTTGCAGATCTGATTTAGCATAATTTTGTGAGTGTGTGACCTGATTTGAGGGTTTTGAGAGTAATACAAGTGCTGGAATTAATTTATGTGCAAACAATTTATTTTGCCCTAGGCGACTTGCTATTTTGGCTATTTTGGGAGTTTAGCAACTGTTCTAATTTGGTTGGGTTCATCTTATTCCTTGTATTTTTCCGAGTCCGTGCATATCTCATTTGCCCAAATCGGAGTAGTTTTAAGGAAGATATGAATTTTTAAAAATTGCAGCAGACTGGGGTTTGATTGTCAAGTGTTTTCAGCTGTGTATGATCATAATAAAAATCTGATTTGAGTATTAATTATTTCTGAGCAAAGGGAGTTGATTTGGAGTGTATGGAAGCTTGGAGAAGGGCTGGAATATTTTTATTGATTTTATTCTAACCCTAGTGACTGGATTTCTGATTTTGAGGTCTGATTTGAGGGGGTTTCAGTGGTCTAAAAATTCAGATTTATACCTCTTTGGAAAGCTCTTGAATTATAGATTAATCTGCATTTTATTTGAGGGCAAAATATGGAATATTGAGCAAGTTATGAATTTTCTAAGTTTCAGCTGTTCTGGGTGATTTACTAATTAATTAACTGCTGCTAAAAATCAGATCTGGATGTTATTAGAATTCTAATTAGTTCTCCCATCTAACCCACCACTTTGGCATACTCCAACCCCATTTTGGGTTGTATTATCGCCGACATTGGGTTATTTGAGGTCGAACTAAGAAGATCTAATCTTCCTAGGATCGATTTGGTTAATTAATTTGCAGATTTTAATAATATCCCAAAAGGGGATATTACAAAGTGGTATCAGAGCATGTTCTTTTGCACCTGTGAGGTTTGAAATTGCCTATGAATCATGGATTTATCTAGTGCAGGTAACATGAAAGCAAAGTTCCGGAAACTGGGTAGAGCACTCAAGCACCTACCTCAATCAAAGGATGGGTTGCTCAATATTGGAAGAAGCAGCAAGTTGTTTGGCAACAATGGAACAAGATGATTATGGATCCATGCTTCTTGCAAGGGATTCCTTGGTGATGCAGTTGGCTAGGCACGAATTTTTGGATCATGAAGATGGGGAAGTAAGAATTATGGTCATCATCTGCATTAGTGAGGTTATGCGGATTACAACCCCAAAATTGCCATATAGTGATGCCATCATGGAGGACATTTTCGAGGTCATGGTGGGAAGTTTCCAAGGCCTTTGGGACCTCACAAGCCCTTGTTTTGGTAAGAGGGTTAGCATTTTGAACACTATGGCAAAAGTAAGATCTTGTGTGGTAATGATGGATCTAGAATGTAATGATCTTATTTCTCACATGTTTGAAGTGTTCTTTGATGTTATACATAATGATCATACTCAAGAGATATTTTTCCCATGCAAACCATTATGTCTTTGGTGTTAAATGAATATGAGAGTCCCCCACCACAATTGTTATCCTGCTTGAGGAAGGATTGAGTCAAGAGGCATCATGTGTTGCTCATACACTAGCCCAAGGTGTTCTAGAGCAATGTTCAAGCAAGGTGAAGGCACATATGGCGGCCAAGTCTATGATTCTTCAAGGTATGAGTCCTTTGGTGTTTGATGATCAAATTTTGATATCTAATGCTTGCATGGAACTTGGTACTTGCACAGAAAAATCAGATTTAGTTCAAAGAGGAGAAAGAAGAAGAGCCCCTAGATGCAAATAAGCAAGGTAAAGATTCATTATTGATTGAAGAGGTTTCTTTGCCTTTGTATGATTGCATGCATGATGATAAAATAATCATGGGAGATGAGTCCAAAGGGAAAGAGAAATCTGATTTGCAAGTTTGCATGGACAAGCAAAATGAGGGCAGCCAAGAGGTAACCAATGATCATTATTTAGTTGTTACTAATGCTACTTGGGTTGGTAATGAATGCAAGGATGTAGGGATGAGTGATAGGAAAGAAGAAGAGACATTTCCGGGCACTTTAGACCATTCTCAGCTCGCTGGTCTGCACATAACAACAGTCATTAGAGAGCAAATAAATGACTTCATCCACCCAAAGATGAAGCTTAAGGAAGCCTCACACCAAGTACAAATAAGGTTGCATGATTCCAAGATAGGAGATGTTTGGTTTGAAAATTCCAAGGAGTATGAAGGTATTTCATGGCACAAAGGTATGATGGGCAGCCCCAAGCATTTTGTTTCAGATGTGTTGGTTCCCTTCATAAGGGAAATCCATTGGCACAATGAATGGTATGAGTTTCCTTGCATTTCTGATTTTCCTTTTTCTTATGTGAATGATGGGGTAGAAATAAGGGGGTATAATCATGCACATGCTATCACATGGTATGAAGAAGTAAGCAACAAATTATTTGTATTAACATTTACATGTGCTCATGAGATGATCAAGTTGGACATTCTATTGTTCTTATATCATGATGAAATTCAATTTTTGGTTGTTGGAATCATAAGAGGAAGGTATGAGCATTGTCTACTCATGTTTGAGTTTGCAACCAAGAAAATATGTGTATGCTTAATGTTTCCATGGACATTCACACTGTTGTCATGCACATTTTTAGTTTGTTTGGGGACATGTTAGCATGCCTACAAAAGGATTTAGTCACATGGTATGCTAATTTTCAGTTTGGAGCATCATTGGTACATGTTACGAGTCATTTCTAGGTCATTTAGCACTACTATTACATGGGGAGCAACAAAAGGAAGGTATGGTGTTGAATTTTCATGCTATGTTTTGGGAAATAAAGGTAAACATGTTGAATATTCAGCTATGATAGTGAGAAGTACCAAATTTGTCATGAAATTCACTTTGGATCAGCTCTATATCATGTGTATGAATGAGTTTCAACATTTGTTTTCATGGGAACAATGCATTGGGGGTTGTGAGAGTGAAGTGTTGGCCTTACCTAAGGTAAGATGGGATACCTTGGGGTCAAATATTTTTGTTTACACTGCTGTAATTTATTTCAGCAGTCTTCTTATGGCCTTTAGAGCCATAAAGCATGGGGATAAGGGACATTTCTCCATTGATACTCTCACACATGGATCAAAGGATGAAGAATGGATCACATGGACTATACATTGCATGGTAAGAGTTTCATTTCCAGCTGTGCCTATGGATAATTTTCAGTTTGTTATGGTTGAGGATGGAATTTCAGTCACATGGGAGCCATTTTTATTCACTAGGTTGATGTTCATTCATGTTGGAAAAAAATTCTGAATTATGCTAGTTGTCCTTTCATTTTTTTGGATGATATCATTATAATCAACTCCACTATCACTTCCAAAATTCAGATTTTTTACATGCATTTGATGATATGGTTGTTGGTGCTTGATTTTGGCTCATGGGTGACTATTTGGGGGTGGAAACCAGCCACTCTAATTCTGATTTTTGAAGATTACAACAATATTTGGGGCCACATAACTGAGTTTGGGGGCAGCCCATACATGGAGGAGACTTACATACCATGGAGACACCTTGAAAGAGTGTTCTTCAACACTTATTTTTCTAATTTGTTTGCTTCATGTGCAGATTTGAAAAAGAAATTGCAGTAGAAGACACTCCTAACTTTTAGGAGAAAGAAGCATCACAAGATATTACAAATGCTTCACCACTTGAGTGGCATGGGAGCCCGGTTTTTGGAGTGCTACATATTTGGACCCGGACACATGAGCTTGCTATTGCTTGAGGGCAAGCAATCTTGGGAAGGGAGGACTGTAATTTCCCATTTTTGAAGACCCTTGGCCTATCTTTCCCGTGGGCATTTATGATGTCAGTAAGGGGAAAATTATGCTAGTAATTGAATGATATTATCTGGAGAGTGATTTTTATCATTTGTCATTATAAAACAATATTCATTTAATTATTAGTTCTCATTTAATTATGGATGCTAAGTGGTTTTTTTCACTTGTATTATTGCTCACAAAAGAATATTTATTGAGCAATTAATGTAATTTATTATTTAATTTAATTCCCAAAAATACAAAATTAAAAGGGGAATTAATTAAATAATATTAAGTGACTTTTAATGTCAAAAAGACCCTTAGAAAGAGGACGCCACACATAGAGGGGGAAAATAAAATGAAAAGGGGAAATTATAAGCATGCCTTATAATTTCAAATTATGGTTTTCCCTCCAAAAAGGGAGTCGCTCCACCTAGGGAGAAATCTATAAATATATGTTTTGTCATTGAGGGAAGGGTTATGTTGATGAATCTATTGATTTCACTCCATGCTTGGAGTAATGGGATGTATGCCCTAGCTCTCTCTCTTTCATTGTAAGCTTCATTGGAAGCCATTGTTGAAGATATTGAAGATTCCATTGTTCTCTCCATTGTGCTCTCTTGTGTTGAGTGTGTTCTTGCAAGGTTTATCCATTCTAAATATTGGTGATTTGGCTCAAAGGATTGGCGCATTTATTTAGAGTGAAATATGCATGTTATTGATCATTGTTGAAGGATTTAATAATATTATATGATCTGTTGTTATTGCTGCAATTAATAGAGCTATAACGACTTGGATGGGTGG
The DNA here is from genome assembly GCA_018340775.1 of Taxus wallichiana var. yunnanensis. Classification (NCBI taxonomy): domain Eukaryota; kingdom Viridiplantae; phylum Streptophyta; class Pinopsida; order Cupressales; family Taxaceae; genus Taxus; species Taxus wallichiana. The sequence continues at coordinate 561,016,766 of CM031237.1, forward strand.
TCATTTTGGCATTTTTGGGTGTCCATTGAAGTAGTTTAAAAATCTGATCTGCAATAGTGTTTTGTGACTCCATCCTAGGTGATTTTGGAGGGGTTTCATAGTGTTTATGAGCTGCTGGTTATTGTTGGTTTTATTCTAATTATGGCGACTTGATTTGAGCATCTTTTGGCATGTTTTAAGGGTGAACAAGAAATATTTGTAATCTGATCTGAGTTGGCTTATTTTTCTGAGTGTGGGCAGCCATTTTGGGATGTTTTTGAAGAGTTCTAAGAGCTGGAAATAATTTACATGTTTTATGCTAACCCTAGCGACTGGGTTTAGGATTTTGGGGGCTGTTTTGGAAGGGTTACAGTGCTTCAAAAATTCAGATTGATAGCTCTTTGGAAAACCCTTAATTTATAGAACAATCTGCAATTTATTTGGTGAAGAAATATTGAGTTTTGAGGAAGATATTAATTTTCTAAGTTTCAGCTGTTCTGGGCATTTATTTAATTAATTATCTGCTGTTAAAAATCAGATCTGGGTAATATTAGCATTCTAATTAGTTTTCCCATCTAACCCACCACCTTGGCATACTCCAACCCCACTTTGGGTTGTATTATTGCCAACATTGGGTTATTTGAGGTCAAACTAAGAAGATCTAATCTTCCTAGGGTGATCCGGATAATTAATTTTGCAGATTTGAATAATATCCCAAAAGGGGATATTACAAGCACCTTTTCCATGGGGTGCATCTTTCGGACCTCTAAACTTGACTCCTATGCATGAGTTACCTAAAGGGACGAGAATTTATTTTCCAAAATTCTTTGGAGACGACAAGCGTAATCTAGATGACCACTTGGCCGCATTCTTTATATCCTATGGAGTACTCGTAGTTGAACATGAAAACGTATCTATCGACTCTTCATAGAGACTCGCATGACTTGGCTAGAGAATGGTTCTATTGGTTAGCTCTTGGAACCATAACCAATCTGGGCGACTATGCGAGATGCATTTACGAAAAGATTCAAGTCGGTGAGGATTCTAGTACTTTGATAACTCAACCGACTCGGTGGAAGGAGCTACATGAGCACATGCGGGATTTTATTGCAAAATTCCAAAGATTACTTTACAAAATTCGGCCGCTGATTATTTGGGTGACGAGAATCAAAAGGTATTCTTCATCAATGCATTACTTCTTGAAGTAAGTTGTCAATTGCGAAGAGCACGTCCTGTTGATTTGTTAGTAGCTCAAAACATGGTGGTTGAAATTGAAGACGATGTTATCATGGTTGGAAAGATCAAGGGCAGTATGTCTAAGGCCGAAAGTTCTTCCTCTGCTACTACTAATTCACTATTACAAAAATTAGCAAATGAGGTGTTGTAGATGAAGAAACAAATGGCTCAGGGCAACAACACTACCCCTGCTCAGAATTTCAACATCAACAACCGAAACCGCATTGTCGGTCCTCAAAGATTAGCAATTGAAGGTTCTCCCAGAAACAACATGGAGATGAATGAAGAAGATCAGGAAGCTGTTACCGATCAACTTGAGAATGATGATTTTGTAGATCCTGCTGGCGACTCCAATATTGGTTACCTAGACTACGAATCTGAACATGACTATGAGGAACTTCTTGAAGATGATCATGGTCATACTTATGCAGTATTTACAAGATCACAAACTGCCAAGATGAGGCATTGGTGATGAACAAAGAAAGGATTCCAGATCTGATGTCACTATTCTCAGAAGGGGCAGCCCTTTACCTTCTTCCTTAGCTCCCAGAGATAAGTATGTGAGTTCTTCATCTCAACCACAAAAGGCATCTCAAGTATCTGAAACTAATGCATCTATACCTTCTTTTGACATTATTGATCATGCCAAGAAAACTAGAATTCAAATGTCAGAGGTTGAATACTTGAGAGCTTTTCTTGAACAACTAAATAGGCTAGTCAAATACGTGCAATCACCAGGACCATCTAATGCATCAAAAGGCCTTTTGCCTAAACCCAAAGATACTCCTTCCCAAAACAATGTTGCAGTTGTTAACCCCCATTATCTTCTGAAAAAATAAAACCTTTTTATGTCTCCTTATTGCTTAATGGTTTCAAGTTAAGCAACTGCATTTTAGATTCAGGTGCTTTTGACAATGTCATGCTAGCTAAAGTTGTAGATGCTCTTGGGCTTACCTTGACAAAGACTATAGGAAGGTGCTACTCCATGGAAAGACAAGTCCCTTTAATCAGACAGACCAAAGATGTGCAAGCTGTTTTGGCAACTTTTCTTGACAAAAGATTGAAAATGACAATCTTAGTTGCAGATATTCCTGTTCTTACGGAATGTTGTTGAGCAAAACCTTCAGTAAAGAATCGGGAGGAGAAGTAAAGATGGATTGGTCTTGTGCTCATATTCCTATCAAAGGAATAAACCAAGATGGAGCTAGAAAAGAAGTCCAAGTACGCTACGAAATCGAGGATCCTAGATCTCGATTCTTTTCAGAATCGACCATGATGTCTATTTCTTGGAAATGGGTAAAGACATTCTTGAACTAGAACTCCAACCAGAGTAGAACAGGAGAAGCTAAAAACTTTGGACTTTGGAGTTTAAGGGCGATTTGTTGCTCTTTTGGATCAGGAGTCGGCATTCTATTAATATCTCCAAATGATGAGATATTCCCATGCTCCTACAAGCTGATGTTTGGGAACACCAACAATACGGCAGGTATGAAGCATTGCTAGGAATGGAGCAAGCTATAAAGAAAGGAGTAAAACTCCTCAAAGCCCAAGGAGATGCTGAACTTATAGTAAAGCAAGTTCGAGGGCAAAATCAAATCAAAAGAGATAAGATGAAGCATTATAGAGATAGAGTGATTTCTACCACACTCGATTTTGCAGCCTTCTCTATCGACTTCATTCCAACAAATCAGAATTCCAAGGCAGACTCTTTGGCGATCACAATTGCACTATTGAATCCGGATAGACCACCGTCCATATTCAGACAAGGAAACTATAAAGTGGAGATGGTCTACCGCCCCAAAGTCCCTAATAATGTTGAACAATGGCAGATTTTCAATGACGACAAACAAATATCTGCATTTTTGGAACAAGACAATTTTGACGAGTTGTATTTTAAAGGGAGTAAATCACCACCAAGGCAGACATCCATAGGTGAAATTGATCTAGATTATGACGACTGTCAGCGGAATAATCCAATCGAAAGGTAACAAAATCCCCAAGGTTTAGTTTCCTTAGAAGAAATTTTCGACAAGCATGATCATGACTGAAGAAAAATAAAGAATATGGCGAGAATTCTTCCTTTGAAGTGCAGCCCGTAAACTGGGTATGGAGGATGAACCCAAGATTGTGAATCTTGGGAAGTGCTGCTCTAAACAAGAAACCGACCTAGACATAAAGCCCGAAAAGCTAGTAAGAAACAGAGGTCTATGCCAATTGATGATAGAGATAAGACAAGATGATCCGCCACAAGATGAAGTTGATGAGGACTTGCCCACGATTCTTTTTTAAATTTGATTGATGAATGGTAGAGTAAAATTGCTTATTTCATGACATATAGGGAATGCCCAGATCATCTCACTCGCAAGGAGAAGCATACCATCAAATTGAAAGCAAAAGACTTTGTCCTTTGAGATAATGGCTTATACAAAAAAGGAATTGATGGTGTATTTTCCAATGTGTGGATAAAGCTCAATAGGACCATTTCTTTGAAACAATTCCACGACATGGCCCGTGGTGGTCATTTCTCAGCCAGAGTCACTGCACACAAGATCCTCTGAGCAAGGTATTATTGGCCCACTCTCTTTCAAGATATATCGCAGATTGGGTATCTAAATGCCAAACATGTCGCAGATTTGTTGGGCGTGTAAAATTTTAAAGCATTGCCTTTGAAGCGGTCACGATCGTGATTAATGAACCATTTCAACAATGGGACATTGGTTTCATTCGTATGCTAAATCCGCCACCAAAGGCCGCTACCATTACATTCTCGATGACAACTAACTATTTCAATAAATGGGTAGAAGCCATTCCTATCAAGCAAGCTTCTTTTGAGGAGGTATGCAACTTCATCAAACAGAACATAATTGTGAGATTTGGCGTACCTCACAAAATAGTCACAAACAATGCTACAAATCTGTCCTCTAAGGAGTTAACTAATTTTTGCTACACTCACGGCGTCTAGTTAGTACATTCTTCCAACTATTACCCTCAAGGTAACTGACAAGTGGAATCCAACAACAAGAATTTGATAGCAATCATCCGTAAGCTGGTGGAAGAAAATCAGAAAACTTGGCACAAGAGACTTTTTGATGCACTGGGAAGACATGATTACACCAAAGAAAGCAATAGGTATGTCTCCTTTTCAATTGTTGTATGGGATAAATGCAGAAATACCTATTACTATTGAATTGCTTGCCCTGCAATTATCTAAGGCCATAGAAGATGTTACATACCAAGATTCCTTGGATAAAAGAATTATGTATCTATTCGAGTTACAAGAAATGTGTACCCAAGTGGCAGATAGGTTGGCTGAGCACCAGTTGAAGGTCAAAAAGGTATTTGACAAGAAGGCCAGAGACAGGAAGTTTGAGATCGAGACTAGGTACTCTTGTGGGACAAGAGACACGAACCGAAGGGCATGCACGACAAATTTGATTCACTATATAAAGGGCCCTTAATGATCAAGAGAATTGTTAGAATGGATAGTTTCATCCTTGCCTACCAAGATGGAATTGAGTTACCGTTGCCTTTCAACGGGCAACACTTGAAGCTTTTCAGGAACTGAGAGACATGGTAAAACTTGTGTATACATAAATAAAACTTTTAGTTGTTTTCTTTTCTTTTCTTTTTTTTTTTGTTTGTTTTTGTTGCCCGACCTCAAACCGAATGGACAAAACACAAAACCAGAGATGTTGGGATATTATCTTCACTTCTTTCATTTTGTGAAATAAAGATGTCCACAGAAGTTAATCGGGTGTCCCCAAGATTTCACCCTGAAATTGGGACTACCCCTTTTTAAATTTTTCAATCTTTTTGAGCGAAGGGTCATGTTTTTGTGTTTTGTTTTGCTGCTGTTGTTTCTCGCGTTGCTCAAAGGTATCCCCAGGAAGTTATAAAGCCATGTTCATCAAATACCCACATGCAAAATCTCACTCAATTCCTTTCCAGACTTAGTCTAAAAGCATTTTATTTATTTTTAAATAAATAAAGTTCTTTTAAAAATAGATTGAGCTAAAATTAGAGAATTTAGGTTATATAAAGCACTTCACCCCATCATTATTACCACACTAGTATTACTTTCACCTCAAAGTGGAGCATTCACTCGGGGAAGAGTTTTACAGACTAGCTAATTGGAGAATTATTTTCGAGCAATTGCCCACAACTTCTTTCAGGTATTTTGTTTTTATTTATTTCTTTGTGTTTTGGTTTGGTTTTTCTCCGTGTTCCATCTGGCAATTCCCGTGGCCTTTTCTTTCTTCCTGCCGGATCTAGTCCAATTGCATAGGGTTTTGAAAAGCCATTCTTTGCCTCAGACAAAGGGAAAATTAATTGATAAACGTTGGTTTTCAAGCTATTATTTTCAACGCAGCCCTGAGGAAAGAATGCAGTGTTTTGCAAAGGAAAGTCTTGTAGATGTTTGTGGTCTTGTCTGCCAAATTGAAAAGAATCCAATTGCTTCAAAATCCACGCAACTGCCCTCTCTAAGCTTCCACGCAATTACCTAGACCAAGTCGTGGTTTTTGGAAGCAAAAGTCACTTAACTAAGTCGTGGTTTTTGGCTTCCTTCGTCCTTCCATTTCCACGCAAGTATTTTAAGTCAAATCGTGGATTTGCAAGCTGCCCTTCCTCTCTAATTTCCACTCAGCCCTTTTGCTGAGGGGAAATTCACTTAAGTTTTGTCGGGAAACTTTAAATGCTTGTCTTCTTTGTTTTCCACGCTGCTGCCCTCTCTGATTTTCCACACAACCTATTGTGCACAAAAGCAAAGTCACTTAAGTGTGAATCGTGGAAATTGGCTGCCTTCTTCCTTCAATTTCCACACAATTTTTAGAGGGCAGAAAATACAAGCTAAATCATGAATTTTGATGAGCTTTCCTTCCTTTTGCAAAATATTTACCTATCCTGAAATCCACGCAATTATTAAAAAGCAAAGGAAACCATTTAAAGGAATTGCGTGGGTATTTGTGACCTTGTCTGCCAATTTACAAGCACTTTGTATTCCAATTTCAACGCAACTATTTCCCTCTCCAAGCATGCAAACATCCTTGCATCCCCTCTAAGAGCCCAAACGCAGCCCATGTAAATGCATGCAATCTCCCAGTTGAGCCCACTTCTCTTTGCTTGCATCCGGAGTAATTCCCAGAATTTACGGCTGCCCATATATATAAATAAGGAGGTGATGAGTTGCATATTTGTCTGAATTGTTTACAGGAATATTTCACTTGTGCACATGTGAAAATTAAGCTGAGGTCAATGTCAAATACATTGAATATATCTTTAGAATCAGGGGAAGCAATTGCAGCTTCTGCACAAATAGATCCAACTCTCACAATTGCAAAAGCTTTTGGTAAAAGTGGAAAAGGGAGATCACAGACAAAAGTTGGTTCAGACAGAATGAAGGGTGATGACAAAGGTAATCCAACAAAATCATGCATAGTGTCCAAAGCTTGCTGAAGTGAGTGATACAGACATGGGGCACGTGTCTATCAACGAATTAATTGACAGATCAAGGGCAAGAATGAAGTGTTGCAGCTGGAATGACTTCTTTCTTCTCCTCTTTCTTCTTCTCCTTATTTTCTCGGACAAAAATTGTAAAACTAAAGTAATTGGTTAAAAGCCATTACTTCAAGTTGTTTGAAAAGGTCCTTTAATTAAGAATAGGTGGCAGACATGCAAGGCATTGATTTAGTCTTCAGTTGTAAATCATGCATGTCATGCAAAGAGGAATTCTAGGAGAAAGATTGCCAACTGTTCCCTTTTCATAGCTGCCACATGTGGGAAATCATTGAGAGTTTCCTATTTGTATTTTCCCTCTATGCACTATAAATAGAGGAAGAGCCTATGGGTTAAATCATCACAACATGTTCATCAGAACTTGTTTAGCAGAGACTTTTGTAACTAGAGCATTCTTGAGTTTTCAGACTTTGTGCTTGGAACCCTTGATGTGATTTCTGTGAAAGTTGGGGATTGAATAAAAGGTGGATTTCTGGAGAACTTTGTGTCTATAGTGCTTTGCTGATTACTTCTATTCAAGGTTTTAGATAAACTGTGTTATCTTAGATCTAGGTTAGAAGTTATTTCTTTCCCTCTTTGTTGAATGTTGTGATTTATCTGTTTATTTAATTTGTGTGGATGAGACCAACTTTGATAACTATTGGTTAAGTCAACACATCTTCCTTCCTTCTATTTTTCCCCCTTTTGCAAATATTCCCATCACAGCTGCTTACTTGTCAAATAACCCAACTATGATTTATGAGCTGAGGGAATTAAAGTAAAACCCCTAAAAGTAGTTATTAGGATTCACCCCTGCAAAATAGATAAACATCTTACACGGGAGCTTCACCGTTAAATGAAGGAGATTTATCTCATGACTGCCTAGGTTTTATGCTGTGCATAAAATCTAACCAACAAGGTGAAATTCAACACATCTAGCTAGTGGGTGAGTTGGATAGATCCATGTAGGTGGGAAACTTGAAGGCAATGGTGAGCGTAGTAGACCTAACCAGTTAGACCATATATCTATGGGGGCAACCTACAGATATCTATCTAGCTGCTGCAGGGGAGACGAGGGAGGATCCCCCTTTATTTATTTCTGTTTGATGATTGCGAGACTCCCATCTGGTTGGGTTGGCACAGCCCCAACAAAGTGTAACCTCCACTCCATATATATAGGTTAGATAGGCCAAGATAGGATTTGCTCCATTCCAATTGGGCACGGGGATTCCCTCTTTGCTGAATGATCAAATCTGCAGTTCAGAGACGGACAAATAAGATGACCATTTTGCACAATGTTCTTCAATATCTTACATCTGCAAAGTTGTAAACCTTAGCTATATCTTCTTTTAATGGTCAAAACCCTTTTAAAATCCAAGTTAATCTTAATATTCTGCAGTTTGTAGGAAAGATCAATGTTGATGCATTGGATGTTTGGATTTAACAACACAAGTCATTCTCAGTATATCGTTTCAACAATGAGGAGAAAATCACATCACTAAATAGCTAATTATATCTTGTTAAATAGTGTGATGATCATTCTATCAAGTGGCAACAGTTATGCTAGTGCCATGACTAGTTTGTTTTGAATTACAGAAACAAATTTCCTGCCATGAGTTGTAAACTTTTGATCCCTGAAACTCAGCACAATAATATTTGCAAATACCATTTTGTCTTTAAGCCCTATAGACAGACAAAGTTGGAATGTGTGATCACTAACACTCCTAGAGACATTTGTAGATAATAGATATGCTACCAAAATTGAGAAGTTTGTGTCAATGATTGTGTGAAAGAAGACAAGTCTAAAAGCCTTGATTATGTAAAGAAACCTTAGTGCAATCGAAAATGGAAAGCAAACCGGTCGTCCAATTTTCCCAAATGAAAGAAACATGCTAAAGATTGTTTAAGGTTAAATGGGAAACCAATCTGGCATTGTGTTCCATGGCCTTTGCTGCCAGGTATAATTGATCCTACTTTGTTGATTTTCTCATTGCAGTCATTTGATCGCCAAGTTCAATAGACACTATTTGACTCAAGTTGTTTCAAAAATTTAATAAATGCCAGTCTTGATTTTATTCAAACGATTCCTCCTTCCCCCACACAACACAAATGTTTGATTGCCAAAACATAAATTTTTACTTGATCATTATCCAACTTTGTATCCTGTATAGAAAGAATGAAATGTGAACAAATTTTGTGGCTTTATGATGCTGATGGTTTTGAAACTGGTGATGGGTAGTGGTTCCACAAGTATCTCCATTCGTGGATCCTGATGAAGGACCACAAAGTGTGGTCCAAAATGTCAATTCTTCAAAATTGTCTCACAATTTATCTGGAATTTTGTTCATAAACATCCTTGTAGCTCGTTCAGATCCATCATGTGTAATCCTACCTGTTTTCAATTGATATCTATGCTGAAAGAGTAATTTAGAAAACATCCAGAGGACTCTTGGCACTTTAGGGACAAGATCTTCATTAAAAGATTTTAGCTACTCAATCCATTCAACAGTAAACTTATATTCTCATTTAGATACAATGATACAGGTTTTCTTCTTAGTATCTTTTATCAAGGTTTTAGCGAATCAATCCATTCAACACTAAACTCTAAACTCATATTCTGATTTAGATGCAATGGTGAGGCTTTTCTTCTTGTATTCTTCAATATCTTGCTCCTTGTAGCTAATTTATAGTCAGTCATACCTGCCTAGAAAACACAGGATTTATAGATGAGATTTTATAAATTCATTAGCTCTGCAATAGCAAGAAGGATTGCTATATGCTTCTGTCCCCTTCTTTTCTTTTCGCTTTCTATTTCTTGTGGGATTATGCATGTTAAAAGATTCAGGTTTTACACTTGTACCCAAAAATATGTTTGGATACAGTCTGTATGTATTTCTTACTGACACACACACTTGTTCCCTAAATTGCCTTCACACCCGTGTTTGATAAAGAGATTGTGGTGGCTGTTGAAGAAGGATTATTTGAGGCTTCCTCTATAACATAAGCAGCTACTCTGATATTGAAGTGATGATCATCTGATTATTGTCTTGTTTCCGAAGGCCATTTATTTATGAGTTTTTGAGAAGCATTTAATATGATCTAAATTATGTCTAATAACTAGGATGGTTGCAGACTACCCTGCCTGTGTACGAAATTGTTCAAGCGTTGATTAAGAAGGGCTATGATGTTGTACCATCCAATGATGCTGGCCGGTTTGTTTGCAATTATGTATATTACCACTCACTTCACCATGCTGCTAATTGTGGCTTCAAATCTCTCTTTGTGCACGTTCCACTGTTCACAAAGATAAACGAGGAAACTCAGATGCAGTTTATTGCAGCACTTTTGGAGGTTTTGGCATCCATCTGAAAACTCATCCTCTGCTTTCGGATTCCCATGGGTGAGGAAATGGAGTTCAGCTTGTCATGTACAGATTGTGATGATTCAGTGGTACATATTGCATTTCTTTCAAAGTTTCGCAGAGCTTCAATCTCTAACAGTGGCTTCACAACGTGTACTCACCCATCATAAAGAATTGTGCTGAAGCATATAGATACTATCAGTTGCAATGAATTGGATTAGTTTTCATATTGATATACTTGATAGTAATAGCGAGAATCAGACTTATTTGATGTTCAGCTGCGTTTTCAAATTCGAACGGTGTTGCCCTCCCAGGGTAATTTTACTGTTCAGTTCTAATGAATTGAATATCAATAGTATTAAATAATTTAATTATTACCTCCCACGGCTGCCATCTCTTTGACCTATTCTTACGTCTGCTGTCTTTCATTTTTGATATTGTTTGTTCGGAAATATAAACACAAAAAGCCTTTCAGACATTGAATCACATTTTTGTTTTTTGCTCAGAATTTATTCACTTTCTTTTCCTGTTAAGTGACAGAGGATTCTTCTAAAATCTACAGGCGAGGAAAACTTCACTATTATTTTAAATTTTCTTAATATGAACGGTTGATATTAAAAACAAAGGAATTCATGGTTGACAAATGGAAGCCGCATATATTTACAAGTTGTTGGAAACCGCTTGCTCCTGCTTCCTTGTCAATTACATGGAATGAAAGCCGGCTTACTTGTTAGGTAAGTGGTTACTTCCACATGATGTCTATACTTTCTTATGATGGCAGTGAAAAAAAAACACTAGTTATGTATTAATGAGGAAGTGCCGATAAATATTCTAAAAATGCATCAAATCTAAACTTGCCACATATGATATATATTATAGTGAGAAAAAATCAACTGGTAGCATATGTCTTATGTTTTCAGATTATTTATATTGGCGTGAAACAAAATCCTCCACTGGTCGGATATGTTCAGTTTCTAAAAGATCATAAAGCCAAAACACTTTGAACAAAAATGATATTATTTCCTATATTGTTGCACAAAGCATTTGGCTAATATATAGCCAATACAATAGAAAAACTACTTAGAAAATAGGAAGTCAATCAACAAGTCTATAATTTTACGGGTATAACAATTTTCTCTTGTATATATAATAAAATAATAATGTTTGTTTTATTATATTTATATACCTCACTAACCACATATTTATTGTTTCAACTATACAATAATTACAATCACATGTAAATAATAATTACCCTATATATGAAATGTGAGCACTAGATAATGGATTTCCTAATATTCCCCCTTAGTGTGAATATGGGAGAAAAACAATTGCACTTCCTTCATAGCATGCCGCATGTGCCTCGCTCATGATCTAGATGGTTTTTCAGGATAGCCAACAACCTCAACATGGATGGTTTACGGGACAACCAACAACCTACAGACAACCAACAACAAATGATGGTTTTACAGGACAACATCACCTGATATCATGATTCGCTTTTCCTTATGCTTTTCTCATCATCCACTATGTTTTTCCTTCAGGGAATTATGTAGAAAAAATTGCTTACTGATTACAAATATGAAAAGAGTCGAAATGAAAATGGAACATTGAGATCATGTTCCCCCCTCAATGTGAACATTTCACTTATTCAACAAAAAGGAACTCTGAAATAGAATCACACAACTGAAACAAACTGCAACTCTGAAATAAAAGCAAATTCACACACACACTATCATCACAACTTCGTGTGGCCCGTCGTTGCTGGTGACTGACGAGAGGTCGTTGATTGACCTCCGCCTCCGATTCCTCCGTCCTCCACTATGATGCCGCTAGCTCAACATAATTTGATCATGAATCTCACTTGTACAATGTCTTCCTCAATTTGAACTCAAATGTCGGATTTCACCGATAGTGTGTCCAACTAAAAGTGAGGCAATTTTTTTTTTTGTTTTCAAACTTTTGACAACAAAGTGACAAACGATAACTATACAACTCGACTATTTTATAGACTCACTTTGATGACACATTGACAACTATATAGTAAGCATTGAAATACAACAATAACATAAAACATGCCCGACTAACAACATAAACTATTGACTTGATGGACTAAATAATTTACATATGCCTCTAATATACTAAACGCAACAACTTAATAATAACTTGCCAAAACATAATATTAATACACTCTTCCCTTTAGAAAAACAACACCCAACATCTAAACAGAAAGTATTGACTCAAAAAATGACCACATAAACAAATATACTAAGAACCACTATAAGAAATTTTGATGTGGACAAACCAAAAATGACTAATTAAGACAAGACTTTAATTAACAAGCTGCTAAAACCAAGCTAAAACGAAAAAAATCACGTGTGAATTACATTCACTACAAATGTCGAAGATTTAATGACCCATATGGAAGCTTTGAAGAACGGTTTTGGAAGAATACGATAGAAAATTTGTTTGTGAAGACGGCTAAAAACATGAACACGTCCATGAATAAATCAAACTATGGAATTATTTTCTTTGAAAGGACTATGAGTTGTTAAGGGATCTCCAAGATCAATTTCCAACTAACACTCTCAGTCCACTTCCATGAGTTCATCAAGCTCCCACTCCGCATCCACGCATGCACGCGCCTCATGATACATCTACGTGAGTGATCGTGTAGCACCTCTCTCAAGGTTTGAGGAGCTCGCCATCACATGGCTCGCCGCGTCCAAGTCCTTGGAATACTCCATTATATGAGCTCAAAGATGACCTAGAGTCAAGGTTAGCCGAAGGCGGGTTGGTAACATAGCAAGGCAAAGAGATATGTATATTAGGATTGTAGAGTCTTTGACATGCCCGTCTCATGCACCCTTAAGAGACGTGGCTAGTGTAGAGCTCCCGGGAATTATTTTTAGAAATCTACAGAGTCCCAAATAAAATATCTTTCACCAATGGAGACGTGGATACCATATACTTGCAATGTAGATCTCACAAATAAGAATTCCACGCTTGTATTATTCGGTTTCATCGGAATAAGCGAAGCTTCCCCGAGATTATAAGAAATCTGCCACATAGATAGAGAGGATGCAAGTCTCGGTAAGTAGGCATTTGTCCTTGAAAGCTTCCTACGTCCGGCCTTGAAGAAAACATTCAAATCCAAAAGAATCTTAATTAACTTCAATTTCACATAGAATTGAATTGAATTACGAGACATTGAATCGAACATGCTCTGATACCAAATCTAAAAGATCACAGAGCCAAAACACTTTGAACAAATAATGATATTATTTTCTATATTGTTGCACAAAGCATTTGGCTAATATATAGCCAATACAATAGAAAAACTACTTCCTAGAAAATAGGAAGTCAATCAACAACTTACCTGTTTATAATTTTACGGGTACAACAATATTCTCTCGTATATATAATAAAACAATAATGTTTGTTTTATTATATTTATATATGAACCACTCACTAACCACATATTTACTATTTCAACCATACGGTAATTACAAACACATGTAAATAATAATTACCCATATATATGAAATGTGAGCACTAGATAATGGATTCCTAACATAGTTATCATATTTTGTATATGTAAAGTTTTGTATAGATCTTATGTTTTGTAACTTTTAGCCGTAAAATTCGTATTAGTGGGATTTGTTTTTCTTTGATATGTTTCCTACTATAAAGGAAATGAATAATACAATCACAAGAATGAAATGGCTAGTTACGAAGAAATATTAACTATTCAAGGATTGATCAATACCTTGTGTAAATTGGTTTAATATCTATAAGTAGTGTTTGAAATCTAGTTCGAGCATTTGACAATATGACATTCAACACTTATCTTGGCATTAATTTCATTTATACACAAATGACCAATTAAGGCAACCTCCTACTCTTTCTTCTATTCTAAGTCTACAAGACCTTTGTGCCAAAATGAGCACCATTCTTCATTTTTAGGCAATCGGTCACTACAACACTTAGGATTTTAATGGTGTTAAACATGTGTTTTGGAGAAGGATTTTAATGGTGTTAAACATGTGTTTTTGGAACCCCCTCCCCCTTGTGTTTGAAATCCATCAAAGTTGCTTGCTCTCCTCTCGCTCTACACTCATACAAGCCAAATTTAAAAGAATTTAGAGGATATAAGTGAAGTTAGATGTCAGGACGTTCAAATGCCTTTGATTTATCACTAAAGCGGAGTTATCAATCTTAATTAAGTCAATTAGAGACATATGGCAACAAATAATATCTCCAAACCTTCAAACTTAATCTTTTACATGGTCTTTAGTGCTCATAAGATGGATTAACGACAAGTGTTAAAGTCTAACATGTGATGTCCATCAACTATCCTACATCTCTTAAAAGTGTTTGGAACTTAAACATTCTTCATTGTTTTTGGCGCCTTAGATGGGTGCGTGCCAAGTGACTTTCATTAGCATTCCCACATCCCGTAGACTTAAAAGTTTTCCTCACTTCCCAAAGGTTGTAGAAAGTTGATGCGTGACAAGTGTCACAAAGGACATGTGGCGAAGATCAACAAGTGGGACTTTTCCAAGGGCTTTGTTAAACCTCTAAACTCTACGGAGTTTCGATTTGCAACATGTGGCTTTAAGGACATGTGTCAAGCATCGACACATGCCATCCTCTCAAACCTTTAAGCTTTCCTCTTGAATCTCGCAGCCACCTCATATGGACGTGGAGATTCTAGATAGTTGGTGATGATCAACATTACGCACTCTTGAAGATTCTCCCCTTGCCTCCTTACTCCAAACAATGTCAAAGCACCTATGAAAGACATGTGGAAGAGATGACACATGGTGGCAATAAGTGCATTCTTAGATTCACTGCAATGTTTGTCTATGAGCTTAAATTTGACGGTGCGGTTTAGTGTTAATCGGAGCTTGCAGGGCGTCAATGGTGGCAAATAGAGGCTGGTTTTTGGCTCATATCTTTTGCTAGAGACCTCCATTTAACCTACAACTAGTACTGTTGGAAAGGTCTTCGAGAGAGCTTTATGTTGAGCATGGTTTCGGTGAAAATAGTAAAGAGATTTGAGAGATTTTCATGATAGAATGTTCGGGTTTCTTCTATTCAGATCTAACGAGACCCCAAATCATTCTCAAATACTTTTAGAGTGATCTCTTCACTTGTGAAGATGCTCTTGAGTTGGATATACCTTGTGGTCCCACCAAAATGTAGATAAACAAGTTAAAAAGTTGTTAATCAAAAGATGAGCTGTTATAGTCGTCCTATAGTGAAATCATGATCTCTTCACCAAGTGGCAACTTGATCTATGCTTATCTTCCTGATCTCATGGGCTCCTTCCCAGACATTTTCATTTATGCCTTATGCGGGATCATTAAAACAAAATTTGATTATTCTCAAGGCATTAAATCATTCAGAAATAAGATATCCTTAGTTGAACATCTTCTAGATTCTTGATCATGATAAAGGGGATAAGCTTGAAAAGAGATATTCTTCAACATCTTTTGATCCTCTTGCTCTCTTCCTCTTCTATAAATGTAATAGATCAAGCGTAAACGATCCTCTTCTAAATGCAAGGTTACTCTACTTGATTGAGTTTCAAAGCATTACGAGTGCATCGACCTCTGTTTTGAGCTTTGTAGATGAATGGACACTTTGAGTTGTGTTAATATCACAATGTGTATATTTCTAGGTTTTAATACATTTATAGTCGTGGCTCATATTTGCCCTATGTTTTTGTGTTAATTTGTCTCTTACCTTTGTTATCTGCATGGTTTATTGTGTGTGGCCTTCATAAGGATTTGATTCGCTTTGTCTTAAGGTTGAAATTGAGAATTAAATTTCGATGCATGTGTTGGTTGTGGTTAATACATGCCCTTTAGATTTGTGTTTTATTTTCTCACATGTTGAACTCATATAGGGAGAGTGATCCCTTTTTATTTTGGTGCATCCCCATTTATGCTTATTTCTAGCTTTCCTTCTTCCCCCTTTTCCCATTCAGTTGTTAGTTAGGTGTAGATTAGTGATAACATTAGATTAGTTAAGAAAGGAAGTCAACGTTCCTCCGAGGTCTATCCCAAAGAACCAAGGCCCCACA
The DNA here is from genome assembly GCA_018340775.1 of Taxus wallichiana var. yunnanensis. Classification (NCBI taxonomy): domain Eukaryota; kingdom Viridiplantae; phylum Streptophyta; class Pinopsida; order Cupressales; family Taxaceae; genus Taxus; species Taxus wallichiana. Next base: position 561,032,923 of record CM031237.1, read on the forward strand.
CCTTGGGGACATTCCCATTATTGTTATTGAGATAGCTGAGTCCTTCAAATTTGGTAATCTTATCACGGGTGCACATCTTAGCCCTCAAACAACCTCACCATTCTCTAGTTTGAATTATCAAGAATTGTTGCATATTTTACAAAACAAATCTAGAAATTTATATTTGTCTTAAAATCGATTTGTTGAACACTCTCAACAAGGTTGTCCACGACCTTGTCCCACTAGCTAAGAATATGTCCCTTGCACTTTCAACTTGTTTTCAAATCCATAACTTTGCTTAACTAGCCTAGATGGCCCATTGAGGTTGGTTGAGCAAAAATCATTGAATTCTCGACTTATATAAACAACTAGCAATCGTACGTGAAAAAATGTGGACAAACGATGTCTTGAAAGGGATAAAACAAAGAAGCAAAAATTCTAGGTTAGGGGTTGCATAAACAATTACAATTTTCGTGTTTCTTTAGTAGCTATTAAGGCAATGAACAATATTTGTCTATACTGCGGCACACATGTTATCTAGGTGTGGGTGATGGTGGTGAAGAACACCAAGAAACATGAAGGGTGATGCAATGCACTTCTGGTTAGGGCGATGCTTGCAATAAGGAGGGAGGACTGTAGAGATTGCAACTTGATAGATGACACTGCTCCCTTCGGATCAGGAATAAAGGTTTTGTAAAAGGAATGTTCAAGGAAGGAAAAGACATGAATTGAAGGTTAAAATCTAAAAGTATTTATGTGATCCATTTTTCATCTCTTTATCACACGTATTATGCACATGAATGCAATTTGCATTTAAATGGACAAAAATTTAAATAATGAGGACAATGCAAAAAAACATTTTTATTCAGTTTCAAGATTGATTATGTTTAGGGGAATAGGTGATTCTTGAATAATCATTTATAACTGAGCCACTCTAATGGCTAGACATATGAGCAAAAGGTGTATTGTATTTCTCATTCAAAAGAGGTATTTTAAAATAAATACCTGCATGTCTCACGGCTATTCCATGAGTTGGTAAAACTGTGGGAATTAAGTGCTTTCATATCCCACACCTATTCCTTAGTTTAGATCATTCCTACCCAAATAATATATGTTATGTGCTCTACTTTATATACACAAATGCGAAAAGGGTTCTATTCGTAATTGTAATTAGAGGTTTCTTACGAAGTAGGGATAAGGATTTTTATGTAGCTTTAAAGGAAAAGAACAAGGTTTATGATCTCTAGCCATGAGACACATAGTTTTTACACGTGTGGACAATGTAGGTGAAGGACACCCTAGGAATTAAATACCTACATGTCCCATGCCTACTCCATGAGTTGGTAAAAACACCCTTGCAAGGAGTATACACTCGCATGTTTTAATGGATAATTTAGAGACAAGGATATGTCGGTTGGACCTAAAACCCAAGGGCAAGGGTTTCATACAAAAATGCGATTAGGGTTTCTATATAGCTCTCGGAAAAACAAATATTGTTTGCATCTAGCTGTGAGGCACGTAGTTTTTGTAGATGTGAATGATGTAGGTGAAGCACACCTTGGAAGCGTGTGTCAAGATGGCAAGCTAATAGCTGAAATTAATTCTGAAGGATTAGGCAGCAAGGACACATTAAAGGAATGTTCAAGGAAGATAAGAAAACCCCAAAAAATCCCTCATGATTTTCAAGATCGAGCAAGGACACGAGAAAATTCGGTGCAATAAAGTAATCGATATTCAAGTCCTTCAAGTAGTTGGCCAAATGAGAGAAAGGAGGCTCTTATTTTCCATTTGAAAGAGAGATTTGAACTAATAAAAGCATCAAATTGTATCTTGTAATGTTGATCCATTATGAAAACTTTATTTCTCACTGTATGTTATTGAAACTCACAACTGTAAGGCCCATTCAATAGCCAATCACAAAGAACTTGCAATATATCTTCCACAACAAAACTTTAATAACACAATTCAAACTATGCGCTTTTCACCTTACAACAAACAAAGTCCCTCTTCTTTGGCATAGGCAAAGTCCCCGGATCAATGAAGTAGAAAATCCTGGGATATCGATGTGAATGTGTCTCCCTCATGAAGGAAGAAATACGCCTTAACAACAATACTGTCATTACCCAACTTAAAGGTGACAGTAATCCCTATCGGTAGTCTCTCAAACGATATTAAAAATCCAAACCGCAACGTTTACGACAATTTTACGTGAGGGCCCTTCATTTCTTGTTGAAGAAATCACCATTACTCCTTTCTTGATGGTCATAAATTCTCCCAATGAGATTTGGTGTAATAAGCGTAGGATTATAATATAAAAGCCGATATTTTAAGATTTAAATATTTCAACATTTAAATATCTTTGGATCAAGTATGTCTCAGTATAAAATTTATCTATTTTAAAAGAGATTCAAACTAAATATAAATTAGTAGGAATGATAATACATGATTGCAAATTATGTTGCGTAGGTGAAGTTCACGGTTGAAGAACTCTGTAGGATCATGGACTTGAAACATAACATAGGAAATATATCGGTCATTGCAAATGGGGCAGGTATGATTTACTTCATAATTGTAAGTTTAAAAATTTAGTGTTATTTTTCTTTTATTTTGATGTTAAAAGTGTCACAACTTAGTCAAAATATCTATTGCGACTTGATTTTGGATACGTCTTTTGTGCCCAAATTACGATGACATATATAGTGACAACATATAAACACGGTAACATGTGTTCTCTTCCTCCTATTTCCTTACATGTTTGATTGAGTAGGTAATCAACATTATTTACTATATTTAACTATATTTTATGATGCTTAATTAGATGTAGGAGTAATTATATGCATAAACTATCCCTTAGTCTTGTTTAAGGGGCGCTAGTGGAAGAAATGGTGGTACTTGAGACTAAACTCGTTAATTTTTTCCCTTCTTTGGAATTTGTGTTGATATTTGGAGAGTAGGCCCATCTGAGATCACCAATTTCCCTGGTTGCAACCATTTCTAGCAATAATGATGTCGAACACGAGAAAATGTACACACTATATGATGTTGAACATTAGAAAATGTACGCCCAACAATGCAGTTATATCTCCATTCCGCTTACCGGCCCACTGGTTTTAAAAACCAAATCGTCTGCCCCCACACACTTGACTATGAAATATGATCTCCTCTCATTATCATATTCATTTTCTCGTATTTGCAAAAATTCCAAAGTGAAAGTTTATTTTAAAAAGCCACAATTTTCTCGCAATACCACCCAACATTTTCGAAAAACAAAAATTTAAAACAATGAATTCTGGCTAGGATGAGTATCTAGTCTTGTGATTGGTCTCTTTTATTTTTAACACTACAAAAGATATTGATTATATTGTTATATGATGACCATTACACTGCTAAATGAGCATCAAATTTAACCTCTGCTTTGGGGTAATTATATCGAACCCTGTTTTCTAGGCCAATGGATTCAAAAGTACTTGGGTCGTTTGATTTTTCAACGATATGGTTGTACGACCATGTCAAACCCAAGCGATAGCTCTCCCCCTTATATAAAATGGAATACGCTTTCGGCATAATTAAATGTTCTTCGTCTTAGCGTGGCCTATGTTAATGCTACTCGACCACCCTAAAGATCACACACATTTGTAATCAATGATAAAACTAAGTTTTTGACTTTCATACACTAAATTTAGTTGTGGCGCATTGGTGGGTGGCGAGAATAGTTTGGAGGAGGTTAGGGGTTCGATTTTTCCGCCCTCCATCACGAACGTGTGTGATGGATATGGTGAGCTTACAAAAGAACACTTCATAAAATGCGGAAGAGAGAACTTGGTGAAGCATGGATTTTAATCAATTGAATTGGATGAAAGTGACAATAAGAAAATTTGAACATGGAATATTCTTACACAAGTGTATGTTATTCCCCATAATTTTTTATTTTAACAATAAGTAGTATTTACAAAGCTAGACACGATGGAATGATTTGAAGTAAGAATGGTGCGACCGTTTATTACACAAGCCGCAGAAGGCACCGATTTAATGTCAAATGACTGCACAACAAAAATTAAATGCCAAAAGCATACTTAAATGGTTTCTAAAATGGCATTGCTTTGAGCTTCTATGCATTACTTTGGGGGAGTTATTGTTACAAGGAGATATCTTTGGTTCTACAAGTGTCTCTCTATTATCAAGCCACGACAAATTTGGCAGGAAGACAACGCAACAATGTGTAACATAGACCAAAGCAGAGAAGAGGTGTCTGCCATGGTCTGTTCCATGTGGAAGGAGAGAAGGCATGACACAATTCCAATCAATCTTAGCAAGACTCTGTCATCACTTTCCTCCACTATAATGTGGCAAGACCTCAGGGGATAAAAATATTATTATGAGAACCGTAGATGAAAAGAAATAATATAGCAGATCACAATTATTCTCAGAGCATTTGTCATTGGAGACAATATTCCCTTGAATGACCAGCTTGATCTGATGCAAAAGAAACACAAATCCTTCAACGAGGAGATCGTATAAAAGATAATAGAAGAAGACGAATTTGCAGTTATTGAGTAACTGCGTGAAGGGACGACAAAGGGGACAATACACTTATGAAGTGGGGGAAGATAAAATGACATGGGTATTGTGCAAGGATTGCGCGTAAAGGATAATGATCGGGAGGACTGCGCAAAGAACTATGAGACCTTTATCTGGAAGTGGAAATGGCATCTTCTTTACAGAACACGAGTTAATAAAGTGGCAGGAGGATGGCTATGGAGGATCAATGCATGGGAGATGAACCAGGAGACAAGCTTATTTGTTACGAGAATTTTATCCAGCATTCATTGTGTGGCAAAGGTTACAGTGCACGTAGGACAAGTGCTCGAAGCATAATCAATACAGCTAGACCTTGCGCCCGAATGAAGCCTCTCCTAATCCTCAATTTTCTTCTCCTTCTTCTGCATACAACAATCAAAACAACGGCAGGCAGTAGTTTCTTCTCAGAGACAATTGAACCCGCTTCAGAAACAGATAGAAATCCACATCAATTCATTTCTATATAGTAAAATGAGGAGATATGAGGGTTACAGATTTAGAGGTGTGCACCACCATGGAGGAGGGCAGTTCACTGTAGAAACCTGTGCGGATTGCTTCTCTATAGTGGGAAAAAAAGTAGAGGAAACCCGCTTCTATGTAATACCACCCAATAAAACCGCTTCTCTACATAACCGAACGTTATGGAGAGCTGTGCTAACCGCAACTCTCGCTTATAGCCATCGTCAAATCAGACTTACAAGCACACGGCCACTGCCATACACGTGTTGCATTTTGATAGCGACAGATCACCTTGGAATTTGTGAGCCACGAGCATAACTAGTGCGCGACTCCACCTGCAGAATATCGGCCTTCCGATGCTTTTGGCTTCGACGATGCAGTCGATATGCACCATTGGATTTTGTCAGAGGGGCTCCGGCTTTCTACCAGAGAACACGCCTTTCGGCGTAAATATACCTCTTGGCGTGAAAATTTGTCGTGTGGACAAATTTGTGGGTTTCTTGCCAATGCTCTGGGAATCTAAGTCCCTCTACTTAAACGGTGCAACTTTCGTGTTTACATGTGTGTGAAAAGTGATTTATGTGGTGGTCTTTTGACCGGGGATCCAACATGGGCACTCCACTGACCCTGCGGAAAAGCTAACAATTTCTTGCTAGAGAGTACTTTGTAAGAGAAGGGGAAGGGAGTGAGAAAAATAAAGGAGGGGATTAATGCCGTGGGTAGAAAATTAGAGTCCCACACCCATTAATCAGAAAGTTCCAACACACATTAAATTTAAGAAGAAACAACCCTATAAATGGAAACAAGACCAATTAAGACTTATGAGCACAAAGAATCAGTAAATCCCTCAGTCAAAAGAGGCTATAAACTCCTTGTATTGATGCTTGAGCAAAAATTGTACATAACAAGAATAGAGGAATGTAAGAGTGGGAAAATAGAAGAATTTCAACTATCTCTCATGAGATTACAAGAATTACTCTCTCATGAGATTACAAATTAACAACCAATTAAGAAGAAGCCCAAATGAGGGGCTCATTACAATTTATAGAAGAGAGATGCCTCTTCATCTTCCTAATGACACTTCATATGCCTTTTTCTAACTTTAGACTCTTGATATTCCTAAGAAAATATTAAGTCCCTTTTATATAATCAAGGTGACTTAATTTACATTATGTTTCTAAAGTTGTTTTTTCGAATAACTTAAAGGCATATCAAAAAGTACAAACCCCAATGAAGGATTAGAACATTTGAAGAGAGAGAAAGTTGGGGGAGGAAGAGAGGAGAGAGAGAAGGAAGAAGAAGGGGGAAGAATGATGTTGACAACAAAGACACGCCTCCGATGAAGTCCATAGTTCCTTCCAGATGGCTTGATGGAATGTCCCAATGTGACGATCTCTGAATCCTTGAACTATTTGCACCCCGAGAAGCTCCTTTGGATGGTTCAAGGACACCTTGAGTTAAGTGTTCAAAAACACTTGTTAAATGACTTCATTGATGACCACGAACACTGACTCATAAAAATCCTTTCCAAAGAGATAGGAGCTTAGAACTGATCCTGTCAAGTTGAATGAACTTGTTTCACCGATGACCACAACTTCCACCCCCGCACATGTTATAAGTTGCATGCCTCGAACCATGAAGTGAGTGTCGAAATACACTGTCGAGTTCCCTAAGAGTAGATTTGTGTCCATTAACCCCTACGCTTGAAAATTTTGACACAAGATCTCAAATGCCCTATGAGAAATGCCTATGATGATCCCGAATGATGATGTTGACTCAATGATCATCCCTCTATGTCCCATTGTGCCAAAACTACCCTTTGAGTGTGACTTACCATTAATAGTAAGTGCCCAGATGGGAGACTTACTATTTTTGGTAAGAGGTGATTTTTGCCTCTTCTTGACCATCCTAATGTGATGAACTTCTTCATTCACTCCTGTGCACACTGCCTTCGCCTTGACCACTTCTTGGGGTGACTTACTATTTTTAGAAAGTACCCATATATGGAACTAAATATTTAGAGTAAACATTCATTTTCGCTATTTTTCTGCTCGGGACAATCACTCTGACTTCCAAGTTATCTTGGATGCACACTGTCTTTGCCACAACCACTTTTGATGATGAATTTCCAAGCATAGCAAGTCTGTATAGAAAAACTTACTATTTTTGGAAAATGGATTTCCAGTGCTCGGTTTGTGATGGAACACATATTTTCGGATTCACTCATCGTTGTGATCTTATCCTCCGAATTTCACTTGATTTTTCCCTGCTAGAAAGCTTGAAAATAAAAAATGAAATTTTCACCTGGTAGTGGCTTCGGGCATGGAGCTATCATGATGGCCATTAATGGAGCTCAAAATTCACAGGTCTTGTTTTTGCCTTCGATCATGATGAAATTACATCCATTGTGATAGGTTTTTCATTTGGAGCCTCTGTGTGCAAGCTTTTAGCTTGATCTAATCGCGATTGTTGAAAAATCCGATGAATGAGTGCTAGGGCACCAAAATGAATTTTTGTTGTAAAACATTATCTGGGGCATCATTTGACCCTCCATCTATCAGCATTGTGACGGCCTTCAAAAATGAGGTCTACAAAAATTTCATCTACTAATTGTGAGAGGATACTTTGAGGCCAACTTGAAACGATGATATCTTGAGCTCCCAAATGAGTTTTGAGGTGAAAATTTATATGAAATTGATTGGAAACCACCCAATGCGTTGAATGGTGATGGTTTAAAATTTCAAATATGAATTCATCATCTCCAAATGTCCCCTACGTGCTCGGGACCCCATCTCAGTGCACTAGAAGGATGAGTTGCATAGGGAAGTGCATGATGTTTTATGATATCTCATTTTTTCATCATTAAGGGAATGGAAAATAACTTCCATATGTACTTTTTTGGGCTCTTTAATCTTCACGAATCTCCTGTAATCTTTGCTTGAAGTTCAGGCACTCCTTCATGGTGTTTGCTCCTATAGGCCTCGAAAACCCATTTTTCTTTGAATCGACCGCAAAACTTCCAAAATTTTCCAAAGTCTCCCAAAGCATTTTCTCATATGTTCTTCGCAACTTGAATGCATATCCATGTTGAATTTTTCTCCTCTTTTTGATCTAGGGGTGCATTAGTCTCGGGAAGGCCAATGGTAGCCCTTCCCAAAACTGCTCAAAAATTGGCATTCTTCAAAAGTTCCTAAAATCACCTAGGGGGACTAAATTTTCTTTCCTAAATCACCTAGGGAATTGGATGGACATCCAATTGAGGACCATTACATGGATTGAGTAAGGCTTGGTGTTAAGGACGAGTAGACCTGGGGTGTCTTGGAAAGGTAAAATTTGAAAATTTTGACACAAGGGTATCGTTGTCATGCTTGAAAATTAGAAATTTTCCTATTGCACATTTGCATGACAACAACTGGCTCTAGCTTGGGGACATGTTATGGACTGAGCACAAGTGAAGACATGACATGAGGAATCCTAGAATCTCAACATATAACACATTGACTAGTGCCTTATCCATTGGGCCTTGCAGAGTCATTTACAACTTGTGAGAGAGAGAGAGATAACAAGGAAGAATACACACACAAAACAAAAGAAAGGAAACACACAACACACATGAAGGGAAATAAACACACCACGTAAAGGGAACACACCTAACAAAGACCTATGATATAAGGCGGGGGGACAACCCGCTTTCATTGAAGAACTTTCCTTTTAGGAGTTACCCCTGAAGAGGTAACACAAAATGTTGATGTTTTGCGAAGCCATTGATTGGTTCAAGGAAGTAGCCTCCTTTCCTCAAATGCTTATGAAATCCAAGTGCTTTCATGATTGTCCGTGTACTTCGTAGGAATGAGCCTACATGAGATTTTTGTTTCTTAGGCCTTCGCCCAGAAATTCCCTTGCCTTTACGTTCTTTGAGATCATTTCTAGAGTGTTGATTGCCTTTCGTGCTTATCCATAACATTGATCTTTCTTTGAACATTTCATCATCATTCCAAGGATGATCTTTGTTCAATTTGTTTAAATATTTTGATCTCCTCTCATTATCATATTCATTTTCTTGTATTTGCAAAAATTCCAAAGTGATGTGATCAAGTTGATTTTGAACACATTCCTAATGTTCTTTCCGCATACAACTCTCTTCCACGTGAGTCGGCTCAATGTTTTCCCTATCATCTCCCACCATGACGAAAGTGTTTCCTTTAAAATTAGAAATGTCCAAAGAGGCTCCAAGGAATTTTATTCTTTTACATTCATGAACTTTCTTGTGCAATGTGGGAGAAATAGACATGTTTTCGCTTTCATGCTCGCCATTGAGGAATTCATCCAACCTATCTAATTGCTCCATCTCCACATCAAACATTGGTGTATCAAAACAAGGAACCCTCATTGATTCACACCTATCTTGTATCTCCATGGCTCGAGTCAAGAGTTCAAGGCTAAGTGAGGATTTCAACTTCTTCTACAACTTTCAAAATATCTTGCACGGATGGCTCTTCCAAATTCATCATAGATTTATCATTGTTTTCAAAAGAGTTTCTATATTGTGACTCAGAGGAGTGGTAAAAATCTGATCCATACCTTCCCATGATTTATTCAAGCAACTCCATTTGCTTCTTTTGTGCTTTGTGTTCCCAAGGCTCTCTTTCATGTAGTACGGACAATTCCAACTTATGAACCCTTTCGACAAGGAGAAGAGGTCCATGCTTTATGGAAATGGCACACCTTCAAGCTCAAAATCCATATCGTCCTCGTGATAATCATCCTGCTCCTTGGTTTCGAGAATGAAATTGGCCTCCTCCATATGTTCATCCATGATTGAATCGGGAAAAGAGAATTTGATTCCTCAACTGTCTCTTGCTTCTTCACATATCTCCATCCCGTCATTAATTGAAAAATCAAAGTCTGAAAAGAGATTACTCATGAACATCCCGAACTCATCATTTTGTATTTCTTCATCATTAGTGTAGTCTTTAAAAGCATCAAATCATCCATTATGCAACATGAATCTTCATCTATTGAATATGTTATTCCACCCATGAGTTGTCTTTCATGCCAGAATGAATTGATGAATGATGATTCCATCTCCATGTATTTCTCAGTAAGGAAGAGAAATTTTTCATCTCTCTCTCGATGTAAGGAAATAGTTTCCTATCCTGCTACCTTGAAACAAAATGTTCACCCTTGGATTCTCGATTTTTGTGTCTTGTGTATTTCATCTTATGTAAAGGCAACAACTTCTTCATCTCCCTTTCATAGGTATGGTTATAAAGGACAAGTCCATTTTTATTTCACCACCTAAATCCCTGCAGAATATTCTACTTAGGAGCATGTCGAATGAAGTTGGAATGTTAGCTACCAAAATTGTGAGCAACACTTTCTTCTCTGGGAAGTCGACCAAAACAACTTGAGCATCCTTTATCCTACCCACCAACGACACTTCTTTGGATTCCATGGAATAGCAAGATCCATTCGCACATGGTCAAGGTAAGTCCTAAGGCATTTGTAACTTTCATGGGCATCACATTGTCAGAGGCTCCAAAATCTATGATGCAGTTATTGAGTTGATAGCCTTTGATCAAGAGGGACAGGTAGAAGGGTTCTACCTTGTTATTTTTGGAGGCACTAAGGGCTAACATGTTTTGTGAAGGTGGTGTGGATGGTGGGGAGTAGGCCTTTATAATTTGAGCTTGACACTTTAGCACTACCACCACGGACTACATTGACCAACCTATCAAATTGAGAAGGGTGTGTTTGCAAATACTCGAGTTGGTGATCATAACGTTGGCTTTACTCGCGTATTCTACATAATCAAATGGGGTCACGACGAATGAATTTGAGGTTCCAGGGAGTGATGTAATCTTTACATGGCGAAGGTGTGGTTACCTTAGGAGTTTTATTTTCTTTAATAGGTGTGGTAACTGGTTTAGAAGGGGATGGGGAAGCAGACTTTGTTGCTACTTTAGATGATTTTGCAGAGTAACATTTGAAGAAGAATTATTCTTAGACACTTTAGAACTAGGGGAAGGAATAGAAGACTTACTTGGTGTGGTAGTGTGATTCTTGCTAACCAATGGGTCTGGTTTTTCTTTTGTTTGATTCCATTAAAGGTAGTAGCGGAAAACCTTGGCCGATGATCTTATTTTGTGGAATTTCAACGGGAGGATCTTCTTTCTTCTTCTTCATTACAGTTGTTGAAGATGAAGCTACTTTCTTTGATTGAGCTCGTGTGAACACTGCACATGAGAAGCTTGGAGCTTCTCCATCATCGTCGTCTTCGTCTCCTTCAACATACTCAATAAGGCCATTTTGAGTCTCGCCATTAAATTCTTCGACCTTAAGGTAGTTTCCATCATCACCTTATTTTTCTTCTTTTGGTTCATCAAGTCACATGTAGCATTGATCGGTGGTGCTTCGAGAGCAAGCCTACGGGGAGGCGAGGTGATTCTCGGATCGGTTTAGAGGATTCAAATCCCTTAGAGCATTCCACATGGAGATTTGAGACAATTGTTTCTTCATGGCAACCAAGTAATTTGCCATTTTCTGGAACATTGGTTTTGTGGTGACTAAGTTTGAACTCTAACCTTTTTGTTTTCCATTAGGACCTTTCACTTTTCAGACAAGATCAAATCATCTTCGGTCTCGATCGTGAAGTCTTGCACTTCCTTCAAATCCCTGGGTTGGGCTCTTTTGAGGAAGAAACCAACTTCGGTGGTAGAGCACTGATGAAGAACCTTTTCAAGTTATTTTTAGGAGGCACGACATCTTTAAGAATCCTTCTTATTATCCAATTATATTTGGCGATAAAGTCTCTCATTGATTCAGAAGCATCTTTCTTCATTTGCACCAACTAGACCAAGAGATCTTGGTAGTCCTCTGTAGTTTTGAACTTGTGTTCAAATATACTTCTTATGTCTTCCCAAAGAAGTGATAGACCTTGGGGTAACATATAGAACCATTCGGCAACTTTCTCTTGTAGTGATTCCACAAAGAGTCGGACAGAAACATCCTCGTGTTCTATGCCTAGTACACCGCAAGCGGTGATGAATGCTTGCTACATGATCTTCAAGAAGTTGAGAACCATCTCCTTTGAATTTTGGAAGTTTTTTCTCGATCCTTTTGGTAGCTCATGGAGTGGTTGGGAGATCAAGTGGGTTGGTGTTTCCACCCTATGGTATATTTGGTCATGATATTTCGATTCTAGCTTCCAACCTTTCTAATGTCGGCTTCAATTGTTGCTCTTGTGTCTACTTCGGCCTAAGCTCTTTCAATCTCTTCAATTTGAGCTCTTATTTTTCTTCATCTCTTGCTTCTCTTTCTCTAGCTTCCTCTTTGGTCTCTACATCATTGAAATCTTCAAGATTCTTGTTGATGTATGGAAACTCGACGTCTAATGGATTGAAAACACTTGGAATCCTAATGGGACCAATTGCTTGACGAAGGGAGACCTCTGATTTTTGAGCAACTCTTGTCTTCTTTGAAGTTCTTTGAAGATGGGATCGTTTTGTCCTCCTTGTCTTTGTTGCCGGGTGTACCTTCTATCCGCTAGCTTAAAAACTATACTCTTATTTGTGGTGTCTCAATCTGTCTTTGTCTTTCTAATTTAGCAGTGTGTTCTTCTTCGAGGTCAAGTACTCTCGTGGTAATGAAGTATTGGGTGAAACTTTTTTGTTATGCCAAATAGCCTCTTGCAAATATGAAGCAATATACTCTTAAACGTGGAAAAGTAACTTAGGTCTTTCAATAGGAAAATTTCCGGAATAACCATGGTTTGAAGACATAAGGTTAGGTGACTTTTCAAATTCCAATTTTAATTTTCAAAATTTTCAATCTTTTTGTATTTTTCAGGTCATTTTTTAGTGCAAGATGTTGCTAAATCTTCCCCATGGTGGATTCCAAAATTGTTGGTGAGAAAATTTGTCAAGTGGACAAATCTGTGGATTTCCTACCAACGCTCTAGGATTCGAAATCCCTCTACTTAAACGGTGTAGCTTCCACGTTTACATGCACATGAAAAGTGATTTCTGTGGTGGTCTTTTGACTGGGATCCAACATGGGCACTCCATTGACGTTGCGGTAAAGCTAGCAATTTCTTGCTAGAGAGTACTTTGCGAGAGAAGGGGAAAGGAGTGAGAAAAAGAAAGGAGGGGATTAATGCCATGGGTAGAAAATTAGAGTCCCACACCCATTAATTAGAAATTTCCAACACACATTAAATTTAAGAAGAAACAACCCTACAAATGGAAACAAGACCAATTAGGACTTATGAGCACAAAGAATCAGTAAATCCCTCAGTCAAAAAAGGCTATAAACTCCTCCTTGTATTGATGCTTGAGCAGAAATTGTACATAGCAAGAATAGAGGAATGCAAGAGTGGGAAAATAGAAGAATTTCAGCTATCTCTTTGTTCCTTCACAAGAATTACTCTCTCATGAGATTACAAGTTGACAACCAGCTAAGAAGAAGCCCAAATGAGGGGCTCATTACAATTTATAGAAGAGAGATGCCTCTTCATCTTCCTAATGACACTTCATATGCCTTTTTCTAACTTTAGACTCTTGATATTCCTAAGAAAATATTAAGTCCCTTTTATATAATCAAGGTGACTTAATTTACATTATGTTTCTAAAGTTGTTTTTTTGAATAACTTAAAGGCATATCAAAAAGTGCAAACCCCAACAAAGGATTAGAACATTTGAAGAGAGAGAAAGTTGGGGGGAGGAAGAGAGGAGAGAGAGAGAAGGAAGAAGAAGGGGGAAGAATGATGTTGACGAAAAATACCCGCCCCGATGAAGTCCACAGCCTTCCTTGGCTTGATGGATGGCATTTTGGAATGTCACAATATAGGAACTTAATATTTTTAGTAAGCATTCATTTTCACTATTTTCTGCTTTGGACAATCATTCCGACTTCCGGGTTATCTTGGATGCACACTATCTTCGCCACAACCACTTTTGATGATGAATTTCCAAACATAACAAGTCTGTATAGGAAATTTTTCTATTTTTGGAAAGTGGATTTCTAGTGCTCGGTTTGCGATGGAACACATATTTTTAGACTCGAATTGTCATCGTGATCTTATCCTCCAAATTTCACTTGATTTTTCCCTTTAGAACGCTTGAAAATAGAAAATGATATTTTCATTTGGTAGTGGCTTCGCACGGAGCTGTCATGGTGGCCATTAATGGAGCTCAAAATTTGTAGGTCTGGTTTTTGCCTCTCCGATCGTGATGAAATTAACTCCATTGTGATAGGTTTTTCATTTGGAGTCTATGTGCAAGTTTTTAGCTCGATCCGACTATCAGATTGGTGAAAAATCTAACGAATGAGAGCTAGGGCACCAAAATGAATTTTTGTTCTAAAAAATATTTAGGGAATCATTTGACCCTCCATCTGTTGCATCGTGATGGCCTTCGAAAATGAGGTCTGCAAAAAATTTCATCTCAATCCGTTGAACGGTTCGAAAGATATGAATGAATCTTCATCTAGTGACTTCGAGGGTTTCTTCGAAAAAACTTCATTTCTTCACCATTTTTGTTCTTCATTTTTTCGATGCTTTCATTTTTTTGAGATCTCTATATTTTTAATGTGAGGGAGCTTTCATGGGGCTGGTCGAGTGCATCAATGGAGGTTGGAATGTCTGGAAGAAATTCGCCAAAGCTCTGGCAGAGTATGAAGGTGTAGGGGATGAAATGGAGTGAAAAATGACTAAGTCTAGTATATATTCATCCCAAATGAGAAAGCATGAGGGCTGGGAACATTTTTTTGTCCCTTTGCTAAAGGGATGTGAAATTCCCCATCACGCCTTAATTGTGACACTTTACGAGATTTGATTGGACGTGTGCGCTGAGTGAGGAAGCACCTGGGGGCTAAGTTTCGAGTGTATGGAGAACCAAAAGACATAGGTGGGGCTGGGTGCATTTTTTTGTCCCTTATGTCCATTTTCTAAAGGGATGAAAGGGACATTAATTTCCACTTTGCACCTGGTTGCGAAACTTGACAATCATCCGTGCAGGAGATGTAAGGCTCAAACTAGCTCTTGGGGTTTAACTGGCAATGCGGGAGGTCATATTGGTGTTCTAGGGGCTAAAAAGGGTTGGGTGAATTTTTTTGTCCCTTATGTCCCTTTGCTAAAGGGATGAAAGGGACATGAAATCCTCAGCAGTTCTCGGTGTTGACACATGTCCCGAAAAAATGACTAATTGCGAGAGCTTACCTTGAGGCCAACTTGCAACGATGATATCTTGAGCTCCCGAATGAGTTTTGAGGTGAAATTTTATATGAAATTGACTGGAAACCACCCAATGAGTTTAATGGTGATGGTTTCAAGCTTAAATTTACTTAATCAAATGTAATTTTCCCTAATTTCTTGGGACCGCCATTTTGCGCGCCGTAAGGATGAATTGCGTGTAGGGAAGTGCATGATGTTTCATGATGTCTCATTTTTTCACCATTTAGGGAATGGAAAATAATTTTCATAGGTAATTTTTGGGCTATTTAATCTTCATGAATCTCCCAAAATATTTACTTGAAGTTCAGGCACTCCTTCATGATGTTTACTCCTATAGGCCCGAAAACCCATTTTTTTGAATCGACTCAAAAATTCCGAAACTTTCCAAAATATCCAAAAAAATTTCATGGATTTTCTTGGCACTTGAATGCATATCCATGTTGAATTTCTCTCCTTTTTTCCTCTCTAGGGGTGCATTAGTCCCGGGAAGGCCAGTGGTAGCCCTTCTCAAAATCGCTAAAAAATTTGCATTATCCAAAAGCTCTAAAAATCACCTAGGGGACTGAATTTTATTTCCTAAATCACCTAGGGGAATTAGATGGAAATCCAATTGAGGACCATTACATAGAATGAGTAAGGCTTGGTGTTAAGGATAGGTAGACCTGGGGTGTCTTGGAAAGGTAAAATTTGAAAAATTTGACACAAGGGTATCGTTGTCATGCTTGAAAATTAGAAATTTTCATGTTGCACATTTGCATGACAACAATACCATAAGCTATTACGAGAATTTGGGGATTCTCTAGTTCACACCCTCTAAGAAGGATAAGAGCCAAAGCATGAAGCATCAATTCCTTGGAGCATTGTCATAACACCAAGCTACTAAAATTCTAAATACTCTATTGCTACACTAAATCAACCATGAGACAAAAATTAAGTATCAAGTGTTTGTTTCCATGTGTGAGGGTCTTGTTGGCTCCCAAATTTGTTTTGCGCTTGAAGTTGATGAAGACAAGCTAAATGATGAATCAGAGCAAATGGGGTTCTCTTCATCAAACCGGGAGTGGATTCAAGATCAAAAATTCTAAGAACGAGGTCAATTCTCTATTCTTTTGGTTCTGCAAGACCAATGGGAGAAACCCTAATAATTCGAATAGATATTGATCCTAAGCACACACCAAAGTTAGAAATGCAACCTCCATGATTAAACACCCAATCAAATGTCACTTGTGACATATGCACACATTTGTTGGTTAATATACAAACTTGAATTGCTCTATTGCATAGATGTGAGGATAACCATAATTTGTTGGTTTTATAACAAAGATTTGAAGTGCCACCAAACAAGCATGTGTTGGAAATTGTATCATTTGTGTTGCAATTGATGTAAAGGGAGTCTTGGAGTTCATGATATTGTCTTTGATGTTCATTGATGTCAAACAAGGTAAATTGAGTGATGACGATGATGCAGAGCTTTTAAGTATGATGGAAGCATGATGAGGTCTTTGTTGATGTTCTTGAAGTGATTCAAGGCTTTGGTGATGGTCATGTTGGCAAAAGTGGTTTGGTTTTGGCGAGATGGCTTTTTGGTGCAATTAGGCCTATTGGAGACCTAATGGAGAAATTTGGATATGTTGGTGATATGACCAACCTATATGGTCTTGTGTATGATGTCCTCATGATGTTTTGATTGATTTTTGATGATATATTCTCTATGAAGGCCGACCTACATGATGTGGATGAATAATTCAGTATATAAGTAAGTTGAGAAGGCTCATTTGTGAGTCTTGGAGAGATGGGTGTGTAGCGAATTTTGGAAGAAGATATGAGCAGGTTATGAGGACAAAGATGAAGAAAATGAGGCCTTGAAAATGATAGAGGATGCTTCTATGTTGCTGATATGATAATGGCGAGTTTGAAGAAGGTTATCCATACATGATTTGATCAAGAAGAAGACCTAGTTTGTGTGCATGAGGATGAGGGAGCTAGACAATTGATTGGGGAAGTGTTGATAGATTTTAGTGACCATGATGAGAAATAAGAGATGATGTTCATGATATTCGAGTGTGTGTTGCAGCTAGAGAGATAGATCACTTAACGTAATCATGCTTGGTGAAGGAGCCATAAAGGGAAGAAGATAAGAAGAGTGTTTAAGAGGGTTTTTAGTGAAGGGAGATGAAAAATTTGTTGTCCAAAATAACTCCCTATTTTTTGAAAACTTGTAGTTCCATCTGGCTCTACTCCAAATTTTTAGGTTGTGCACACCCTTGGATTTCTTCTCTTGAGCAATGCATGGTTGCAATTCTTCACACACACCCTCGCGTGCCCTTCCTACTTCTTCTTTATACTTTTCCTTCTCTTCACTCCCTCTCGCACACCTTTTGCATGCTTCCACTTTCTCCTTTGTTCTTATATCTCCTTCCATTTTCCCTTTATGCACACTCCTCGCAAGTTCACTTTCCTTCCCGATCACCTGTACATATATCTTGCATGCACCTAATGACTTGAATTGCATTTTTCTAAGTCCTTGACATGCTTTTGTGCATGCCTTCCTCCTCGAGTTCCACGCATCCCTTTGTGCGCACTCTATTATAACGTAATATTAAGTGCCTATAAACTTTAGTTTAGAATTAAGTAATTTAGAATAGATTATATTCTTAATTATTTAATATAAACTTTATGTTTGATTGGTTATTTTCTAACTAATTTATATTAAATCGGGGTACGATTTAATCATACCTCATCACTTAATATGTTCATGAGCCGTGGGGTCATTTAAATATGGTCATGGATCATATTATTTTCACCTCGTGTGAATGGCTTGGAGAGAAGTGAGGTAAATGATATTTTACTAGATTGTAAAGGTTGTTTCTCGATTAATAAAGAAATTTCTCATTTGTCTGTGGTTTTTCCCCCTTAGGGTTTTCCACGTAAATTATGTGTACAATGTTTTTACCTTGTTTATTTATTTATGTATGCACATTAATGTCATTTAATATTAATTTAATATGGTTAAATGTTATTTATAATCCTCTTAACATTATACCGAGTGTGTAAAACATTAATCTTAATTTAATTAACCTATCGGGTGTGTCGGTTGGGGTGGTTGGGTGGTTAATTTGTTGGAAATATGTAATAAATACCCCCTTCGGGACATAGTTTTTACCAAGAGTGTGCACAGGTGGAAAGGTCTTTGGAAAACATTTACCCTGCGCGTGAAATCTCAAAGTAAAGAATTACCAAGACTGGCAAAAAAGAGGTAAGGGTTAAACATTTGCATGAAATATTTCACTATATTTCTATAGTTTTAAATGTGTGCATTGAAATAGGGAGGAGCTAAATTCAAGGATTAATAAAGGTTAAAAGAGAGGAGACAAGTTCCATCAAAATAGGGTTTTTGATTTTTTCCATTGGTTGGGTCAAATCACTTGTCCCCCTATTGGTAAAACTCCATGTTAATTTTATTCACCTTTGGAATTCAAAACAAAAGTATGTCTCCATGTGCCCCCTTCAAATAAGTTACTTTTGAAATAAAACTATAGTATAAATTAGTTGTATTTTTTTACTTGGGTACCTATTTTTAATTCGAGACCCAGGGCTTTAATAAACATGAGTTTTCAAATTATAGTTTATAATTATTATAAACTATATATTATTGGTCAAACTTATAGTTTATATAGTTTTATAAACTATACATTATATAGTTTTAAAACTATATATTAAAACCTATAAAAATAATATTTTAAGACTATACCCTATATAAGGTGTCGAAGTATTTAATTTTTATGTAGTTTAAATACTATACATTAATCTATATATAATATAGTTTATATTAATTATAAATTATAATATATAATTTATTGGTTAAAAATTATATAGTTTAAAACCTATGCAAATAAAAACTATAGCCTAACTTAAGCCTTAAAAGATCCTTGTATATTTGGGGCAGCCCATTTAACCCCACACATCCCATTGCCACCACTGGAGGGCCTCGCTCTGCTGCACCAAATTTCGGCCCTCTCCTCACGTGCCACATTTCATGCTGCCCCCTCGATGGACAATCCTTACATTAGCCACATGCCTTTTTTTTTGGCGTGGGACTTTAGTCCCACATGGGGGTGACGAAGGGCTCCCCAAGGCTTTATAAGCCTTTGCAATGTATTTTGGTAGTGTGACTTTGGTCACACCACCGCTCCATTTTGTTTTTGCAAAGGAAACTTAACAATAAAGGTTTGTGTGGGTTGGCTCATCCTTTTCGGCTCGACCGCGAGCTCTCAATTTGGGCTCGCCGTGTTAGTAATGGTTAACTCACCGAGTTGTGTAGACATCAAGAGTTGTGATTGCATTGGTATTGGTAAATTCATTGAGAAGTGACATTAACATTCATGATTAAACTCACATACGGGATCGGGGACATTGTAATTGTTTGGTATAAAATAATTTGACTCGGCCAAGTTGGTAAACCCAACTCAACCGAGCTATAGAACAAAGCTCCACAATTTTTTATTCTTTCCTCTATATAAATGTATTTTTTATTGTTTTCAAAATAATTTTATTTAAATTAAATTAATCTAATATTTTCTTTATAAAATGAGGAAAGTTATTTCAAATAAAATCGATTGTATTTTCATTCAAATGAAGTTTTTTTGACATGATGACTAAGTTTCATCGATTTTCATGAAAAACTAAAAACATTCACTCACATTTCGATAAATTATTGTTATTGTCAAACTAATATATTGTATGTGTAGACTATTGGTTTGATAGGTCCTTTTTCGTCATGAATTCATCAAATTTGAATGTGTGGATTGAACAACAAAGGAGATTTTTGAACCTTGATTACTATAAACTTCGTTGTTCTTATTTATTGAAATTTATTTACATGAAAATGGGATCTAACCACTTTACTATTGATAAATCACAGATGTTGAATGGAAACAATTATAACATCTAGAAGATATGGTTGAAGGCATAATTCATGGCTTGTAAGCTCTGGATGGTTGTAAACAAAATGAAGAAGGATTTGATCGAAGACAAGCGACAACAAACAATGTTGTTGCATATCAAAAAAAGGTGCAGGAAGCTATGTCCATTATTTTGTGGAGTGTGCAGATGATCTCCTCCTTCACATCGAGAATTAGGAAAGTCTGAGTGAGGCTTGGACGTAATTGGAATCAATGCATGAAGGTACGTAAGTATCAAAAATTATAAAGTTGATTCTAGAACTGATGACGACTCCCATGAAGGGAGATGAAAAGGTAATCAATTTTCTAGAAAAAATTAAGAATATCAAGTCTCATTTAGATGGATGTAACTGTAATTTAATTAATGATAAATTACTGTACTTTATTATTCAATTGAATATACATGAAAGATTTAGGAATTTCATTTCAATATTGAATTCTAAATATCAAACTAAGCAAGATATCCCTGATTTGCAAACTCTAAGTGCTCTTTTGATCAGGAAGAGCAAGTTATGACTAATTTTAATTCGAAATATAATTTCACTCAGGAACTTCTCACTCAAAAATCTAAAAAATCCTTCTAGATTTAATAAGAATAAAAACCAAAACCACCTAGTAAAAATAAGAAACCTGGAAACTTAAGAGTAAGTTTTGATGGTAAATGTTATAACTATGGTAAATTTGGTCATAAGAAAGAAGACTATAAAGTCAAAAATTAAACAAATTTCAAAAATAAAAAAATGGAATAAATGAAATCAAAATCAAGATGAAAATGAAGAGAATAATCATATATCTAATGTAGTAACTCTATAAACTACATCTATCACTTCTAAATGAAAAGTAAATGTTTTATTTGAATATATGATATTGAATTGAAAAAGAAGTTTTTCATTCATAGTTAACTCAGAATAACTATAATTTATGATGGTTTATTGAGAATGAACTAGAAGTAACTATAATTGAAAACACACAAAAATGGCTTATATGTGTTTTGCTTCATTTTTTAGTAGTTTATTCAAACTATTGTTCATTTTTGGCATGAAATATTGAGATCATTTCTTTAGGATCATGTATGACATGTCTCGGCTTAATCTTTCCACCTATGAAATGTGTAAAGGGTGCTTACATGGTAATCTATCACCAAAAATCCTTCCTCAGTCATTATTTGAAGAAAAATCCACATAAAACCATGTGATGTGTCCAAAGTTAGAGATCTTTTTTGATTAGTAGATGATTATTCTTGCATGATTTGATTATCTTTTCAAATATGTTATCCATCAGTCTTATCACTTTTTTAAGAGCTTAGAATATATAATGAAGATATATATGTTGTTGATAAAACATTTCTTAGTATGTGATTACTAAAATATTATTATATGCATATCAAATGACACTTGGGATGCCTTTGTGTTTGTATTGGAGACATCCAATACTGATTGCATCTAATATATATTTTACAAGATTAATATGTTGAAATTACTCAACATATTGGTAATATAACATGGTTAGTTAGTAAACATATTGTTATTTAAGTTGTTATACAACTTGTGTTTAACCTATCAATGTAAGTTTTATAGATGGTTAAAAGTGAAATCAATAAATATTTATATGCTTATTATGATGTCTATATGGATATTGTGACTCTAACCATGTTGATGTTGTGTTAGATATAAAATATATTGGATATGTGTTCAAGTTTTTTGGTACAGGTGCCATTACTTAGAGCAATAAAAACAACCAACAGTCTCCATTTCTTCTAATTGAGGCAAAGTATAGAAGTGTAATGGAAGCAATAAAAGAAGCCATGTGGCTAAAGTAGTTGTTGGAAGAGATACACATGGAAGTAAAATAAAGTACTCTTCTATGTGATAGACAAATTGCATTTCTCTTACTAATAATCCAATTCAACATCAAAGGACAAAACATATAGAGATTCATATGCTCTTTATTCGAGAGAAGATTCTTTCTGCGGTGATATAAATCTCCATTACTTTACTTGTGAAGATCAAGTTGCAGATATGTTTATGAAGCCATTGTGTGTTATAAAATTTTGCAAGTTTTCATGCAATGCTTGGCCTTTCAGAGTTTCCATTGAGGGGGAGTGTGCATGGCAATGTCACCTCCTAATGGCCGTTCGGTTGATATATCCTTCTCCTCTATACTCTGCTCCATTTGTCAAGATTTGTGTAAAGATCTTTATGATCTTTTGTAAACTTATAACTCTAAGTTTACGGTGTACAATCTAGTGTGTTGCATCTATTTGTAAAGGAGGTCCTTGTGTTATAAAAGTCTCCTAGAGATGTGGTTTGATATTTTTCCATGAGAAACTGTGAGATGTAGTCTCACAAATCATGCTTAGCCTAAATCATAACTTTTGATTTATGGATTCCAAATCCTTTTATACTAAAAGGTAATTTGAGCATGATGAAGGTGTTATAAATTATTCAAAAATGATATCCTAGCCTAAACCTTCACTAATGGTTTATGGATTTGTAAATCCTGTTGTACAAACATGTAATGTTGGCATATGGTTCCCCACTTAATATTAAGGGGGAGTGTTAGAACGTAATATTAAGTGCCTATAAAATTTAGTTTATAATTAAATAATTTAGAATAGATTATATTCTTAATTATTTAATATAAAATTTATGTTTATGTTTAATTGGTTATTTAGTAACTAATTTATATTAAATCGGGTACGATTTAATCATACCCCATCACTTAATATGTTCATGACCCATGGGGTCATTTAAATATGGTTATGGATCATATTATTTTCACCTCGGGTGAATGGTTGGAGAGAAGTGAGGTAAATGAGATCTTATTGGACTATAAATGTTGTTTCTCGAATAATGGAAAATTCTCATTTTCCATGATTTTTTCCCTCTCGGGGGGTTTCCATGTAAATCATGTGTACAATTTTTTTACCTTGTTTATTTATTTATATTTGTACATTAATGTTAAATATCAATTTAATATAGTTAATGTGATTTATAGTCCTTGTCTTAACACACTTGTTCCCTTTTCATATTTTCCTCGCGCACACTTCCTGCACATTTTCCTCTTTACGCATCCTTATCTTGTGCATTTACTTTCCTTCCACATTACATACCTTTATAGATATGAACCTTTATTTTCACTCCTCACGCACCCTCTGTGTGCGCTCACAAACTCTCTCTGCATTCTTTCGTCTCGCGCTTCCTTCCCTTGTGCATGTGCCCAACTTGAATCCTTTTGTGCCGATACCACCGAGTTCCACATGTCACTCTTGGGAAATTTTTAGATAAAGTGCACAACATGCAACCCATCGAACATTCAGTTACACGCAAAATCCTTATAACAAGTGAATGTGTGACATGTGGTAGAAAAGGAAAAAAAAAAGAGAGTCAACCAAATCTTTTAACCTATCGATCGTGACACATGTCTTCGCGTTCATCTTGTGTTGCTTATCTTCAAATCACCATAACTTCTACTAAAGAACTCGGATTTAGATGGACCTCGATCTTGTTGGAAAGCATTGGTGAGGGTTATACTCTAGGTTTTTTTAAATCAGATTTTTACGGGATTTGGTAGGTGGAAAACAGGGAAATGTGACTCAGATCATTAATACACATATAGTCAACTCAACTACCCATATTTGATCATATTTGGTCTCCTTTCTTCTACTACAAGTTAACCTAACATGGGGAGACAGATTCGACAAAGTCTGCTACAGAAGATTTACATGCATTCACTACAAGTTGTTGGTGGTTGGATTTGAAAATCAGAGCTTCCCTCTCTTTTCCCTCCTCTTCTCTCCTTCTTCTATTTATTGTGGAATAATACTCATTATAAATGTTGGACCCTCTTGGCTCTGTAAAACACATTATTCATAGTAGTTTTCTTTGCATTTTGAGTCAGAGGCCTAAGATCCGAGTCATTGCATGTAGATCCTTGCCTCTTTCATCTTTATAATAGATTATGCATCATTTAGAAGTAATAAAAGTTTTATTTTGTGGCTATTCTCTCGCATCATATTGTTTCACCACAAAGTAGAGATAAAATAGATAAGAGGTAAGGGCAAGGAGGAATACTTGTAGATAGTTGAAGAAGGGTTATGCACACATTGAATGTTGACCAAGCTGATTGTGAAGAGCTTCCCTTTGGCTAGGAGGAATGACTTGAAATAGAACACAAGACCACCAAATAGTATTAAATAACAAATGGCAGTGGACTGCCTAGCGAAGGCTAGATCCGGGAAGTGTGGTGCTTCCTCGAATGGCTATCAATCCACTGTTTATAAAAATCAATGTAAGGAAAGATCATAAATAAAGGGACCCTACTATAGTTAATATGATTTAGGCATCTCATACAAAATACAATAAGAAAATATAATCTAACATGAAAGTTATAATTAAATTTGAAGGACTGCTAGGTTGAGTCCGGGCTTGTAGGTGCGAGAGAGGGTATTACAACTTTTGGGTGAGATTTAATGGGGTTTTGAGAAGTTTTGGGAGAGTTGTAAGCTTGCTGGTTTGGGGAAAGTTACTAGTCACAGAGACCGATATCGGTTAGGAAACCAATGCCAATTTACTAGTGAAGAGCCGACTACGGTTAGGTGGACCGCGTCTGTAGGGGAAATTGGGTAGAAATGTTAAAAATGAGTTGATGGGAGCTCTTTGTGATTTCATAGAGAGTTGGGAAGGTTTGGGTGAGGTTGTGGGATTACTAGAAAGACTCAAAGATCATAAGAATGGTATTTGGGCAAGATATGGAGGTTATGTGGGAAAATGGTCAGATGGAGGTGTTGTAGGAGAGATCCGGGTATGAGAGGTGATAGAATGAAAAAGATAACTACTAAATAGATAATATACTAAAACCAATGAAAAAGTAGAGATATACTTACTTGTGAAATAGAGGTGAATAGTAGGAAGTGGTGATAGTTGTTGGAGAAGATGATCCCGAACGAATGTGCAATAGCAGTAGTAGGATGGCTCAATGCTTCCCTGTGAGTACACTAGAGCTCTGGATCAATATCTTGATGAATGATATAGTTTTTGAATGTTGTAAGGGCCTCTGGTATGTCACAATATCACTAAAAAGCTTGAGCATTAGTATGCAAGGTCGCAAGAGATCGAAACCCGATTGATTCAAAATCGAGCAAAGAGTTAGGAAATATTATTTAAGGAAAGCGATTGACGTTAGGTGACTAGCGCTAGTTGAGGATAACCGGTGTTGGTTAGGAAGAAATGGTCATACTTGCCAAAAATATCCCAATTCTTCCTAAATTTGGCGTGATTAAGATTTTGGTTCTGGGTCACAAGTGTGGAATGGCGCTAAATGGAGTGGGAGAGTAGTTAGAGGGATAATAGGCCATTAAGATTAGGGTTAGAATAAGTCCTAGTTGGTTAAGGGGAAACTTAGTCTTAGGTAATGAATAGGGTTGGAATAGGTCTAGGATGAGGTGGAGAGGTGAGGTGGAGAGGTGAGGTAGATAATTAACTTAATTTTGGTAATTAAATTAATTAAAATGTGTGCAAGTGGGCATGGTGGGGAAATAATATTGAATTAATTAATTAAAGGGGGTTTAGAGGGTTACGACCTAATTTTGGGTGTCTACATTTTCCCCTTTTTGTCGTGTAGCTTGTATTAATAAATGAAGCCGACAAAAATATTATTTGTTACCCTGATATGGGTTGAGGTTAAGTTGCCCTGGTATGGGTGGAGGTGATCCCCCTCAAATCAAGAACTGATGAAGTAGCGGGTTGAATCGGTGATGGGTTTGATAAAATGGTAGGTGATGAAAATTGAGGTAAGGTGCAGGGATAGGAAATGGTAATAGGTGGGGAATTCAAATGCATGCACACATGTAGAATGCAACAAGGCACTAGGCTGAAGAGCTTACAAACTCTACATCGTCAAAGGTTGATAGTTTATCCAAACAAGGTTGATGTGGTCCATGTATCCAAGTTATAGGATACGGTCTTGGAAACATAACTAGGCTAGGTGCATGACTGGGCATTAGGTGAGTTCTAAAGCACTAAAAGGTTTGGTCTTGTCAAGATAAACATTACGACATCAAGTAAGGGAAGGTTGGTAGGCTAAACAACATGAGTAACATCATCGCAAGTTAAAGCGAGTAAGAGAAGTCAAGTGTCGAATTAGCAAGGTCGGGTTGGTTTTAGGTAAGGCCGTGGTCAAGGATGAGGTTTAGGAGAAATATGCCCCGAATTACACCGAGGTCGGGGTTTGGTGAGCATGTAAGGTGGGGTAAGGTCTGGGGTAGCAAGAAAATGACACCTTACATCAAGATTATGGGAAAATTAGGTATAATTGGGATAGGCGGGGTGAATCAAGAGAAGAAAAAGATCCAAGTTGGCAAAGACCATAAGTGTTATACCCTTTAGACTTATTGAACTTAAATCCCTAGATACATTGCATGATGGATAGGTATAGAATTGAAAGAAGTCATGTGATCACAATGTGTAAAATACATGCTTCGTCCCCTGAGTTGAGTTAGAAGATAATAAATGAAGGAAAGGTGGAAGAGTTCGTTAAATGTAACCTTGTTGTGGGACAACATGCCCCTTTTGCAAGATACCCAAAACTCAGAATAGGCAAGTCCATGACAAAAATTTTATATTTTTATTGACTTTTTGTTTTTGTTTTGTATAGACTGATCAATGTAAGAAGTCTATATTGGGATAAATAGGTTCTCCTTGAGGTCTTCGTGAAGTTGATCGATGCGGGAAGCTTTGAGATTATTTTCTTTGAGAGATACAGATTAGTCTTCTTTTTGGATAGAATTATTAAAATAAGTAGCTAGATTTTTATATTTGTCCTTCGAGGGAGATGTTATCCAATTTTGTGCCTTGGGGAAAAATTGGACAACATGAGTAATCAGAGTAACTGGAATTGGAATGGGCTTCATGGGAAAACCCAGGGCTTATAGTTCAAGATTTGCTCGAGCAAGAAATTGTCCTCGATGGGCTCACATTCGCCTAATAGGGACAAAACATGGTTAAAATTAGTAGATAGTGTTTTGGGGTGTCCTACTACCACCTTAGATCATACTTAGACAAGCTATGGAGACCAAGTTGCAATCTTGTAGCGAGGCGGAAATAGCTCGAGTTATAATGAGTTGGAAACGAAGGTAGAGTAAGTGACTCACCTGAATAGACTGGTAACTTGTCAATATGTGAGCTCACGAGAAATGTAAGACTTAATATCGCATCAAACTTGGTAAGCTAAGTGAGGACTTCATCATGGTAACATGGAAGTAAATGATGAAACTTAGTGTCCTAGTGAGTTTGCACTAGAAGACAAATCAGATTAATAGCTTGGGATGAGTTTATAATAATCCAAGTCATGTTTTGGTGACTCAATTTGTTCTTTGAGAAAGATGTGATATAAGGCATCTCGACACTTAGATGATGAGCCATTTTGACCAGCTTACGGTGAGGACTCATGTTAGCAATTCATGGAAATGAACCTTGACATGGAATGTGGATGTACTAAAATAATGGTGAAGCTAATGGAGCTCGAGATGAAGAAGATGATCTATCAATACGTTGAGCTAGAAGCGATGAGGTGAGTCGTGGAATGCAAATAATTGAATAATGTGAAAGTTGGCTCGGGAAATCTAAGGAAAGTGATTCTATTTTTAGAAGTGAACGGGAGATTGGTTAAAGAGTTTGGTAGAGAACATGAGCAAAATATAGGCAAAGTGTGGTGACTAGTTCGAGAGCTCAAGGCTTGTTCACGAAATGGATAGGTTGAGCCAAAGGAATATTGGAACTTACTCTCAAGGAACTTGGCTATGCAAATGATCTATGTCAAACGACAGTGTTAGGAGATCATGAGAATAATGTGCAGTGAATGACTTGGGAACACCAAGTAAGCCATGAAGAGCCGGTCATGTTGGATAGTGCTGAGAGGAAAGGAGTTCGAATCACTGGAAACACATGAAAGCCCAAGCTCGGGCAATGAAAATGACACTCGACATGCATTAAAGAAGAGGTAAAGCAATCACTAAGTTGTAGAAGCTCGGTTATGGGCACATAAGAAATGAAGGTTTATTCACACAAGGATCTCGTAAAACCATGATTAATGAAGGCCAAGTCATGTCACTAGAAGAAAACGTGATGTTGGCCAAGCCATGATCGAGCTTAGCATTAATCGGAGGTGGTACAAAAGCTCGGTGAAAGGTTGGTCCATCCAACATGACTCATGGAAAGGAGGGCATTCAGTGTCAATCTTGCAGTAGTAGAAATGATGGCAAGATGAAAATTCCATGCTCAAGGAATGATGGAGGTGGCGGTCATGATGGAAATGATGAGACGATAAGCCAACACAAGATTTCCACTTTGTGGGGATCATGAGAAGCATTGCCAAGCGAGAATGATCACTTGACAAGCTAAGGAGGAACCCCACCTTAAACAAGCAATTAGTAATCCAGATCCATTTTCGAAATGTTAGGCAATTTACATCATGGTCGGATTGAGTCATGAGGAATCCAACACGGTTGTTGAATTTTTTTAGAATCGGTTAAAACATAACGAACTCTATGGGAAGGAAGGAATAGTTTCCTTGAACCATGAAATGACCATGACATAGTTAAAAGGAATCATTGTGATGAAGGCATAATGTGGCATCGATGGGAGAATAAATGGAAACCGAGGATCAAGATCGAATTAAGTTTAGGTGACAGACCGAGAGCTCTCGAAGTCAACCTTGGACGTTCATGATGTCGAGTGATCTCAAGAGGTCGAGTTATGTTAGCAAAATATGGCATGAACTCGGTCGGGATAGTCGAGCCAATGCCGAGTATTCAATAGAGCTCATGAGTCAAGCAAGGAAGTTGGTAGGTCATGAGGCTTTATCACAACTTGTGTAAAGATTCACTTAGTCTTTAAAGCTCGAAGGGACAATAAATCACGATGATCCGTCGGGAAAGCTCATTGGAAAGGATGAATAATGACAGAAGGGAAACACTCGCTTGAGAAAACAGGAGGAGATGACTCAAGTGGAGTCAAGTTGAGATTGAGCCATTCAATGAACATGCATTTTTAAGTCGTGCTGAGCAAATAACTTAGTGGCTCGATGAGAAAGATGTTGAACTCGGTGATTCATGAGAAGACCTCAAGCTCAAAGACGATGATGCGAAAGATGAAGGAAATGTGGAAAAGGATGAGCCGAGTCATGGAAGTGGTGAATTTGAGTGAGTCGATAAGGAAGATATTTCCATAAATTTGATCGGCGAGTCAGATCAACAAGGACTCGTGGGCCAAGTTAAGACCGAGTGAGTTCGGTCAAAGCACGATGGATTTGGAAATGGAAAGATGTCGAGCTATTTGGTGGTGGTGAGTACACGGAAAGGAAATCGGTGGGCTCATGAAGACGGGACAAGCCAGAGGATGAAATAGGATAGTGGTAAGAGCTGAGGCAATGAGCTCATGAGTCATCATTTGAAAACCTAGTTGAGCTCGTTATGGAGAGTTCGTTCGAGTTGGGAGTACCTAAGTTAATAGAGAGGTTCATCATATAAGGTATGAGCTTGAAAGAATTCAAGCGAGTTGTGATAGTTGATGTATGGATTGTGAAAAAGTTGAACAAAGATGAGCGAGTAATTAGAGCAGAAATCAAATGATGCATTAAGTGGCCAATCAAATCGCCATGTCAATGGTTGAGTTCAGAGGGAAAGGAGGAGCTCACCGATTGATGCAGCGTAAGGAGCTCGATGTGGTGGAATACGAGGGGAACAACTTGCTTACCAACTTGGTGAGTTGGCATACAAGCCAACTACTAATTTGACCTTTTTCTCGAAGGACTCCTTGATGCAAACCAATCCTAAAGGGGGTCCAACCGAAACTATTTTTAAATTAATGATTTTAATTAAATAATAATAAAATTAATATTTTTTATTAAAATATTTTAATAAATGACATTTTTATTATTATTAAAATATTTTATTTAAAATATTCTTTAATTAAATGAGTAGATAAGTACTAGACCTTTCATAAACCAAACGATGGAATGTTCTTAAGTGGTTCAACCAACTTTGTAATTAATATTGACCATCATGTGCCTTCGTTTTAAGGAGGAATTTATGTGTTCTCCCCTCTTCTCTCATAGAGTTATTCTATAAATCTAAGTTTGTAGCTCATTCTAAGGGGTTACACATTGGTTACAGAAGTTAGACGTGTGACACAAGTTGGACAAAGTTAGATATTTTTGCACATTTTTTCAAGAATCTTCTCTCTTCTGCAAGTTATTTTTGTGGATTAAAGGAAATTTCAAGCCTCTTTTCTAAGACTATAATGGAAACTATCTTAATGTAATGATGCATTGTGCACGTTGTTGAAGTAATAAAGTGTGTGTTTTGTGACTACTTTTAGTCCTTTCATCATTCTATACTTCTTTGTGCCTTTCTCATGCTTACAGGTACACTATGCAAGTTCAAGTTTCTATTACAGGTTCTTGGAGTTATGTGCTTATCAAGTGGTGGAGTTTTGCATGCAATTGAGTTGTGGTGCTTGTTCACCCTTATCAAGTTCATCCTTCTTTAGTGGAGGACTGATAGATTGTTTTTCTGATTGAGTTTAACAAAGGAAAGCATGCTTCTTAGTCTGTGGTATTTTGTTACCCTCTAAGTTCAGTAAGAGGTGAAGTTGACTTGTTGTAAACAAAACCCTCTTCAAATCAACCCTTCCCAAGTCTAGCAACACCCTTTATTTGGTGCATCACCATCCCTAGTATAGTTTCATTTCTTACAAATCTCTTTCCCTAAAGCCCATGAAAATGTTAGTATAGGTCTATATAACCATTTTATTGCACTAGGAGTAGTATAACACTTAGTTTAGGAAGAGGAAGCCAGCCCTTCTCAGAGGTTCACCTCGAGCCCAAGTCCCACAACTTGAGAGGTGATCCCATGTTACCCAATCACACCGAACGTCCTATTCACATTCTGGCCATTCAGAGGGTGCAGTGATTTGGCGATAACAATTTTTGGCATGCTCGGTGGGACTAGAGTTGGTACTTCTCTTCATACTTGCATGAATCAAAGTACCTGATGACTCCATATCTCTATGGATTTCATATCTCAGTGTGTTAACATATGTGAAGAATTCAGACAAGAGCTTCTGTGAGACAAGAAGGAAATTATCAACATATTGAGTTATCTTTATCTCCTCCAAGAAGAAGAAGAGGCATTTCAACATCACCAGTTACAACATCAACCCGCAGAGGTCATTCAAACTCCTTACGGAAGGTTACCTCCACCTAGGAAAAATCAACCTCTTGGTAGAATGGAAATGAACCAAGTGTTTCCTGCATTCAATGCGGGCAACCCTCTTTTATTAGCCCAACGAGATCCTATACCTGCTGCTACACTCAAAAGTTTACCCTTTTACATGGGGAAACTCATATTACTCCTATGGAACATATTCTTGATGTGGCCAAAATTTGTGCAATACATAATGTTACAGAAGACAATGTGTGGTCAAACTCGGACTACTTCCTTCAAGGGAAAATCACTTAGTGGTTTCGTGGGTTAGAGGTTGGAACTATTACCACTTGGGATGAGTTGGGGGAGAAGATCTACAAATATTTTGAAGACAAGAGTGACCACTGTCACTCTTGGAACAACTCACTACCATAAAGAGAGCTCCCCAAGAATACATGAGTGATTTCAACTTCCGATTCCAAAGGACTTAGAATAGGATTCGACACTCATAAATCCTTCTCCAAATAATGCATTCTTTTACTATTTATGAGCCTTGAATAATGATGTAGTAGTTATGATCCAATCCATGGGAGGACTACACTACTGATGCCTACGAAGTTGTCATAAGAGTGGAGAATTCCTTGATTCAGGATGGAAAGATAGCTCCATGACCACCAATGCCATTGTCTGGATCTTACAAACACTCAGCCTACCATTGCTCCTATTCCAATAACTTCCAAACAACTAGTTCATCTTTACCCCACCCCTTAAACAAATCTATTTGAAGTCAAGTCACTACTGCAAACTTTTGGGAATGAGCTCATTGCACTCAAGAGGAAACAATTTCAATATAATTGTCCATACCAACCACAAAATCAGCAAAGTATTAGACTAATCATCCTCCTTTTAAGGAACAATCAGCCCTCAAAATCAAACTACAAGTCAAGTTGTGAATGTCATGCCTTTGAAATTTCAGAACCCTCTTGCTTAGCTCATCTAGGCCATAATACATGTCTAGAATAATCTAGTTCAAGAATACGAATGGTGTTATCCTTGTGCTCAACCTCACAACCAAAATATTTTCCCTAATGGAGTTCTTAGCTAGGCCCTTATGGTTCAAAACATATTTTCCCCTCTAGAGCCAAAAAAATTCATCTACGCAAGAAATAGCATATCAACCATAGGAACTGAAGAAACCACTTTGCTAAATTGTTAACTAGAAGATTTTTATGGGTTGAATACAAATTCTTCATCAATGGAAAAAACACTCATTCCAAAAAGAGAGAAATGGAATCTCAACCTTCCAAAGATGATCAAGCATCCACTTCACAACCTCAGCCACAAGTGGTGGTTGATAAAGATGTAGGAAAGAAACCGCTAGAAATGCATGCTAGCCAAGCTATAAGGAAAGAAGATTCTTCAGCATCATGGTACCCAACAAGAACTTTCCAAAAGAGGATTCTAATGCCCAAAGAAATGTTAGAAAAGTAGGATCAATTCCCTTCAAGTATTGTAGAACAAATGAAGAAGACCAACCTGAGTGTTACCATGTGGGACACACTCTCAATTCCTTCTCAAAGAAACTTGTTGCAAGAGGCTCTAAATTTTTTTGGTACAACCGATGGATCATCGGGTCGTGGGGCAGCAACTACTATGAGTTTGTGTCAACCGAAAGGGAAAAGTATTCCTAAAGTGAACAAACCACCACCATTCTATATTTCCTTGATCATTGGTGATCATTTGGTACATAATTACATGATCGATTTTGGTGCCAGTAGCTCAGTCATGCCCAAACAAATTATAGATGTGTTAGGAATCCAATATACCCTAGTCTCTAGAGGAGTTTTCAGTTGGATGGTACAACCGTTCAAACCATTGGAGTTATCAAAGGACTTTATCTTACCATCCATACATGTCCCAGTTTGGCATTCACACAAGACATATCGTTCATTGATCTCCCTCCTCTCTTTTCCATTTCCTATCATAAGATTTTACTACTAAGATGGGTAGTTATTTATCAGTGGATTGGTCACATATGATTCTTAGGACTTGATACGGAACTAAAGTGACTATAAGGGTAAAACCAATTTTCCATAATCATGTGGAGCCCTATACCGCTAGTCCTATAAATGGGAATCATACCATCCATGATCGAGAGGATGAAGTTATTGATCACAAACCAACCACTCTTGTGGAAGAATTCCCGATACTGTGTTGGATGAGGTAAGTGTAGATCATTAGTATGATCCCTATGCTGAGCCATTAGTAGAAGAAGAAGCTAGTTTGTTGTTTTTAGAAGAGACGAGATTGGGTACATATTGCATTCATGAAGAAGGTGTGATCATACCACAACTTGTTAAGACCCAAAAAAATCTAAAGGACTATGGAAATTGTTCTTTGATGGATCAAGGAGTAAGAATGGATCGGTGTTGGTGTCATGCTAATTTATCTAGAAGGGGATAAGTACTTCTAATCTTTTTGGTTGTAATTCAGTTGCACTAACAATGTTGTTGAATATGAGGCCCTTATGCAAGGAATTCAACTAGCTCAAAAGAAGGGAATCAAAGCCTGACTATTTTTGGAGATAGTGAGTTAATTGTTCATCAAGTGATGACATGTAGTGCATCCAAAAATTATTTTTAAGATCATACAAGAACGGATTTGGGATTTGATTGAATATTTCAAGGCTTTTAGGATTCATGCTATTCCTAGAAATCAAAATCAAGATGCCGATAGGATTGCTACTGGTTGGATCACAATATGATATACCTATTGATATCATGAAATAAGGGTGGAAATCTATAAAAATGGTGGTTCAACCTGTAGTTCCTGATAATGTGAGTAGCTGGCAAGTGTTCGATAGTGAAAAAAAATTGTTCTATTTCTACAAGAGGAGGTAGAGTTTGCTACGAAAGGTCAAGAAAAGTTACAAGAAGCATATGGTGATCAAATCATATAGTTGAAAAGCAATAAGCTACCAAAAGGCTTAGTTACTCTAGAATCCATTTTCAATTTAGATGATCAGACCAAAAGACAAAGCTCTAATATGGTGGTCAAAGAAGAATATTTTGAGGAAGTCGAGGTAGAAAATGAAAAAGTTCTAAAGATCGGAAAAGTATGCACTCCCAAAGAAAAAGAAGCTTTCATCAAACTTTGTCAAGATTATCATGACATTTTTGCGTGGAGCTACAAATACCTACGTGGTTTTGATCCAGGTCTAACACAACATACCATCAAACTGGATCCTAATGCCAAGCTAGTTCATCGAGAAACAAAGGCCAATTAATCCCAAAATTGAGCCACTAATGAAAAAGGAACTAACCAAACTCATTGAGGCATGTATAATTTTTCCTATCAAACATTCCTCTATGTAGGCAATGTAGATCTTGTAAGGAAGAAGAACAAAGAAATTCAGCTATGTGTTGAATTTAGGGATTTGAACCATGCCTCGTTGAAAGATAATTATCCTCTTCCATCAATGGATTAAATCCTTCAAAAATGGTAGGAGCTAAAATATTTTATTTGCTTGATGGATATTTGGGTTATAATCAAATTTTGGTCCAAGAAGCCTATCAATTCAAAATTAATTTCACTACCAAGTGGGGCATATATGCGTACAACAAAATGCCATTCAGATTATCTAATGCCGGAGCTACTTTCCAAATATCCATGGACATGGAATTTAAAGGACTAATCAATGACATCATCTTAGGTTTACCTTGATGATATAATCAGTATACTCTAAGCATACGAGAAGACCACATCACACATCTAAGGAAGGTTTTCCGAGGATGTAGAGAATTTGGGGTTTCACTTAACCCTAAAAATGTATTTTTGCAGTGCACAAATTTTTTATTGGGGCATGTTGTTTTAGCGGAAGGAATTTCTATTGATCCAGCTAGGATCCATTTGATTATGTCTTTATCCCTCCCAAGTCACAAGAAGGGTCTCCATATTTTTTTGGGAACCATAAACTTCATGCAGAGATTCATCCCTTAATTTGCAAAGCATTGGCTAAACCATTGATAACCATGTTAAAGAAGAATATGCCATTCTCATGGACAAAGGAAGGAAGGGAGAGCTTGAAGCCATCAAAATGGCCATTTCTCAAGCTCCCATGCTAGTGAACCCCAAGTTTGATAAAGATTTTATTCTTTATGATTTTGTAAGGTCAAGAGAGCATTTTAGGTATCCTCACCTAGAAAAATGATGATCTGATGGAGAAACCAATTGCTTTATTTAGTCAATCCCTCAAAGACTATGAGATCAAATATTCATTCGTTGAAAAACAAGTTTTTGTGATTATTCGAGCTTTGAAGAAATTCAAGCACATGTTGTCAACAACAAAATTCATTTGATGGTGTCTCATCCAGGTGTCAAGGAATTTTTTTGCTAAACAAAGAGATGAATGAAAAGCATGATGGATGGATCATGAAGGTGATGGATTATGACGTACATATCAAAGTTACCAAACTTGTCAGAGGTAAAGGTTTGTGTCAACAACTTGTGCAGACCTAGAATCAAAAGGTGATGAGGATGTGACACTCCTAAACACTAATGAAGGTGATGATCAGATTGATTGGTTATCCAAAATCTAGAATTTCCTTTTCTCAGGAGCATATCCTGTGAATATGGATAAAACTCAAAGACAAAATTTCCATCTTCATCCATTCCATATGTTCGTAGATAATGTTCTTTTGGAGGAATTTGAATGGTGTTCTCCTTTGGTGTATGGGTTCTGGGAAAGTAAGTAAGATACTAGAGAATTTTCATAAGGACATATATCGGAGGACATTATTTCGCATGAACAACTCGCTACCAAGATCATGTGAGCTGGTTATTATTGGCCGAATTTGTTCAAAGATGCCCATCTTTGGGTAAGGAAGTGTAAGAAATGTGCCTTTTTCATTGGGAAAGTAGAAGTTGGTGGCTCTTCCACTACATCCAATTCAAGTGGACCAACCCTTTGTTCAATGGGGGTTGGATTTCATCGAATGATTAATCCTCCATCCAGTGATGAACATAAATGGGTCCTTACTACAATAGACTATTTTACTCGATGGACAAAGGTAGTAGCATTGAAGGAGAGAAATGAGAAGGAAGTTCTTGATTTCTTAGAAGGTATAATGACAAGGTTCGGTGTTCCATTTACAATTATTTCAGAAAATGTAATGGATTTTCTTGGTCTGAAGTTGAGTGAATGGGTTGTTAAGAATGGGGTCTACCTCAAGACTTCATCCAATTACTATCTGCAAGGAAATGGATTGGTTGAGTCTAATAACAAAAACCTCACAAGGATTATCAAGTGCACAATGGAGACTAATAGGAGGACTTGACACACACAACTTAAAACTGCTTTATGGGAAGATCGAATCACACCTAAAAGGGCCATCAAAAATTCTCCTTTCATGCTTGTATATGGAAGAGAAGAAAAAATTCCACTCTCCTTGGAATTACCTTCTTTGGAGTTATCTCATCACTTGAGGTTATGGAGAGTGATCCTTTGACAATTAGGTTTTTTGAGCTCATGGAGTTAGAAGAAGTGCAAAACAAGGAAATGAAGACTTTGGAGCAACATCAGGCTCAAGTTAAGAAATCTTTTGACAAGAAGGCATTCGATAGGTATTTTCAAGAAGGAGATTTCATTCTCAAATGGGATGAAGATAGAGCCAAACTGGCAAGCACACCAAGTTTAACGCTCTCTGGAGTGGGCCATACATCATCACGAGTTGTAAAGAGGTGATTTCATTTCATCCATACACGCTCAATGGAGAATAACTTCCCATTCATGTGAATGGGATACATCTCAAAGCTTGCTTTTGAGATCATTCCCCCCCGTATAGTTTAGTTAGGTTTTTTCTCCAAGTGCTTTTGCACATTGTTGTGTGTTGTTATTCGTTTTGATTTCTTTGTTGTTGTCTTTGTGTTGTTTTTCCACATTGTATCATCATTGGGATTTTTCAGGGAAAAGAAAGATACAAAGTTTCAAAGAGAGTTTTAGGATATTCCCAAATCCTCATAAATTTCAATCAAAATTCGCAAAGGCCATAGATTTCAAGAATTCATCGGATTCAGTATATTTTCTACCTATCATTATTAGAGAGTTCAGGATCAGTAATGCCTAAGGAAGATTTGAGATGTATCACATAGGATCAAGTCATTTTTAGGATTCCATCATTGACTCCATACCCAATGGATGCCTTAAGGCTACTAGAATCATGCTTAGCAGAAATCATCCCGAGAGAGGTCACTAAAAAATGTTATCCAATTTTGTACCTTGGGGAAAAATTGGACAACATGAGTAATTATACCTTGGAACTGGAAGGGGCTTCATGGGAAAACTTGGGGCCTATAGTTCAAGGTTTTATCAGAGAAAGAAATTGGCCCTGATGGGCTCACATTCATCCAACAAGGACAAAAATGGTTAAAATTAGTAGATAGTGTTTTGGGGTGTCCTACTACCACCTTGGAACATACTCGAATGAGCTCAAGACCGAGTTACAACTCGTAGTGAGGAGGAAATAGCTCGAGGCATAATGAGTTGGCCCCGAAGGTGGAGTAAGTGACTCACTCGAATAGATTGGTATCTTGTCAATATTGAGTGAGCTTACGAGAAATGTATGACTTAATATCACATCAAACTTGGTAAGATTCGAGGACTTCATCATGGTATCATGGAAGCAAATGGTGAAACTCTCAATGTCCTAGTGAGTTTACACTAGAAGAAAAATCGTGTTAATAGCTTGGGACGAGTTGATAATAATCCGATTCATGTTTTGGCGACTGGAGTCATTCATTGAGAAAGATGTGAACTAAGGCATATCGACACTTAGATGATGACCCATTTCGACCAGCTCACGGTGAGAACTTGTGTTTTCAATTCATGCAAATGAACCTTGCCATGGAATGGGGTTATACTAAAATAAGATTATAAGCTAATGGAGCTCGAGACCAAGAAGATGATCTATCAATACGTTGAGCCAAAAGTTTGATGAGGCTGAGTTGTGGAATCCAAATAGTTGATTAACATGAAATATGGCTAGGGAAATCAAAGGAAAAACAAATCTATTTATAGAAGTGAATGGGAGATCAATTGCAGAGTTTGGCAAAGAACACGAGTAAGTAAAACATAGGCGGTGTGGTCACTAGTTCGAGAGCTCAAGGCTTGTTTGAAAAATGGCTAGGTTTGAGCCAAAGGAATATTGGACTTACTCTTAAGGAACTCATAAATGCTGAATGATCTAAGTTAAGCCATAGGTGTTAGAGCCCACGATGATAATATGTAGTGAATGACTTGGGAACACCAAGTAAGCCATGAAGAGCCAATCACATTTGATAGTCTTGAGAGAAAGAAGAAAGAAGTTTGAATTGTTGATAACACATGAAAGCCCGAGCTCAAGAAATGCAAAATAAAACTCACAGGAATTAGCATAAGAGGTATCAATCATTGATTTGTAGAAGTTTGGTTATGGTAACACAAGAAGTGAAGATATATTTGCATAAGGAGCTCATGAAACCATGATTAATGAAGGCCAAGCCATGTTCATTAGAAGAAAACATTATGTTGGTGAGTCATGATCAAGATTTTTTGAGTGAGTGGAGGTGGTACAAAAGATGAGCCAATGAAAAACATGGGAAGATTGGTGAAAGGTTTTTCCATCCATCTAAGGCTCATGGAAAGGAGTGCATTAATGATCGATCAATCTTCCAGAAGTCATAATGGTGGTAAGATGAAAATTCCATGCTCGAGGAATGATGGAGGTTAGCGGCCATGATGGAAATGATGAGAGACAAAAGCCAACAAAATATTTCCACTTGGCGCAGGATCATGAGAAGCATTTCCAAGCAGAATAATCACTTGACAAGCTAAGGGAGGAACCCCACCCAGAAATGAGCCATTAGTACTCCAGATCCATTGCCAAAATATTATGCAATTTACATCATGGTCGAAGCGAGTCATGAGGAATCCAACATGATTGTTGGAAAATAAGTTGGAATCGGTTGAAACATAATGAACTCTACAGGAAGGAAGGACTCGTTTCCTTGAACCATGAAACAATCATGGAACTATTAGAACACATCATTGTGATGAAGGAATAACGTGGCATTGATGGGAGAAAAATGGAAACCGAGGATCGAGCTCGAACGATTAAGTTTAGCCGATGGACCGAGTTACTCAGAGTCAACCATGGATGTTCATTGTGTCAAGTGATCTCGAGAGGCCGAGTTATGTTAATGAAATATTGTTAGCGAAAAATATTGCATGAACTCTGGGTCAGGATATTCGAGCCAATGCTTATAGGATTTAATAGAGCTTGTGAGTCGAGAAAGGAAGTTGGTAGGTTATGGCACTTTATCACATCTTGTGTATAGATTCACTTAGTCTTTAAAGCTTGAGGGGCCAATAATTCACCATGATCAGTTGAGGAAAGCCCATTAGAAAGGATGAATATTGGCACAAGGGAGAAGCTCGATCGAATAAAAAGAGGAGATGACTTGGGTGGAGTCAAGCTTAAGATTGAGCCATTCAGCGAACATGCATTTTTAAGTCGTGGCCAACCAAATAACTTAGTAGCTAGATGAGAAAGATGTTGAAATCGACGATTCATGAGAAGACCTTAAGATCAAATACGATGACACAAAAGATGAAGGAAATATGGCCAAGGATGAGCCGAGTCATGGAAGTGGAGAATTCGAGTGAGTCGACAAGGAAGAGATTGCTATAAACCCGATCGATGAGTTGGATCAATGAGAATTATGGGCCAAGTTAAGATCGAGTGAGTTTGGTCAAAGCATGATGGGTTTGGAAATGGAAAAATGTTGAGCTATTCAAAGTGATGGTGAGTAAAGGTGAAGAACACAACGTGCTCATGAAGCCAAGACAATCCAAAGGATGAAATAGGCTCGTGGTAAGAGCGAGGCAATGAGCTCATGAGTCGTCATTTGAAAACCTAGTTGAGCTGGGCGTTATGGAGAGATCATTACTGCAGAGAGTCGGGAGTACCTAAGTTAATAGAGAGGTTCATCGTATAAGGTATGAGCTTGAAAGAAGTCGAATGAGTTATGATAGTTGATGTATGGCTTGTGCAAAAGTTGAACAAATATGAGCAAGAACTTGGAGAAGAAATCAAATGATGTATTAAGTGGCCAATCAACTCGCTATGTCATCGGTCGAGTCAAGTTCATGGGAAAGGAGGAGCTCGCCGATTGATGCAACGTAAGGAGATCGATGTGGTGGAATGAGGGGAACAACTCACCAACCAACTCGATGAGTTGGTAGGAAAGCCAACTATTGATTTTGTCTTTTCCCCAAAGGACTGCCCTTTAGTGCAAACCAATCCTAAAGGGGTCCCACTTTGAAAATATGTTTAAATTAACGTTTTTAATTAAATAATAATTAAATTAATATTTTTATTAAAATATTTTAATAAATGATATTTTTATTATTATTAAAATATTTTATTTAAAATATTATTTTAATTAAATGAGTAGATAAGTACTAGACCTTTCATTAAGGCACATGATGGAATGTTCTTAAGTGGTTCAACCAACTCTTTGTAATTAATATTGACCATCATGTGCCTTCATTTTAGGGAGGAATTTATGACTTCTCCTCTCTTCTCTCACAAATTTCTTCTATAAATGTAAGTTGGAAGCTCATTCCAAGGGGTTACACATTGGTTACAGAAGTTAGATGTGTGACACAAGTTGGAACAAAGTTAGATATTTTTGCACATTTTTTCAAGAATCCTCTCTTTCTGCAAGTTATTTTTATGGATTAAGGGAACTTTCAAGCCTCTTTTCTAAGACTATAATGGCAACCATTTCCTCTTATAAATGTAATGATGCATTGTGCACGTTTTTGAAGTAATAAAGTGTGTGTTTTGTGACTACTCTTAGTCCTTTCATCATTCTATACTTCTTTGTGCCTTTCTCATGCTTGCAGGTACACTGTGCAAGTTCAAGTTTCTATTGAGGTTCTTAGAGTTCTGTGCTTATCAAGTGGTGGAGTATTGCATGTAGTTGAGTTATGGTGCTTGTTCACCCTTCTCAATTTCATCCTTCTTCACTTTGGAGGACTGATAGATTGTTTGTCTGATTGAGTTTAACAAAGGGAACACATGTTTTTTAGTCTGTGGTATTTTGTTACCCTCTCTAAGTTGTAATAGGTGAATTTGACTTGTGGTGCACGAAACACTCTTCAAATAAACCCTTACCAAGTATAGAAACACCCTTTATTTGGTGCATCACCATCCCTAGTATAGTTTCATTTCTTGCAAATCTCTTTCCCTAAAGCCCACGAAAATATTAGATAGGTCTAGATAACCATTTTATTGCACTAGGAGTAGTATAACACTTAGTTTGGGAAGAGGAAGCTGACCTTCTCAGAGGTTCACCTTAAGCCCAAGTCCCACAACTTGAGAGGTGATCCCATGTTACCTAATCACACCGAACATCCTGTTCACTTTCTGGCCAT
Source organism: Taxus wallichiana var. yunnanensis (assembly GCA_018340775.1). Lineage (NCBI taxonomy): Eukaryota > Viridiplantae > Streptophyta > Pinopsida > Cupressales > Taxaceae > Taxus > Taxus wallichiana. The sequence continues at coordinate 561,074,811 of CM031237.1, forward strand.
TCAGAGGGTGCAGTGATTTGGCAATAATAGGAGCAATCTACATTTATCGAGAGAGAGAGAGACATAGATTTCCTTTTAGGATTCATCTATTTGTAAGAATTGTGACTCAATGAGTGAAGTTTTTATTATCCCACACACACACACACACACACATATATTTTACTTTTATTATTTTTGTACTTGAATTCATGGATACAGACTATAAAGAATTATAGGCTGATTTCATGAAGGAAAAACCATAACATGAAAATGTTATCCATGAAAGAGGGGTTTTAGGTGATGAATGACCATGGATTCCATCTTGAAAAAGGAAAAAAGTATCCATGAGAATCATGCCATGAGTAGAGCCGTGGTACTCATATTGAAGACAAGGTTGAATGGTGACGGAAGATCACACAATTCTAGTTTAGTCATAGGTCCCTAAAAAGAGGTAGGCGAAAGGAGATGTTTTCTTAAGGGATAAACATATAGGTGACATAAAGTGATGTAGTACTTTATTCAATAGTATAATGGTCAAAGATGTAAGGCATTAAGGGGCTTAGGTTTGGGTTTACCTTCAAGAGAAGATAAATGATAAACACCTGATCCATAGGTATGGGTGATAATGTAAGGTCCAAGCCAATTGGGAGAAAACTTGCCTCATTTACTTTTCTCATCTTTTTATACGTGTTGATTTTATTTTAGGACAAGATCACCGACCTTGAAATTTTTTTCATGAACACATTTGTCATAGGCATGTTTGATACATTTTGGAGGATTTGGAGGTAATCATGAACATTTAAATTATGTTTGTGTAATAGCTCAAGTTATGTCAAATGTTCTTCATGAAAGTCTTCATCATTGAGCATATATTTAAGTGAGATACAAAGAGATGAAATTTGGAATTGAGAGACAGATCGCCTCTGTACCATATACCAAAGAGAAAGGTGTGACAATGGCAGAGTGTGAATGTTGGTGCGATAAGCCCATAAGGTGAAAGGAATGTGTGTATGCCAATCCTTACAGTATCATCAATGAATTTCATGAGAATTTTGTTGAGGGTTTTATTAGTTGATTTGAATTGACCATTTGTTTGAGGATAATATGATGAAGAAAAATTGAGTTGAATACCAAAGTTAACACAAAGCTTTCATAGGGTTTTATTTTTGAATTTTTTACCATTTTCAGTGATGAGGCAATGAGGAACACTAAAACGAAAATGATGTGATGGTTGATGAATTCACATATTTTCTTGGCTTTGGTAGAAATGAGAGGGATGGCTTCCACCCATTTAGTGTAGTATTTGGTTTTTGTGATGATCCATTGATGACGTTGAGAAGAATGAGGGTTAATCTCTCTAACGAGATCCAAACCCCATGGGAGAAAGGCCAAAAGTATCGACATCTTGTAAGGCGTGATTTGGGGTGTGGTGAAGGTTAGTGTGCTACTGACACTTCACACAATGTTTAACATATTCAAAACAGTCTTGGTTAAGGGTTGGCCAGTAATAGCCAAGGCGAAGGATGCGTTTGGAAATGGTGTGGCCACTTAAATGTCCACTAAAAATCCCATCCTGGAATTTATTTAATTGTGTTTGTAATTTCAGAACGGTGAGGCAATGTAGGAGGATGGCGTTAAAGCCACATTTATAGAGAAGACTCCCATTATGACGTAATGAGATACCTTTACCATTGCGAGTGAGATATGGAGGCATGATTGAAAGGGAGAGGTAGTTAGTTAACTGCTTATACCATATGTCACATGGGTTGTTTTCTATTATTCCCAAAAAAATTACATACATAATAGATAAGAGGGTGACTGCAACCATTGTATTATATGACAAAGATCAGAGATTCGAAGGTGAAGCATGTATTTGTAAGGTGAGGTAAGCCATGGTTTCCGTGAATTTGTTAGTGGATTGTGGAGTGGTTTGAAGTTCATAATGATCGAAGGTAAGAAAAAGCATGTTGACATGGTGTTTATACTTTTGAAGTACTCGCTACGATTAATCGGTATAAACCATTGACTTAGTTCACAACCAGATTGAGAGTCACAGAGATATTAATGGATTTAACATCTAGGGAAATGGTAGTTTGAAGACCTAACACGAGTGTTTTATATTTTACCATGTTATTGGTGTATTGAAGTCAAGTTTGAAGGATAAAGGCATAGAATCTCTGTTAAGAGGAATGAGGATGACCCTTGCGCTACCTCCACATTGACATTTATAACTGTTGAAGAATAAGGTCATCTGATAAACAATGTCATCTAGGGAAAGAGTGTAGATAGATTCATTGGGAAAATAGAAGTTAGAAGATTAATTTCAAAGAAGAGGAGCATCTAAGTGATGTACAATGGTTTGTCCCTTGAAAAATTTTGATGAATTAATTCTAGGTCTAGGTCTATAAGGAGCATGAACATATGCTTGGCACATGCTTTGGTATGTGTATGGGTTATCATACATGTAATTCAGGGGGTCGGTGTTGGTAATGATGAAAATTTTGTGGTTAAGTAGGTAATGACAAAGTTTAGTGGCGACGAAGACTAGGGCTAAGCAAAGCTTTTTGGTGTGAGTATATCTAGTCTCATAGTCTAAAAGAGTACAAATTATGTAATAAACCATTTTCTCCCTATATTGCTCATCACGATGAGTGAGCATGGCACCCAAGGAATGGTCAGTGGCAAAAATGTAGAGGTAAAAAGGTTTTCATCTTTAGGTGGGATGAACACAGGTGGTTGAAGAAGGTATTTCTTCAATGCTTTAAAGGATTTGTGGCACTCATCGTTCCAATTGAAGGAGACATCCTTTTAAGAAGATGATGAAAAGGGTGACATCGGTCAGAAATTTGGGAAATAAAGTGTCGAATGGATTACAATTTTCCTTGTAAACTACAAAGTTGTCAAAGGTTAGTAGGTGGAGGCATCTCGAGAATAGCCTTGATTTTGGTAGGATCGACTTCAATACCTCGTAAAGAGACGATGAAACCAAGGAGTTTTCCATAGAGAATGAAAAAGACACACTTCTTTGGTTGAAGGGAAACACAATATTTAATGAGACCATCATAGATGATTTTTAGAACTACTTGAAGGGGGTGTTCAACACAACTTTTGGACTTAATGAGAAGGTCGTCGACATAGTATTCCAATATGTCATGCATGATGTCATGGAAGATATAGGTCATAACACGCTGATAAGTGGTACCAAAATTTTTAGGACAAAGGGTATGACACGATAACAAAAGATCCCCCAAGGGGTGATGAAGCCAATTTTGTGTTGATCTTTTGGTGTGAGTAATATTTGATTATAACCCGAGAACCCGTCCATAAGAGATTTCATCTCATTACTCGGCTATAAGATAAATGAGTTGGATACTAGGTGGAGGAAAGTCATCTTTAGGGTAGGCAAGCCTAAGATCACAAAATCCATGCAGATGCAAAGTCCCCTTGTTGCCTTGGTGATAAAAACAATGTTATAAATTCATTGTGGATAGTCAATGGGTAAAATGAAGGAAACAGAAAGAGGGTAATCGGAGTTCTTCTTTTAGAAGAAGGGAAATGCTTGAATGTATTTTTTGCGAGCTTTTGTTTTACAAGTTTAACATTAGTGGTAGTCATGATATTGTGGACCACGATATTTGGGTCAATACTGGACATATCAACATAAGACCAAGAAAAATCATTGCTATGATCTCAAGGAAAGAAGTGAAGGCTTCATGTTCGTGCAGAATCTAAAGATTGGCCTATCTTTAGAATTTGGGGGTCATCCTGAGTATGAATGTTGATCTCTATGGTTGATTCATTCAACATGGTTTATGTCTCAAAAGGTAACGATCGATGAATGTAAGAATATTCTACACCTAAATAGGTGAGAATGTAATCATCATCCTCACATTGAACGATATTGATAGAAGGTGTGTTGTCATATATCATGCCTAGATAAAGAAGAGGAATGGAAGAGGGGGTCTCGCCATCATGATGATAGGTCGATGTCTAAAAAATGGTGTTCACAAAAAAAAAAAAAAGCTAGGAGGGATGGATTTTTGATCCATGGACTCCATGGGTGAAGGCGGTGCGATAGGAAAAGAAGGTGGAGAAAATGGTAATATAGGAAAAGAAGGTTTATCTTCCTCTATGAGGCTGATTCTAGCCTTCTTAGGATTAGGTGGTTCAACAAATCCGATACCACAACGGTCTTTATGTTTTTGGGTAGTGCAAGGTATGATTGTGTGACGACCTTGTTCATAAATACCAAAGGTAAATCCCTTCCAAGCACAATGATGAAGAAAGGTGTGGGTGAAGCAACGGTTGGTGAGATATTTGAAATCAGATGAAAAAGGTTGTGTTTGGGTGGGTGGTTTGGGAGAATAAGAAGAAGTGTCAAGTCCCCCAAATTTTAGGTTGGTGTGAAGGTGAGGAGGACCATATGAAAAACCTCACCTATATGATGGTTGTAATGTCGGTGTGGATGAAGGATTTTGTATTCTTGACGAGTTTGGAATGTTTTGACCTCAGACAAGCAATACTCCTGTTGGTACCGGATTTAATCTTCTTCACAAACCGAGAAACATCATGGATTTGACAGGACACTCAAAAGTAGTTAAATGATTATGTATGTCGTTTTGTAGACGGGGAAATAATTTATCTGACTTTTTAGCACTCAGGCTTTGAAGAAGTGGGTAACACCTTAAAAGGATTTGATCTTATCCTAACTATTTTAGGTTGTGCCTTTCAACCAAGGTAAGAGAACCTATTTTGTAACCTCTGTTATTAAAGGAGACACAAATACCTTTCTTTTGCACAAATTTTATAAAGAAGACCTTGGGAAAATATGATCAACACACCAAATCTGACTCTCATGAGTCACTTCCAGATTATGGAGATATTTTCAACACAAGGCAAAGGTTACTAAAGACATTTGGAATCCGATTTGTTCTACATATTTTTGATAGTGGGATTTTGCATTTGTTTATACACAGGACAAAACAAGGGTAGTTCAGGGTAGGATTAATTGTTTTTGAATGATTTTGGTGGGAGATGAAGTAGGACAAAGTTGATTATACCGGATCTTTGGAGGGACTTCACAATAATGAACAACTTCACAACAAAAAGCTCTAGAACAATCAAGATGTTCCTTCAACCAGAAGGTGTGCTTCAATGGAGGCCCAAATCAACATGTTTTCACATAATCTTTGAGACTCCAACACGAAGGCTTGAATTGGAAGACTCAATTAAACACTAAAGTTTTTGATTAATCATGCCTAAGGTACACCCGAAGACTTACAGACAATCTCTATCAACAAATGATAGTGAATTGATTTTAAATTTGTTTATTTCATCCAAGATGAAGGATCTTCTTGAAATGAAATTAAAAATACCATTAGATTGTCACAGGGACTAGATCCTGTGTGATTTCACAAAAATTTCAGTATAAGATTGCAACAAGAATGAAAGAAACTATTTGCAGACATTCTGAAAATAAAGCAGACACAAAATTGCTAGAGATTAGACACAAATTAATTCTAAAATTTCTTAGATTCATTAGTAGGGGAAAGCTTCCAGAGAAATCTCAAAGCTTGTCAATGGCTATACATCTGTAACCAACTTGACACGATAGAAAATCTAACACAGAAAGAAAATAATAGGTAATCTCGGCTTTGGCCTCTCAGAAGATGACTTTCTCAAATGTTTTCTCAAGAATTCATACTCCAACCATTTGCAAGAGTAATCTCATTGCATTTATAATACACCCTTTACATCCATTTCCCCCAAAAGAGGAATATTCAAAGCACCTTTGTTGCACATATCGGATCATGATTTACAAAAAGTGACATTCAATAGATTCACAAAAAGTTTCCAGTGTTTTCAAAAAAGGTGAATCATTGCAAATATTTGCATCATTGTTCTAACTGGAGGCATATTCTTCACCCTTGGCACTCTGCAAACACTTTTCCCCTCAAAAGAAAAGAATATTCGAGGGACCTTTGCTTGTTACCAATTTTTTAAGAAAAATACATTTAACAAATTCAGATCCAAAATTTTTGAGGTGGACCAACTGTGAATAGATCATGTTTCTTGGGCCCTCGACTAATGACTAGGATGCCATGCCACAACTTTTCAGAGTCCCTTTAATCATTCAAATTATGTCATGCGAGAAATCCCATTTTTAATCATTTTTCGAAGCCTCTGTATAGTTGGACTTGACAAGTCATCCCTTTTTGCTCTCTAGGCAAGGCCTTTTTCACCTTTTGTGCTTGCACTTTCATCATTTCATCCTTTTCCCCTCTGAAATTTTATTCTCGCACTTTCTAGATCTGCCATTTTCATTTTTATCACGAGCTCGAGCAAAAATCCACTTCAAGAGTACTTGATTTAAAAATAGAGATCCCAAATTGATTCAATTAAACTTTCTGAGACAAAATGACACAATTTTGCCAAAAATGATGAAGAATGATGCAAAAATGCATCTCCAAACATCATGGAGCTTTAATGGCAGAAAAAACAAATGAAATGCATAACTACCATTGATCTTGCCTTTCAACTTTTAATCTGAGCCCTCCATGTGGCAAAATGTGATTGGAAATGGGCCTGGGAGCATTTTTTGACATTTTATAACTTCTGGAAGAAAGTAAAATTTTGACATTTTCTCCGCCCCTCCACCCTTAGAAAATGGGCTTGACACGTGTCCCAATGTGGGTCCCAAAGCAGACTCCATGCTTCATTTTTTCACTTTATACTTATTTTCAAAAAGGGAAAAAGTTCCATATTTTCCCCGTGGGCCCGCACCTCCGTTTTTGACTATTCAACGCTGGCATTTCTTTCTTTTGAGGCCACACTTCAAATTATAATTTATCCCTTTTTTACAAAAGGAAAAAAACCTTAAATGACCCCAAAGCTCCATTTCTCCATTTCCCCGCCTACTACGTGTCTCAATGGCACATTTTGAGATGGTCCCGAAAAGTAGAGACCCCAAACATGTGTGGTCCCTCCACGTGTCCTAGGCCCTTTAGGAAGTTGCTTGAAAAGTCTAAGTATGGGAAGGCCTGGTGGAAGCCTCCACGTGTCTTTATGGTGCAACTTCAAGATGGTCCCAAGAGTGGAGACCCTGAGCAAGCGGGCTCACCACGTGGACATGTTTTGGGTTGAAGTGAGCCTTAGAATTTTTAAAGTGCCCCACAGAGCCGCATCCAACTAGAAAGGGCCATGTTTCAACTAATGTCGAGAAGTGATTTTGACCGGGAAACTTACACCCATCAAACCGTAAAATGCAGGAGAACCACCATTTGAGCCCGAGGAGACAAAAAACATAACAGAGGCCGTAAACTGAGGAATTTCAATGAAAATGGGGTGAGACTAATTTGAGCACCAACATAGGCTCCGACTCAGGGATGGGCACTCCCCGTGAGTGCCACAAGAACAAATAGCAGACCAAGTGCCAAGAACAGACCAAGTGCCAAAAACATACCATGGGCAATAGAGTGAAAGAAAAACTTGTAGAGAAGAACAACCACAACCATCCTCCAAAAAATGAACCGAGAAACCAGCAAAACCAAGTCACCAAGGACCAAAACAAACAAAAACACAAAAGTAGATGAGAACAAAGAACTATACACTATACAAATGGAGAGCATCCTGATTCAAAGAAAACAATCAAGGAACAACTTAAGTGCCTACCATTCTGGATATGACCATGATAAGGAGTTCTTATATGTTTTTAACAGCTAGTCATATGATTGCCTCTCTTTTCCACCCAAGTCGCTATCTGACCACATTTCTTTAGGCTTATCCTTTGTGCCTGGGTCAAGTTTTCTAACATCTTTCGAGGTTGCATCAAACATCAAAGTCTCAGGAAAATCATCTTGCTCATGATACCTGCATTGATCAATTTCATATTCCTTGAAAGCAACATAACTCACAAAGTTATCAATATCAATATCTGCATGCAATACTTCATAAGAAGCATTGTTGGGGTCCTTAATAAGATATAACATCTTATTTTCACTAGGTAACTTAACAAGGTTACCCTCAATTGGTATGGTGGCATAAGACATGTCATTTGAATATTTACACCAACACTTGTAGCCCACTTTCTTGATAACAACATGCCCCATTTGGCGGGGGTAATCAACAATGACAACATCAAGTTTTCGGCTCTTACTGGATAAGCTGCAAAGTTGTACCACCAAACCTTTCACACATCCAACAACGGGCACCTCTCTAGAGTCCATTACAGTACACTTGCCATAAGCTGCTATCACTTTAATGTTCAATTCATTCATGACTTCTAGAGGCATAACATTGCATGATGCTCCGGAATCAAACATACAATTGTGCAGCATAGTCTATCTTTAATAATCAGTGTTGTAAAAAATGGATCAACATTTAATTGAGACTCAACCAAAGATGTTCCCAAGTAAACTTCAGGTGGTTCACTTGGTTCCTCCAGTACTTGGGGTTTTTTCAACTCTGAAATGGTAGGAGGAGTCTCAACATTTCTACCTTGGGTGACTTTTTCTTCTCTAAACCCCAAATATTTGAATGCTCTATTCCTATGCTCAGGGATTCTAAGAAATTCAACAATAGGAACAAAAATCTTGATCTGACTCAAGATTTGGGCTATGTCACAAGGAACATATTTGGGTCACAAGATTTTTTTATAGTTTGAGCACATGGAGGGACACAAGTTCTACTTGAGACAACAAGGCCTTTCTAGATGTATCTTTCTTAGGAGCTTCTTTAGGAATCCTAGTAAGCATGGGGTTTTAGGTTTGGCTTGAGGCTCTACTCCTTTGACAACTCTACTCTTGGTATTACATTCTTTTCATGGCCAACCACAACATTCATTAACTGACCGCCTATCCTCTAAGAAGGTATCCTCCATCATACTTCTCAATCATTAGAGCTCTTAGGTACTCAAAATCATTATTAGGAAGTTCAAAATCTTGCACCATATCAATTTCAAAAGTATGAGTGGGAGGAAGAGGTAATACCAGTGAATACAATCCCATAAATCTTTAGTAGAGTTCTGGCACTCATCAGCTCAGTTGAGGTTGCTCCCTGCTGTGAACTCGTAGAGGAATCCACCATGCATGCATCATCATCAGTACCATCATCATTATCAACTTCTTCTTCTTGCTGATTTACTTCACATGGAGGATGGGGCAGAAAGCATCTATCACACCAATCAATCACATTGGCTTCATCAATAAAGAACAACCCGGGTAGTCAGAGGATCAGGCACCATTCTACTTTCACGTGCTTGGGGATGTCTATTTGTAGATCCCATGGGTCCTTTACCTCTATCATCTGACCTCTGATCACCCCTAGGATGATTGCCAAATCTATCATGATTTTGTGCCTTTGCTGACCTTGTGAACTTTGCCCAATTCCTTTATCTATCTCGGGGCTAGTTTGTAGGAGATTTTTTGATAGCCTCGCCAAAGTTTTAACAACCTCCTCAAGATCCACACTCTTTCTTGCTTGAGGTTTTTCTGGGTTTATCAGTTTAACACCTTCCCTCTTAGGAGGTTTTCCAATGGCCTTAATGTTGTTCTCAATTTACAGAGCCATAGTAAAGGCCTTCCTTAAAGTGCCAGGTTTTTATCCCTCAAATAGTATGCAACCTTCTTGTCAAATGCATCAACATACTTTATAAGACAAGATTCATCACATGGCCTCAAATTCACAGGAAATCTTCTCAATGTCTTATTGAATCTTGTATTAAAATCATGCACTGATTCATTAGGATTCTTTTTAATATTCTCAAATTCTGACAAAAGAAACCTAGGGTCTGTTTTGTCACCATACTGCAATCTAAATGCATTTTTCATTTCAGTCCAAGAATCAATAGAGTTATCAAGAAAAGCTTTATACCAGTCCCTTGCATCCTCTTCTAATGTATGAATAAATAATTTAATGTATACATCTTAAAACTCTATTTTGAAATCCTCCATCATATTGAAAAGAGTTTCAAGTGTTGATCACCGTTATTGCATTATTTCCTTGAAACTTAGGCAACTGTTTCTTACATCTATGTGGCAAACATTCGAGATAGCCATCCATACCTATAAAATTGATGGGACCAAAAGTATTAATGACAGACGGAGGTCCGGGGTGGAGGTTGAGCCATATTATTCTGAGGAGGTGATCTTATAGGAGAAACAAAGTGATGAGGAGTGAGGGGTCTGTGTGGTACAAGGATACAATTTTAGAATGACTATCCCCTAATGGCTTTTTCACGGTAGACACTATCATATTTGGAAAATACAGGGGTAGAATGAGATGTAAATCTTTCAAATACAGGGGTAGAATGAGAAGGCCCCTCTCCAGATGGAGAATTCAGATTTACAAAGAGACTACCTGATTCAGAAGCAGTTGAGGAAGCATTACAATCTTCAATCACATGCCGATCAATTTCACCAATGGAGATCTCTTTTCTTGATGTTTGATCTCCAACAACCTTCCAAATTCTTCCTCCTTCTGAATTAGACTTTCCAAACTCTGGAAACAACCTTCTACTAGGGTCCATGGCGAAGAAAGATCTTCTTCCTTCCAGCTTTGCAAAGATTAGTAACAAATTTACATTGATAGAGGTTAAGACACTGACATTTATCAAAATAAATCAACACGGAGTCGCCACTAAGGATTTTCACCTCAGATGTGCAAAAATGCACTAAAAGATAATTTGTCAAATGTCTGTCAAGAACTGGAATCTTGCAAAACTTATCATATCTGATCTTCTTTTACCCAAATTTATCAATCACAATGCAAGCAAAGTGCAACAACTGCTGGAAACTAGGAAAATTATAGACAGAGCATATAACTTCAAACAAATCTCACAAATATGCATATAAAATGACTTCTTAACAATGTATTTGCACACAGCATTTGTAAGAAACATTACCATGGTTTGATATGTATCCAAATATTTCAAATATTTTCAACAAGTCCTCGAAGCTAAATGACTGATTAATAGAAGCGTGTTGGTACCCGGATTTACTCTTCTTCACAAACCGAGCAACATCATGGATTTGACAGGACACTTAAAAGTAGATAAATGATTATGTATGTCATTTTGTAGTGGGAAGTAATTTATCTGACTTTTTAGCACTCAGGCCTTGAAGAAGTGGGCAACACCTTAAAAGGATTTGATCTTATCCTAACTATTTTAGGTTGTGCCTTTCAACCAAGGTAAGAGAACCTATTTTTAACTTCTATTATGAAGGAGATAAAATACCTTTCTTTTGCACAAATTTTATAGAGAAGACCTTGGGAAAATATGATTACACACCAAATTTGACTCTCACGAGTTGTCACTTCCATTATGGAGATATTTTCAATACAAGGCAAAGGTTACTAAAGACATTTGGAATCGATTTGTTCTTCATACTTTTTGATGTAGGATTTTGCATTTGTTTATACATAAGACAAAATAGGGGTAGTTTAGGGTAGGATTAATTGTTTTTGAATGATTTTTGTGGGAGATGAAGTAGGAAAAAGTTGATTATACCGGATCTTTGGAGGGACTTCACAATAATGAACAACTTCACAATAGAAAGCTTCATAACAGTCAAGACGTTCCTTCAACCAGAAGGTGTGCTTCAATGGAGGCCCAGATCAACATGTTTTCACATAATCTTTGAGACTCCAACATAAAGGCTTGAATTGGAAGACTCAATTAAACACTAAATTTTTTGATTAATCATGCCTAAGGTACACCCAAAGACTTACAAACAATATTTATCAACAAATGATAGTGAATTGATTTTAAATTTGTTTATCTCATCCAAGATGAAGGCTCTTCTTGAAATGAAATTGCAAATACCATTAGACTATCACAAGGATGAGATCCTGTGTGATTTCACAAAAATTTCAGTATAAGATTGCAATAGAATGAAAGAAACTATTTGTAGACATTATGAAAATAAAGCAGACACAAAATTGCTAGAGATTAGACACAAATTAATTCTAAAATTGCTTAGATTCATTAAGCAGGGGAAAGCTTCCAAAGCAATCTCAGAGCTTTCAATGGCTATACATCTGCAACCAACTTGACATGATAGAAAATCTAACACAGAAAGAAAATAACAGGTAATCTCGGCTTTGGCCTCTCGGGAAGATGACTTTCTCAAATTTTTTCTCAAGAATTCATACTCTAACCATTTGCAAGAGTAATCTCATTGCATTTATAATACACCCTTTACATCCAATTTCCCCCCAAAAGAGGAATATTCGAAGCACCTTTGTTGCACATATCAGATCATGATTTGTAGAAAGTGACATTCAACAAATTCATAAAAAGGTTGCAAGTGTTTTCAAAAAGGTGAATCATTGCAAATATTTGCATCATTGTTCTAACTGGAGGCATATTCTTCACCCTTGGCGCCTGCAACACCTTTTCCCCTCAAAAGAGAAGAATATTCGAGGGACCTTTGCTTGTTACCAATTTGTTTCAGACAGAGACATTTAACAAATTCAGATCCAAAATCTGCCAGGTGGACCAACTGTGAACAGATCACGTTTCTTGGGCCCTCAACTACTAACTAGGATGCCATGCCACAACTTTTGGGAGTCCCTTTAATCATTCTGATTTTGTCATGTGAGAAATCCCCTTTTTAATCATTTTTGAAGCCTCTGCATAGTTGGACTTGATAGGTCATCCCTTTTTGCTCTCGAGGCAACGCCTTTTTCACCTTTTGCACCTACACTTTCATCATTTCATCCTTTTTCCCTCTGAAATTTTACTCGCTTTTTTGGATCCGGCATTTTCCGTTTTTACATGAGCTCGAGAAAAATTTAGAAATTGAGATCCCAAATTGATTTAATTAAACTTTGTAGACCAAAACGACACAATTTGGCCAAAAATTGATGAAGAATGATGCAAAAATGCATCTCCAAACATCCTAGAGTTTTAATGGCGGTAAAAAAAATGAAATGCACAAGCTACCATTGATCTTGCCTTTCAAATTTTAATCTGAGCCCTCCACATGGAAAAATGTGATTGGAAATGGGCATGGGAGCATTTTTTGACATTTTATAACTTCTAGAAGAAAGCAAAAATTTGACATTTTCTCCACCCTCCGCCCTCAGAAAATGGGCTTGACATTGTCCCAATGTGGGTCCCAGTGGACATGCGCTTCATTTTTCACCGTATACTTATTTTCAAAAAGGGAAAAAGTTCCATATTTTCCTCGAGGGCCGACACCTCTATTTTTGACTATTTAGTGCTTTGGCATTTCTTTCCTCTCGAGGCCGCACTTCAACTTACAATTTTATCCCTTTTTTACAAAAGGCAAAAACTTTAAATGACCCCGAAGCTCCATTTCTCCATTTCCCCACATGCTACGTGTCTCAATGGTACATTTTGATATGGTCCTGAAAAGTAGAGACCCCAAACATGCACGGTCCCTCCACATGTCCCAGGCCCTTTAGGAAGTTATTTGAAAAGTCTAAGTATGAGAAGGCCCGGTGGAAGCCTCCACGTGTCTTTATGGCACAACTTCAAGATGGTCCCCAAGAGCGGAGACCCTGAGCAAGTGCGGGCTCACCACGTGGACATGTTTTGGGTTGAAGTGAGCCTTATAATTTTTAAAGTGCCCGGCAGAGCCTCATCCAATAGAAAGGGCCACGTTTCAACTGATGTCGAGAAGTGATTTTGACTAGGAAACTTCACCCATCAAACCATAAAATGTAGGAGAACCACCATTTGAGCCCGGGGAGATAGAAAACATAACAGAGGCCGTAAAATGAGGAATTTCAATGACAAATGGGGCGAGACTAATTTGAGCACAACACTCCCTAATGTAAGGCACTAAAAATACTGCCAAGGGTCGAAGGTCAAGTACTTGGGTGGCGGGAATGGATGAGCTATTCAAAGTTTTAGAAGAAGGTTTGTTAGATGGGCTAACTTTAGAAGATGTGACAATGAAAGTAGGAATAAGTGAGCTAGTTGAGGAAGATGTAGTAGCAGAAGTGGTAGATGAGGTAGCGGAAGAAGATGAAGTGGCCGTGATATTAGATGAGGTAGTTGTGGTGGTAGATGAAGTGGTTGTGGTAGTAGATGCCTTAACTGGAATAAGGACATCATTAGGTTGATGCAACATATTGCAGATTTTTAAAGGTGAAGGATCTACCTAAATGGTGTAGGGGTGCCCTTCATATTCAAATTTTATGTAGCAGTTGAAGGGTCGAAGGTACACACCCCATGACATGAATCCAAGGTTAGCCAAACAACATGTTATACTAGAATTCCCCTTCAAGAACATAGAACAGTTTAGGAATGGTGTGGGGACCCACGCAAGATGTGGAGGATGACAATGCCAAGGGTAGTGGTCATGGCATCATTAAAAGAATGCAACATAACCGAGTTATTATGCATGTAGTTGGTGGGTTTATGCATTTTTCATACGCATGGGAAGAAATGATATTAATGCTCGTACCTCCATCAATCATAACATGTCAGACGTGAGTATCTGCGTGATGTAGATGGAGATGAAGAGGGTGGGATCAGGATCCTCTAAATGGTGAGGAACAATCTCCGAGTTAGAGAAAATGACAATAGAAACTTGGTGAGTGGTAGGGAGAATAGAAATTTTAGGTGAAATAGTGAGAGTGACCACATGATGAGGGGTGAAGATGGTGGCAATGAGCATAGGGTCATTTGGTATAACCTCAATAGTTTGCAGGATCTCAAGGAGGGCCTGATGATGAGACTCAAGAGGTTTGGATGAGGTCATACAAAGAAATTTTTAGAGGATATTGATGAAGTTGTTTGATCATAGTGCGATGTGTGACTCCATCATAAATTGGATAGGTCGGCCAATGGATGGTTACCTTAGGGGTATGTGCAGATGGAATGGTAGGTGCAGTGCACTAGATGGGTTTCCAGCTTTCTCTTTTCCTTTGTCTTTTTGTGATCGAGTGGCTACTCGAGACCATATTTATTTTCAAGATCGAAGGAGGAAAAGGGTGGTGTCATGGAGGTGAAAATGAAGGACACTAAATAGAAATAGGACGAGGGTGTGGTGTGGCGGTAGGTGAAGGGGGAATATAATTATCCTCCAATAGGTCATCTTCATCTAAAAGACCATTTGAATCACATAGTTGAATTATAATTTTTGAGGGCATTACACCCTTCGACATCATGCCTTGGGGGAGATGATATGCACAGATTTTAGTATCGTAAAAATCTTGGTTTGGGCTTGAGTGGATCATAAGGCATGATGGGTGGCAATGTGATAGCAGAGGTTTCTAATAACCTAGCAAGGATGTTAGAATAGGATCCTACCAATGGATTATAATGAGAATTCAGTGTTGGTTTGGATGAAGGCATGGGTGATTTTCATGAAGGAGGTGGAGTTGGGGGTTGGGTTGATTTAACTATATTTTTGTAGGTAGTATGGTTTTGGTTTAGGTTTCACCTTCTTGGGTAAAGGTGTTAGGGTAGGGTGTGAATAATAAGGGGATTCAAAAGGTGTAGGCATGCGAGTCAACCAAGGTGACAAATAGAGGTGTGGGTAATGGTGTGGTTGTAGGTAATGCAAAGGGTGGTGGTAAATGAGAAGGTAGAGGCGTGGGTGATGAAGAAGATGTGGGTAAAATAATAGATCAAGGTGAGGGTGTGGGTTGTTTTGCTTTGAATTTTCCTTGGGGAGGAGGTAGCTTGACCAAGGTCGATGGATGTGGGCCTAAGATTGATGGAAGAGGAAAAGGTGAATAAGAAGGTGTGGGAGAAATAGGGGTATGAGGCTTAGGAAGTTGGGTCTTCCTCTTAGGCGTGAGAATAGAATTGGTGGCGGTTTGTGAAGAGGTGTTCAAATATAGCTTCATGGGGGATAGACTAGACTAGGTATCAACAAGGCCCCTAATGTAGTGACAAGTTTAGGTGCAGGTGAAGCATTAGGTACAAGTGAAGGCTTAGGTGCTAGATGAAGGTTTGGGTGTAGGTGAAGGTTGAGGTGAAGGTAAGGTTGATGAAGAGGAGGCTAATACGACCGAACTCAAATGCAAAAAATTTATTTTCCTTGAATATTTTAGGATAGATCATCAAAGTATCCAAAGACAACATATGTATTTGGGTAAGTATTGGGAGCCGAAGGTGCCCTGCAGTATGGTGTGGTGAACATAATATAAACGATCAACCAAATGAGAGAATGGTGTAGAGGTAAAGGAAGGTGGCAATGAATTGGTGGTCATCCCTACAAAAATTATGTGGTCTATGAGACATGTAAGTTTTGGATTTTGAATCTATAGGTAGAAGTGATGCAAGAAGGTTAACATGATCTGGAAGACCCTGGGAGACACATCACTGATAGGAAGAGAGTATAAAATTGGATTCTCTATGGGTCAAGGTGGGGGAAAGGTAGGTGGTGTAAATTCTTCCTTAGGTAGAGAAGAGGATAAGATAGGCTCTTCCATGGGTAGAAGCATGGGTAGTGTGGGATCCTTGATAGGTGGAGGGATAAGTGGGATAATCTCTACTATAGATGAAGGAGTAGGTGACGTTGATGTTAGGTAGGTAAAACAATGAGTATGACCATCTCCTCCGTGGGTAGAGGAGTAGGCGAGGTAGGCTCCTCCATGGGTATAGGAGTAGGAAAAATAGGCTCCTTTGTGGGTAGAGGAGCTCTTGCAAGAATTTTGTCAATAGATGGGATGGGAGGAAATTGAGGAAAAGAAGTAGGTATGGTATCGAAGACAACATGGACCTCATGAACATTGGTGTTAGAGGTCTCACCATTATGGACCTCATGAACATTGGTTTGATGAATGGGTATGGTTTGGAAAAGGTTTCTTGAAGACCTGAAGATTTTGATTTTCCGGTGCGTTAGGGTTGTCCAAGACAAGATCTCCATTATCTAACATTTCCTAGACAATGTTTTTGAATGTTTTACAATTTACGTCACTATGCCCCTAACACGATGATAGTTATAGTAGTCATTATCTTTATACCATGCGGGTATATGACGGGAAGGGTCAAATATAGTATGTGGTTTGATTATGGAAGAGTGATGGCTCCCACTTTTAATTTTTTTCCAATATAGAGGAGTAAGGTTCTCCTATGGGGGTATAATGTCTTTGTTCATACTTGTACTAGAAATTATGAATAGGGGAAATATTAGAAGGAGGTTTGATTGGTTTGATGGATGAGAAGGGCCAGCTTTCAAGACCACCATGTTGATCAGATCCTTTTTCCTAAGAATGTTTGTTTTTCGGTTTGGAAGAAGAAAAAGAGTCATTTGATTTAAACGGAGCACTCTTGTTGCACAGCTAAAGTTTCTTCTCTTCTAGGGCATGGATTTATAGCTTCGAGCCATGGTGAATGCCTCGTCAAATGTTCAGAATGTTTGTACCTGAAGAGTTGGTGAGATGTTCCTAGCACAAGCCCTAGTGAACAACTCTATCATCTCGGTTTGTGGAAGTTGAAAGGCAAGCTGATTAATGAGACCCCGCTAGTGTGTGACAAAGTCAATGATAGACTCATCCTCATACTAATGAATAGAATATAAATCAGTCATGGAGACCTTCTTGGAGATATTGATGGAGAAGTGGTCAAGGAAGTTTGGGTAATTGATTGAAGGAGAAGATTGAGTGCTTCGGTAAAGCATTGTACCAATCTAAAGCAAGTCCTATCAAGGACATGGGAAAATTCCTAAGAAGTAAGGCGTCATCGTGGGTGATTAGATAATAGACATGTTTGAACGATCACAAATGTTGTTGTGGATCTTCCTTGCTATTAAATTGATTGAACTTAGGCATCTCCCAATGTGTGGGATAAGGATGAATGGGT
Organism: Taxus wallichiana var. yunnanensis; assembly: GCA_018340775.1. Lineage (NCBI taxonomy): Eukaryota > Viridiplantae > Streptophyta > Pinopsida > Cupressales > Taxaceae > Taxus > Taxus wallichiana. The sequence goes on from CM031237.1 coordinate 561,092,575, forward strand.
ATAGATGGATGAATAGGCTCATTACATATTTCATTGTAAGTCAAGGTATTGTGAGATCTAGAAATAGATGATTTAAGGGTCTACATCTTATCCATCATCATATTTATAAGATCCATTGTAGGATTCAATTGAGGACCCCCATGGTATAAGGGGGTGGATGAGGTAGATAAGTTGTAGATGACACACTAGTGTATGGTGGTGCCGAATAAGCAAACTGCGATGGGGGTATGTAAGAGGGAATATATGAAGAAGGCATATACCCTGAATAAGAAGTAGAGGTGACAAGTAGTTATTGAGGTAGGGTATAGGTGGGAGGAGTTTGTGTGGAGACCCTCGTAGAAATAGGTGGAAAGAGTTTGGGGTATGGAAAGGACTAGGTTCTAGAAGGGGGTATGAGATGTCGAAGCGACTGGTGGCTGAGAAGCAATGGGTACATGAGGTGTTGATGATGTGGGTATCCCTACACTAAGAGTTGTAGATGGTTGATGGCTAACACAAAATATTAGGGCATTGGATTATTGGCAAGTCAAAACCATGTGAATGGTGGAAAGATATGTAGTCTGAGCTCTGAAAATGATACAGAAACACAGAAACAAAAGATGGAAAAAATATGGAAAAATGAAAGTAGGTTGTTGTTTCTGATAAAAATAAAAACATAGAAACCGACATCGATTAGGTAACCGGTGCCACTAGCAAAATGAATCGATGTAGGTCGCTAGATTGGTGTCGGTTCTTTGAAGATAATCAAAAGAATTATAAATCTGGAGATGAAAGGGGTAAAATAGATGAAACTAGACTCTGTTAATGGTGACAGAGACTCAAAAATGAGTGTAGTAAATGATTCAGAACACATAAAATGTATGAATATGAATTGAACACTATTTTGGACAAAATCACCAAAAACAATAGGAAACTGATGCGGTCGATTAAGCGATGATGATGACTAAACCGGTGTTAATCACTATGAATTTTGAGAAAATGACCAAAATTTGAATTTGTAGTGAATTAAGTCAAAATAAAATCCAACTCAAAAGATGAGTATGACAACAAGATGTCCTATCACACTCATAAAGAACCATAATACACTAGTTATGATTGTGGAGTGTGAAAGAAAATAAAAAGTGAATAATCGTTCTCACAACTCAAAAATGCAATTCAAACAAGGAAAAATAGCAAAGCACGTAAATCGTAGGTATCAGATTTTAGTGTTGAATGACTTATGAATTTTTAAACTGACTGTGAATGAAATAGAGTTTTGGGATAATGAAGGTGCCCTATAAGAAATCTATGGATGGTTTTAGGTTAGTATTAGATAAAGAGGCCCGATATACCTTTCAATATGTGTGGTTCGAACTCGATATGAAAGACTAGACAGAATACCAGGAGGTGCCCACGTCAACGGGTTGTTAAATCCTTGATGGCTTCTTCCTTGAAAGGGAGTGTTTAAGAAATGTGTAAATCATTTAAGTTGTTTGTCCTGGGAGTATGTGCTCAAATGTGAACTACGCTTAATCCAAATCCAATCACCAAATGGTCATGACCTCCACTATGTGATTGCTAATTAAATCTATGTGATCTAATGTAACACTCAAAGGATGAAATGCACATATTTTAAACCCAAATCGAAAATAATATTTGATGTAGAAAAGGAGAACAAGAAGAGGAATGCTCTTTCACTAAATGCAGTACAAAAGAAAATAAGAAGTGTTCCTTTTAAGCACCAAAGGACAAATTTATTTTAGACAAATAGAAAGAAGAGAAGATTTACAGGAGATATTTAGTGTGAATTTTTCAGAAAAGAAACAAACACACAAATGCACCCTATATGAACAATGAAAAGAACCCACAAGATGGGGTCCCACTGGGCATGCCAAAATGTTTCACGTGAAGTAGAGATAAAACATATAAGAGGTAAGGGTGAGGAGGAATACCTGTAGATAGTCGAAGAAGGTTTGTGCACCCGTTGAATGTTGACCAAGATGATTGTAAAGAACTTCCCTTTGGCTAGGAGGAACGATCTAAAATAAAATACAATACCACAAAATAATATTAAATAGCAAATGGCAAAGTGGACTACCTAGAAAGGTTAGATCCGAGAAGTGTGGTGCTTCCTCGAATGGCTATCAATCCATTATTTACAATAACTCAATGTAAGGAAATATCTTAAATAAAGGGACCCTACTATAGTTAATTTGAATTAGGCATCTCATACAAAATACAATAAGAATATCTAATCTAACAGAAAGTTATAATTAAACTTGAAGGGGTAGGTTGGTCTAGGTCACAGTGTAGTAGAGGGTATTACAATGATGTGGGTTAGATTTAATGGGTTTTTGAGAATTTTTGGGAGATTTGTAAGCCCGCTAGATCGGGGAAAGTTCCTAGTCATAGAGATTGATATTGGTTAGGATTGATCGATGCGAATACTAGTGAAGGGACAATGTCGGTCGGTGGCCGATGTTGGTAGGGGAAATTGGGTAGAAATGTTAAAAATGAGTTGATGGGAGCTCTCTATGATTGCACAGAGAATTGGGAAGGTTTGGGTGAGGTTATGGGATTACTAGAAAGACTCAGAGATCATAAGAATGGTATTTGGGAAAGATATGGAGGTTTTGTGGGAAAATGGTCAGATGGAGGTGTTGTAGGAGAGATCCGGGTATGAGAGGTGATAGAATGAAATAGATAACTAGTAAATAGCTAATCTACTAAAACCAATGACAAAGTAGAGATATACTTACTTGTGAAATAAAGGTGAATAGTAGGAAGTGGTGATAGTTTATGGAGAAGATGATCCCTGAACAAATAAAAATAGTAGAAGGATGGCCTCGATGATTCCTGTGAGTACATTAGAGCTCGGATCAATCTCTTGATGAATGGTGTGGTTTTTAACGTTGTAAGGGCCTATGATATGATGCAATATCGCTGAAAATATTGAGCGTCGTATGCAAGGTCGCAAGAGCTTGAAAAATAGATTAAGTACACTGAAAAAGAGTTAGTAAATATTATTTAAGGAAACCGATGATGGTTAGGTGACCAACATCGACTGAGGAATAACGAGGTGTCGGTTATGGAGAAATGGTCATACTTGCCAAAATAGCCCGATTCTTCCTAAATTTTACATGATTAAGATTTTGGTTCCAGCCACAAGTGTGGAATGTTGCTAAATGGAGTGGGAGAGTAGTTAGAGGGATAATAGGCCATTAAGATCATGGTTATAATAAGTCCTGGTTGGTTAATGGGAATGGGGACTTAGTCTCGAGGTAATGAATATGGTTGGAATAGGTTTAGGATGAGGTGGAGAGGGGAGGTAGATAATTAACTTAATTTTGGTAATAAAATTAATAAAAATGTATGTAAGTGGGCATGGTGTGGGAATAGTATTGAAATAATTAATTGAAGGGGGTTTAGAGGGTTGCGACCCAATTTTGGGTGTCTACACACATCTTATTGCATTTGCTTGCCTTCTTTTGGATTTTGATTTATCGTGCATATTTCATATCTCTTGCATGAATTTTTTTATTGTGTTCCATGAAAGTGACTGTGTGAGTGTTGTTCTATCTTGTGGCATGTTTTCCTTCCCTCCCTAAGTGCATTTTCCCTTATTTTCACTCATATAAGAGTTTTCATCCCACTCTATCTGGTGTTATGACATCCCCTTAGCTTAGGTTTTCATTTCATGCATCTCCTTCTCACCCTGGTCCCTTGGAATCGTAGAGTAGTGTTAAATAGCTGCATTTTATTTTGTAAGAGTAATTTTGGAAGTAAAAATAGGTAAAGGGAGATGTCCTTCTCTAGAGTTCTGTCTCAAGTGTAAGTACCACAACTTGGAGACAATGCCATATTGCCTCAAAGCCCTAGTTTATCTTGATTTGGGACAAGTGTAATTTTGAGCTCCTGCAGTTCTTGAATGCTTGGTGGGACAACTTTAAAGAGATATACATCTTCATTTCAATAATTTTGATGTGTTCTTATAAAGATCCAACATTTGGAGGATTATTTTCACACATCCAGTAACTCCCAATATTCATATCTACCGATTTCGATATTTAATGCGCCCCATTCATGAGAAGGATACATAGTAGAAAGTGCAACAAATCAAGAGTAGTTTGAATATTTTCAATTATCTCTAATAAGAAAAAGTAGTAGAATTGATACATGCGTATCTCCATCTTCCGCATGCTAGGTGTAATCTACCGCTCCTCTCGGAAGACATTCCACATACTCCAAAGAGGATATTCAAACCCTTTCTATCCATGACACAACATATTAATCTACCTTTTGTCAACTTCAATAGTATAATTCTTTTGGCTCTTCCCGCACAACATTATATACCACTAGGTGCACTAAAAACATTCCATTCTTTACTGGTGAGAATCAAGTTACCCTTGTTGAGCACATTAAAGATATTACAAATGTATGCTTCACATTCATCAAGATGTAGCTATAAGACTCCTTACATCTTCACTCAAAGGAAAAGAACTCTAGTGGTACAAAAGCTTAAGGCATTCCTCCATTACCAACTAGGATGGACTTGGTACGCACTTTACAATTAGTTTGAGGAGAAAGATGACAATATCTCCTTATTAGAAAAACTCATAATGATCAAGAGAGCTCCCAATGAGCTCATGGATGACTTCAAATTCAGATTTCAGAAGACATGGGACATAATTCCAACCCTCTTAAGACCAACCCCTCAAGGTTATTTCCTTTATTTATTAAGAGCCTTGAATTTTGACATTGTAGTGATGATATAGTCTATGGGTGTTGCATAACTTCCCGATGCTTATCCTATAGCCATTAGGGAAAAAAAGAGTCTAATCCAAGTGACAAGAGAGGCCCTGGACTACCTATTCTAATTTTTCCCGAATTTCTGAAGCACCTCAGCCTTCCATTGCTCCCATTCTTGAGAAGAGTTCCCAACCCATTGCCTCCACATCCTACTCTCCCTAAAAGAAAAAAGAGGATGAAGAAATGAAGGCCTTGATTAGAAATTTGTCTAATAAAGTTATATCCTTAGAAAAATAGCAGCACAAACTTATAGAAATAATTTTAATCCAAGATATCATCTCTTTAAAAATCAATATCTAAATCAAAGATACGGGTAAACCAACAAATTGATAGATGACATGCTAATGCACACCTTCCTCTTTAAAAAGTTTCTCCCATGTAACCCCTTTTAGTGCCTAGTTCAAGAAAAGAACTAGTTCCAAAGATAAAACACCATGGTACAAGAGACATAATGGTGTTTTCCTCGAAACTTGCCACATAGTCAATATAATGGTGCAAATGCCTTGCATGTGCAAGATTTTGTGATCTCAAATACTTAAAGTTACGAGCCTTCTACTAGTGCACGTGAACTAGAAAATGAATAAGTGCCATAAGTTGTTGCTAAAACCAACCTTATGTTATTTGGGGTTGAAGAATTCTCGTGCAATGAACTAAGGTATGGATATCTAAAGTAGACCATGTGCACAAAGTTCTTTGATAATAGAAGGTACAAGAAGAGAACACTGAAGCCAACATGCTTCCTTCTAATTCTACCAACTAGAATGATCCTCAAATGCAAAAGAATGGTACTAAACCCAACAGTTCTAAAGACGCATGCTCCCACACATGAGGTCCTACACAATATTTCAACAGAAGTGTGCACACCTACTTTGGTAGGTCAATCCTCTGTAAAGCACCTAAGGCATCTCTTCCAACAATAAAGAAATCAAGAAAAGAGAATGTTGTGCCTCAAATGCACAAGTATTTTGGATTTTCATTCAAGATTGTGGAAAAGATGAAGAATACAAATGTTAATTCACAATGTGAGATGCCATCGCTATTCTATCTAAGTGCGACATGTTGCATGAAGTTATTGTTGTCGCAAATTGAAGAAAGACTCCCCGGATATTGATCGATTTCTAGTTTGATCATCCTAAGCATCCAGTGTGATTGCACAACATTGAATCCTCTCCCAAGTGTGGGACTTGTAAAATGGGAGAGGAATCTCCAGATTAGAGGTGGTTCCTCAAATTCCTCTCGATCGGATATGTCACTGTAAGTTATACAAAGGTTTCAAACTCAAAATCCTATTCTAGATTCCAAAGTGGGCAAGAGATGGAGAATGCAAAAACTCGAAACTAATGCTAATAAGGTGATGCACCAAAGGAGTGGTGAGCATTTTTACTTCTGCAGATTGACACAAATCATGGAAATACAACAAAACATCATGCACAAACCGATGACATGTAATGAAAGATCGTAAAGGAAGCAAACAACATAAGCAGAGGATTGAAACTCATTCACAAAGCTTGCATTGTCATTTTAATATCAAAATACATGCATTACAACACCCGAGAGGCAAAAAAAAAAAAAAGGATGCAGTTCTTAGAAAAGGTCCGATATTCCACCAAATCACTTCCAAGGTGAAAAAGGGAGCCTCGCTTATACACAAAAATGTTCAACCCTTTGAAAATGAGCCAAATCAAGCTTTTATAGTGCAAGGACGAGCCCAAGAGAGAAGCATGGTAAAACATGGAAGGGATTCAACCATTGACCAAAACATGATCAAAAAGCATGGGCATCCTTACGACAGCCCATGCCCGACATTTTTAGCCATCCCGGGTGAGAATGCGAGCCATTCTTCATTAAAAATGGTGGTTGAAACGTCATTTTTGTCCATGACCACGTGTGCGAGGCGTTTTTCAATTTTTCTCTCCAAACTCTATCAAAATGCAAAAATGATGTCGGAATCTTTTAGAGAATTTCACCAACTTTCCATTGATATAAAGAATGTGAAAACCAAGCTTGGATCGAAAGATATGGCCGTTTGAAGTTTTAGGCAAAACAGAGCTAAATCGGGTCGCAGCAAAAATTTGAATTTTTTTCACCTTTTTTCATTTGGGAAAAATTCCCAAAAATCCCCACACTCTGCCATTCCAGTGCCATGTGGCACATTCGATTAGGTGCGGAATTTTCCTTTTGAGTTTTCTGTGGGCCGCCTTTGACCATCTTCGACTGGACACGTGGGGAAGACCCCATCGATGTGGGCTTGCCCTTGAATTTTCATGTGGGCTTTTCCTTGATTTTTGGTGCCACCGACACGTGGCAAGATTCCATTGGCTCGCATTTTGGGGGCGGGCTTTTTCCTTTGAATAATTCCTTCGCTTTTCGTTTTCCTTTGGGAAAATTTCCCAAATTCTCCCCGCCTCCCACCGGTCAAACACGTGGCAACACATTATCGCTCACGGGCCCTTAGGGAAAATATTTTGGCCAACACTTTGGGAAAAAATCCCAATTCCCTCCCGCGCTCCGCAGCTTTGACCCCCGGGGACACATGTCGAAACATGATTGATTGGCGGGGCAATGGCAGCTGGGCCAAAAACTCCTTTAAAATTTGATGAAACATTCGCCAAAAATCCAACTTCTCCTCCTCCGAAACTCCCACACCATAGGACACGTGGCGCAATATGATTGGGCGCGGACCTTCCCTCCAAAATTTTCCATGCACAACACTTAGCCAATTTTTTAAAATTTCTCCCCTGGACACGTGGCATTATCTCGATTCGGCTTCGGCTGGCCTACGGAAAAATCTTCCTTTTGAAAACTTTTGCCAAACACTTGGTAAAATTCCAAGTTTTCATCCGACCCCACTAATTCCTTGGACACGTGGCGGCATCTCATTAGGTCGTGGGCCTTTCCAGGAAAATTTCCACAAAAATTCTGCATGAGCCATAACTTCAAAAATACATGGAGTTAGGAGGAAAACTTTACCTTTCTGGAAAGCTGAGAGAGAGCTCTATCCAATGATGTCATTTCCAGAAAGTTTTGAGTGCCTAAAAAGCAAAAAATTATGTCTAAGGCACAAGAGAGGGAAGAATGAAAGGAGTTAGCCACAAAATGAGCAAGGGGCACATTTTGGATAGCAATTTTGGTGACTCGGAGGGTCATCTCTGTCAGCCGGATGAAATTACTAGTTGCCTGAAGCAATCCATTGGGCATGGAGTCATCAAATTCTCTGTTTGATACCCCAACTAACTAGAACACTGCAAGGAGGAAGATGGAATATCACCTGATGGAGCAAGGCCTACAAACACATTCCTAGGGACAACAAGCTTGTGCCAAAGCACTTAGGAAGACAAACTAACCTACAACAAAACAATGTGCACAAGCACTGGAGGAATGAAAATATTAGCTAATATGTATAAGGGGAGAGTTCCCTTCAATAAGAATGCTTTAGATGGATTCCATTGACTGGAATCTACAGTTCTTCACCATCCAATGAAGACAATTGGAAAGCATTGATGTCCTTACACTTTGTGACCATGTATGGGCCACTCCAAATTACATCAAATTTTGAATGCCTTCCCGGCTTTGCTCTATCTACATCCCATTTTAACACTAGATCCCCAACTTGGAAGGATCTATTCTTGGCCTTTCTATCAAAGGTCTTCTTTATCAAAGCCCCGATCCTTCTCCATTGCTTGGGATGCCCGATTTCGATTTCTTGGAGCTCCATCAATTCTCGCATATCCGACTTCCATGGGCTCAAACTCCAACAACTCCAATTTTTTCATGAGTTCCAATGTTGGCAACTCAAGTGACATGGGAAAGATTGCCTCTCCCATAAACAAGCTTGAATGGAGAGTTACCCGTAGACCTTTGGGAGTTATCCTATCAGCCCATAAGGCTGATTTCAACTTAGTATGCCAAGACCTCTAATTTTCATCAAGAGTCCTCTAAATGATCCTCAACAAGTTCTTGTTTGTAGACTCACCTGGCCATTACCATGAGGGTAATAGTTCGATGAAGTACTTAGGTAGATCCCATTCTTGACATCCCATTCACCACCCTGGACCCAATGAATGCCAATGCATTATCCGATATTATCAGCAGGTATGCCAAATCTGGTTGCTATTCCTCATAGAATTATAGGATGATAGATTCATTTGCTTCTCGAGTGCTACTACTTCAGTCCACTTGGTGAAATAATCATTGCATTGTTAGAATCTATTTGTGCCCTTGGCTTGAATTGGGATTAATGACTCAATGAAGTCTAAACCCCATTGCATGAATGGCTGGTCAACTGAAATTGGATGCAATGGAAGTGCAGCTAGCCTCTCTTTACCTCGTGAAGAATGCACAATTCTTGCACCTCTTGATCCATGCATAACAATCACTAAAAATCTTGGGCTAATAATAGCTATCCTCATGATCTTTAGAGCTGTCACTCTTGGTGCAAAATGACCACCAGTTGGTCCACCATGGAACTCTTCCAACACCCTATGAATTTGATTTGTACAAATGCATCTCAAGAGTACTCCATTCACATCTCTTTTGAACAAAACACCATCAACAAGGGCATATGGGACAGCCAAAGAATCAAGTGTCTTCTTTTTGTCTTGTTCATCTCTCGGAGGGCATATTCCCGTGCTTAGGAAGTGCATTATACCTTGGGTCCAGCAAGGTGTGAGGACACCATTATTTTCTTCTTGAGTTCTTCCTTGCTCATGGCTATCTTGCAATGCCAAAACAACCTCCTTCTCATCAGTATGCTTCCTTTTGTTTGCTCAAAATAAACCTGCTCACACAATCCTTTTCCTCTTACCAACTTGGTAACTTTGATCTCAATGTCATACTCCATGACATGAGTAATCCAACCTGCTCTCTTTTCATTCAATTCTTTGTTGAGGAGGAAGTCTTTAACTCCCACATGAGAAACCAACAATTGGACCTTATTGTTTGAAACCAGATGCTTGAATTTCTTCAAGCTCCCGACACGCAAGGACATGCTTCTTAATGAAGGAATACTTCACCTCATAGTCCTCTAGGCTTTGGCTAAAAGAAAGTAATTGGCTGCTCATCATTGTCTTTGTTCCGCTGTACCAAAATTACAGAAATAGTGTCATCACCCCCAAATGCATAGAGGATGAAATCCTTGGAGAAATCCGGTTGATGAGAGTGGGGCTTGAGAGATGGCTTCTTTGATTGCTTCAAAACTTTCCTTGCCTTCATTGTCCATTTAAAAGCCATGCTTTTCTTTAATATTTTGGTGATAGGCTTGACCTAGTGGCTGCAAAATATGGGATAAACCTCCGAACAAAATTTATTCTCCCTAAGAAACGAACGGCCTTCTTGTGGCTTGGCAATGGCAAAGTGTTTTATGGCTTTAACTCTTTCTCGGATCAATTGCTAATCCTTCTTTGGAGACAATGTGACCAAGGATTTTTCCTTCATGGGCTAGAAAAATACACTTTTAGGATTCAAGGATACTCCAAATCTTATGCACCTTTGGAAGACTTGTCTCAAATGGAAGAGGTGATCTCACACGCTTTTTTGAAAAAACAAAGTGATATCATCAAGATATATCAGCACTATATTGTTAATCAAATCCTTGAACGCCATGTCCATTGCTCTTTCGAAGGTAGCTCCTAAGATTGGACAGCCCAAATGGCATTTTCCCGTATGCATAAGTTCCCCATTTGGTTGTAAAGGCTGTCTTGAATCGATCTTCTTCCTTCACCATAATCTGACTGACTCGAATAGCCATCAAGTAATGAAAACCTCTCGTGAGCCATCAAAGAACTTGCAAAATTCGCTCCATAGAAGGAAGTGGATAATGGTCCTCGAGAGATGCTCTATTCAAGTCTCTGAAGTCAACACACAATCTGATTTCCCCACTCTTCTTTCTTACTGGAACCAAGTTGGCTACCCAACTAGAATGCTTGATAGGGAATATGATTCTTGATTCTATCAACTTATTCAATTCTTTTCTCATGAGAGGCTCCATGTGGGGGTTGACTAACCTTTATTTTTGCCTGATGAGTTTAGTACTTGGATCCAATTCAATGGTATGTTGAGCTAATTTGGGATTGAAACCTTTCAAATCTTCATAGCTCCAAGCAAACACATCAGGGAATTCTTGACAAAGCTGTATGAACTCATACCTTTCTTGCTCAGTTGTCATCTTACCAATTTGGAGTGATTTTCCTTCTTCTAACAAGATGGACACTGAATCTTCTCCCTTGACTTGGATGTTTTCTTTCTCCTTCCTAAGCTGATCATTAGGATTGAAAATAGACTCCAAAGTAATAAGTCCCTTTGGTAGCTTGTTGGTTATCAGCTGCACCACTTGTTCACCATACTGCTGCTCCAACTTTTCCTAATTTTTAGCTGAGAACTCAGCCTCTTTTTGCAAGAAATGGATGATTTCTTGATAATTTTCAAACACTTGCCAACTTACATTGTTGTCTTGCATGAAGGCCTCAAAATCACGTGGATGTTTGGCTGTACCTTATCTTTCGAATGCTTTCAACAACGTCAAAGGCTGCCCCAAATGTGTAAGCCTGTCGCCACTTGGTTCTCTTTTCTAGGAATGAATTTTATGCCAAAACCCTCAAAATCTTCAATGAGGTCCCACACCTGTTTTTGGAGCACTTGAGTAGATCATTCTTGATAAAGATGCTGCCCCTTAACTTGGTTGACAATCAACTCTTTGTCACCAAAGACTTGCAAGTTCTTACTCCTCTCTTGATTGACCAATGCAATCTCTTGTATCAAAGCTTCATACTCAAGCAGTGTTATTAAAGCATGCAAACTGAAATCTGAAAGTGAATAATACTTCAATTCTTGAGAGGAAACAAGCATAGCTCCCCCTCCTGCACCTTGTCTACTCCTTGACCCATCAAAAAACAACTGCCATACCTCATTGTCATCCTTGTGGTCTGGCTTGGTGATGCTAGGAATAGGCTGATTTTCTTCATGCATGCAATAGACTCCTAACTCAGATTCTTCTATTTCTTGATAAGGATCAAAAGCATGTACCTTGTTTGCCCACTCATCAAGAGTTAGATCTGGGATGCTTCCAACCTTGGTGTCAGCTTCATCAGTGCTTGGATAATCTTCTTGATCAAACGTTGAACAATTGGTATTGATTTGACTTGGAGTGTAAGGCTCAATGTGAAAGTTTGCAATAGGTTCAGATCTGATTGTGGCCTTGGTTCCATATCTCGTTTTGAACAACATGTGTGACCAATCAGTAGATAAGTAACCTCCAATCTTGGCTGTGAAATCCCTTGACAAACATAGGGCAAAGAGTGGTGGAAGGTCTATTACTGAGACATCTTGCAAAACAACAACGTTGGGGTAGGCATGCAAGGTAAGACTCAAGTTTTTTATCACTCCAACTGTTGTTACTACTGTCCCATCCAATTACACTACCCCTTTGGATATGACTTCATACTGAATTCCCAACTGATAAGCTATTTACTTGGGCATTACTGAACTACTTGCCATAGAATCAATCATGCAATTATGTACTGATTGATTCCCAATGATCAATGAAATATAGAATGGAGGGGGATTCAACATCTTAGCTTGCTGTCCTCCATGATTCCCCTCGAAAGTCGGGCAGCATTTGTGAGCACCTTCTCTTGCATTTGGACTCGCTGATTCGAAGTTGACCAGTCCTTCATGGAGGTTTGTAGAAAATCTCTTTGGCTTGGGATAGATAGTGATTCCCACATTGATATGTTTACATTTGTCTTCTTCATCTGATCAATGATATTGAATGGAGATGAAGCATCTCTTTGCTATCCCTTGGCCTGCACATTCATCCCTTGCATATGGGCAACAAAGTGGCATTTGAGTTGGCCTAAGAGCTGTTTTAGGCAGCCCTTGTGTGTTTGGAACTGAATTTTGTTTGCCAATAATCTGTGGAGTGATAGAAGATTGTGGATTACTTTGAGCCAATGGTTGTTCTTCTCCCAAATTTCTCCTTTTTGACCTTGTGTTGGCTGCAACACTTTGGGAAATTTTTTGATTCATGCCACAAAAATCTTCGCCTCGCCGCTTACAAGTGTGGTATCATTTGGAGGTGATTGCTGCTGGAAGGTTTCTTGTTGTTGGTTATTTCCTTGACTCTCTTCACCCTCCACACTAGTTGAGTCACCATTAATGCTTGATTCAAGGCACCGTTGAAGCACATGGATTGGTTATGAGGTTCATTGCATGGGAAACACCAATCATACTCTTGAGCTATATTGTTTTGTACTGGCACTAATGCTTTAGAGGTAGATGTAGCATTGGGATTATAAGGCTGAAATGGTCTATTCGCAGGAGGCCTTGCTTGATTTAGATTTGCAGAAGGATTGGGTGGCCTTTGGGGTTGATATGGCTTCTGTTAGGCTGAGCTTGAGGCTGGAAGGGAGGTCTAAAACCTTGGGCTTGCTGCCTCTTGAGTGTAACCAGCTCATTACCTAAATTTTGCAGCTGCTTCATGACTTCTTGAAGCTCATTTGAGGCACTAGAAGATGAAGTAGAAGCTTCACTTGAATTCTAATTTCTAGGAGTGGGAATAGGAGCTAAATTAGGCGTTTGATTAGTGTTTGGGCTCTCTAAACTTGGAAATAATGGCATTGGAGGCTCAGGAGCTAGCTTGCACTTGAATCAAACAATTTTCATCTCTAATGGCAATGCTATAAGCAATGGGGATAGTTGTGCTTCCCATAGATTGAATTAACATAGAAATATCAGAATTTAAAGCTTTAAGGTAATAAACGAAAGAACCTTTCCTGCTTTGTTGGCCCGACTATCATCGGAATTCTCTCCCAAATCCTTTGAAATTTGAAGTTAAAATCGCCACCTACTCATTGGGAGCTCTCTTAATGGTTGTCAACCGCCTTCAAAAGGGACAAGTTGTCTCCCTTCTCTCCAAACTGCTCATGGAGGGCTATGCATAGTTGGTTCCAATTTTGGATAGAACCTGAGGCAAGACTCCTGAACCATTGCAAAGCTTTCCCTTTGAATGAAGATGCCAACAGTTTGATAGCAACTTGCATCTCATTGATCTCATGGATTGCACAAATGTTAGCAATATCCTTAACATGATCACCAGGAGTGGTCTGATTCTCTCTAGTAAAGTATGGGATGTTCTTCAATGCTACAAATGGAATTAGATTTTGTGCATTGAGAGCAAGTGGGCTACTGCCAGTGAAATTGACATAGGGGTTGTTTTGTGCCATTCTGATTGGCCTCAAAACCCTTGTTGATTGAATGAAAGGTCTACCAGGTGGAGGAGTTGAAAGAGTTCTATTTGGTGGAGATGGAGATCTTTGAATCCTCCCCCTCTCTACCTTCTTCTTGGAGATAACTACAAATACTCAAACAACACTTCTTCTTCTCTAACTCTTGACCTTATGGTGATTCTTCTCATGAGTTTTGTCCATCTCGCTAAAACCAGCTGATTCTTCTTCCTTGGAGTCGTTAGATGTGCAATTTATGGCTCTTTAAACTTGGGAACTTGCAACAAATACACACCAATTTGTCGTAATGAAGATGAAGACCTTTAAGGTCCCACTAGGCGTGCAAAACTATTGTTGCAAATCAGCAGCACCCCTGGATGTTGATCAAATTTCTAGTTTGATCATCCTAAGCATCTAGTGTGATTGCACAACATTGAATCCTCTCCCCAAGTGTGGGACTTGTAAAAATGGGAGAGGAATCTCCAGATTAGAGGCTGGTTCCTCAAACTCCTCTGATCAGATATGTCACTTGCAAGTTATACAGAGGTTTCAAACTCAAAATCCTACTCTAGATTCCAAAGTGGGCAGAGATGGAGAATGCAAAAACTGAAACTAATGCTAATAAGGTGATGCACCAAAGGAGTGGTGAGCATTTTTTACTTCTACAGATTGACACAAATCATGGAAATGCAACAAAACATCATGCACAAACTGATGACATGTAATGAAAGATCAGAAAGGAAGAAAAAAACATAAACAAAGGATTGAAACTCATTCACAGAGCTTGCATTGTCATTTTAATATCAAAATACATGCATTACAACACCTGAGAGGCAAAAAAAAGGTTCAAGTTCTTAGAAAAGGTCTGATATTCCACCAAATCACTTCCAAGGTGAAAAAGGGAGCCTGTTATACACAAAAAATGTTCAACCCTTTAAAAACGAGCCAAATCTGGCTTTTATAGTGCAAGGGATGAGCCCAGGAGAGAGAAACGTGGGAAAACGTGGAAGGGATTACACCATTGACCAAAACATGATCAAAACAACATAGGCATCCTTACAGGCCCATGCCCTGACATTTTTAGCCATGCTGGGCGAGAATGCGAGCCATTCTTCATTAAAAATGGTGGTTGAAACATCATTTTTGTCCATGACCATGTCCTAGAGGCATTTTTCAATTTTATCTCTCCAAAATCCATCAAAATACAAAAATGACCCCGGAATCTTGTAGAGAATTTCACCATCTTTTCATTGATATAAAGAATACGAAAAACCAAGCTCTGGATCAAAAGATATGGTGTTTGAAGTTTTAGGCAAAACAGAGCCAAATCGGATCATGCAAAGAAAATTTGAATTTTTCAAATTTTTGCATTTGGGAAAAATTCTCAAAAATCCCCTCTCTGCCATTCCGGGTGCCACATGGCACATTTTGATTGGGCAGGATTTTCCTTTCGATTTTTTGAATTTTCGCGGGCCGCTTTGACCATCTTCGACTGAACACATGGCAAGACCCCATTGGATGCGAGGCTTGCCCCTTCGAGTTTTTCATGCGGGATTTTCGTTGATTTTTGGCGCCACTGGACACGTGGCAAGATTCCATTGGCTCACATTTTTGGGGCGGGCTTTTCCCTTTGAAAAATTCCTTTGTTTTTCCTTTTAGAAAATTTCCCAAATTCTCCCCGCCTCTCGCCGGTCCGAAACACGTGGCAACACATTATGTGGGGCCCTTAGGGAAAATATTTTCTTTTGCACCAACACTTTGGGAAAAATCCCAATTCCCTCCCACACTCCACAGCTCCGACCCTCGGGGACACGTGTCAAAACATGATTTATCAGGGGGGGCATGGCCAAAACTCCTTTGAAATTTGGCGAAACACTTCACCAAAAATCCAACTTCTCCTCTGCCCTCCGAAACTCCCACACCATAGGACACGTGGCGCAATATGATTGGGCATGGACCTTCCCTCCAAAATTTTCCATGCACAACACTTAGCCAAATTTTTCAAATTTCTCCCCTGGACACGTGGCATCATCTGATTCGTTGTGGGCCTGCAAGGGAAAAAATCTTCCTTTTGAAAACTTTTGCCAAACACTTGGTAAAAATTCCAAGTTTTCCTCCGACCCCGCCACTTCCTTAGACACGTGGCAAGCATCTCATTAGGCTGCGGGCCTTTTAGGGGAAAATTTCCCACAAAAACTCCAGTTGAGCCATAACTTCAAAAATACATGGAGTTAGGAGGAAAACTTTACCTTTCTAGAAAGCTGAGAGAGAGCTCTATCCAATGATGTCACTTCTAGAAAGTTTTGAGTGCCGAAAAGAAAAAAATCATGTATGAGGCACAAGAGAGGGAATAATGAAAGGGTTAGCCACAAAATGAGCAAGGGCACATTTTGGATAACGATTATGGCACAACTTCTCGCGTGTTGATCCAGCTTATCAAAGGACCTCAAACTACTATCAATATTTGTCAAGCAGAGGAGAAGTAAGTAAGATTTTTTATTCAAATCCCATCCCTCTATATTTCCCTGATAGTAGGGAAACATTGTATTCAAAATTGTATGATTGACTCAAGGGCTAGTACTTCTATCATGCCTAAGAAAATTGTTGATGTCCTAGGTCTTAAGTACAACCCTATGACTAAAGGATTCCTATAACTTGATGGCTCAACCGTGACCACCCTATAAGTCTTCAAAGATCTTGAGTTAACCCTCTATGCATGTAAGAATCTAACTATAACTCAAGAGGTGTCAATCATTGACTTACCTCCATTGTTTACCATTTTCCTATCAAGAGATTTCACCGCCAAGGTGGGTGGTTACTTGTCTCTGATTGGTCTCATATGTTACTAAGAACAAGGTATGGTACCAGAGTTTACCATATAAGTGAGCCTATATTTTCCTATCATTTTGAGTCGTATGACCCATCCCCTCTTCAATCCAATAGTCTAATCCAAGAAAACCAAGACCAAGATTGATTTGTAAGAGAAACCTATTCCTCCTTACATAGTTGATATATTATTAGATGAGTGGGCCAAGGAGCTATTATCACCCCTAGGGTGAAATGGAGAACTAAGGAGGTTAGGATTGAGAATTTTTCATGGGCCTTCATATGTAAATCTAAGGTTTACAAGTGATTTTGGACTTTGAAGCATTTGCAATCGATTCGTGGAAGGTTCAGAGTCACAAGAGGCATTTTTCCTTTTCTAGGTTCGAGAGGTCCGAAGTTTTTTAAGGTTGAGAAGGAAAGCATTGGGGCCCACATGTAGCTAAAATGGAAAAAAAGGATAATGGGTCTAGGGACACTCAAGGCATCTGCATAGTCTTGAGGCACTTTGAAAAAATTAAAAATCTTGGAAAAACTTCAAGGGAAATTTTAAAAATTGCAAAAAAATCTTAAAGGCCTCAAACAACTTGACGAGCTAGTTCAACGTTGAGCCATGGTGGATGCAATGTGTTTAGTGGGTACGTTAGAGTTGGCGATATTGTCAAGTTCAGGCCTAAACATTTCAGTTCAAGGTCATAGGGCTGCACGATGTGGCGGGTTAAGCCAACGGGCATGACGGTGTTAGGTGAAGTTCATAGTCCAACTCAGTGAAATGAGTGGCTCAACGCAAGGTCTTAGCACAAAGGGGCGAGTTGACGGGGATTTTGGTGACAAGAAGCAAAGCATTCCACTCACCAAGCCAAGGGATGAGTTCCTTGTCATGGCATCATCGGTTGAAACAGATGTTTGGGTCACGAAGGGCTGTGGGAACTCGGTCGTGAGTTCCTCGTGGGTCTCATTTTACCGTGAAGTGAAGGACATGTTAGAATGTGTTGTATATTTTGTATACTATATACCCAGGAGTATTGTACACCTCTTCCATGAGTGTTAGCAGGGGTCATAATCCATGAATTATGGGGAACCATTATGGGTGTTTATTAGCCCATGGTTTTGGTACCCATTGTATTGTAAAACCGCTTTGATGGTTTCTTACTGTTTTTCTTACAAATAGTTGGAGATGTAGTAGGGTAAAACAAAACTTGGAAGTACATTATTGTATTGTAAACGGTTAAGTTAATGTAATAAGGAGAGATTATTGTCTTGGAGTTTTTTTTCCGAAAGGGTTTCCCAGGTTAAATCTTGTGTTTTGTCATTTGTTTTCTTTGATTATCTTGAATATTTTGTTCAATATAGCTTCTTGTTTATTAGTTTATCGGATTGATTCTCTTCATTTGGTATCAGAGCTAGGTTTTAGCTTTTATGTGAAGAGTTAGGGTTTCTAAAACCTGTGATAAATTTTTTTGAGTGGGAGCTCTACGGGTGAATTTTTCAAGTAGAAGAAAATGACGGAAACAAAAGGATCAAAATAAAAAAATTTAATGGACAACATTTTGAGTTATGGAAGCTCAAGATGGAAGATATTCTTATGGATAGAGATCAGTGGATTGTTGTGTCTGGAGTCATGCCTACAAGTATGAAGGTATTGGGTCGGGAAAATATAAATAGGAAGGCAATGATTTTAATCGACATCTGTCCGATTTAGTTTTTCTGAATGTGTCAAATGAGAAATCTGCTTAGGTGTTATGGGAGAAGTTAGGGACTTTGTATTAGATAAAGTCTCTAGTGAAAAAATTGTTTCTCGAAAGAAGCTATATTCATTAAGAATGAATGACGAGGACTCTGTTGCAGAACATCTAAACGTCTTTAATACTATGGTAAGTCAGTTGATTTCTGTTGATATTAAAATGGAAGAAGAGGATAAGTGTATTACTCTTTTGTGTTCTTTACTCGAGTCTTGGGATAATCTAGTTATGACTATTACTAGTACTACGAAAAATTATTAGTTGAGGATGTAGTTGTGGCCTTACTATCAGAAGAAATGAGGTGGAAATACATTGAGGATTATCAATCCAAGGATGCCTTATATGTAAGAGGTTGTACCTAAGAGAAAAGAAAAAGAAGCAAGGACAAAGTGAAAGTCCAGTAAATCAAAGACTAGAAAAAGATAAGAGGAAATGTTGGAACTGTGGTAAAATGGGGCATTTCAAGAAAGACTGTAGATCTAAGAAGGTAGAAAAGGGTAAGTCCTTTGACGATGGTGGATCTTCAAATAAAAATCCTTTAATGAAGACTTGGGAGATTTGTTTTTGTGGATTCCATCTGCATGCATGTGACAAAGTGCATGGTTGATTGACTCGGGTGCCTCCTTTCATATGACACCACACAAGGAGTGGTTATGTGAATATGAAAAGTGTAATGGAGGTGATGTATATCTGGGAGACAACTCAACCTGCAAGATCATTGGTCATGGGAGAATCAAGATGAGGTTTAAAGATGGAAGGATTAAAACCCTCCCAGGTGTTCTGCACATTCTAGGTTTGACCAAAAACCTAATATTTGTAAGTAAGATGAATGATGCAGGTGTTCAGGTAGCATTTAGTAAAGACAGTTGCAAGATGGTTTGGGGTGCAATGGTATTGGCAAGAGGCATCCGTACTGGAACATTATTTAAGCTTGAGGCAAGCGTTGTTACTGATGAGTGCAATAGCTCTGTGGTTCTAGAGGAGAAGAAATGTATCTAACTCCTACATCTGCTGCAATGAAGACGATGTTATGGCATCAAAGGATGGGACACATTAGAGAGAAAGGACTTTGTACTTTAAAAGTAAAAGGTATGGTTGAAGGAATTTTGAGTGTCCTTTAGATTTTGATTTTTGTGAGCATTGTGTGTTTGGAAAGAAAACTAGAGTAAAGTTTCCTATGAATGCTACAAGATTAGAAGGAATTCTACATTTGATACATAGTGATGTTTTTGGACCTGTAAAAGTTCCATCATTAGGAAAAGCCATGTTCTATGTTAGTTTCATAGATGATTTCTCAAGAAATACCTAGGTATATTTTATTCGGAATAAGTATGAGGTTTTCAATAAATTCAAAGAGTTTAAGGCTCTTGTGGAAAATCAGATAGAAAGGAAGATAAAGGTTTTGAGAAGTGACAATGGCAGGGAATATTGCTCTAATGCCTTTGAGCAATTCTGTAAAGAGTGTGGAATAGAAAGGCAGAAGACAACTCCATATATGCCACAATAGAATGGAGTTGTAGAAAGGATGAACAAAACATTGATGGATAAGTGTAGAAGTATGCTCAGTGGTGCCAATTTGGACAAAAAATTCTAGGTAGAAGTAGTGGCAACTGCATGCTATTTGGTTAATAGATCACCGACATCTGCACATGAAGGAAAAATCCATAGGAAGCATGGACTAGTAAGAAACCCTCTGTTAGACATTTACGTGTATTTGGTTGTATTTCTTATATGTATATTTCGAAAGAGAAAAGAACCAAGTTAGATATGGAATCTAACTTTGGAATCTAGAATCACGAAGGCTATTTTTAGTGTAATGTAATTTTTAGAGAGCTTAAGGAAATTCCAGAGCAAGAAGCAAAACCAGAGGAAGATCATGTTAAAATTGAGGAAGATGAATCTATGTTTGAATTTGATGCAACTACAGAAGATGAACCACAAAGAGAGTTGTAAGGGGAAGATTTAGATGAAGCAGATGAGGAACCAGAAGATGTTGAACCAGAAAATCCTATCTTAAGAAGATCAGATCGGCTGAGAAGGGCACCTGAGAGGTATAGTCCTAATTTTGTTCTACTTCTTTTTTAGTTTTATCTATTACTGATGATGAACCCAAGACTGTGAAGGAGGATTTTGGATCTAATGAAAGAAAGTTTTGGAAAAAGGCTATGGAGGAAGAAATGGAGTCCTTATATAAGAATAATACATGGGACTTGGTGAAATTACCTCCTAGAAGAAAATAGGTTGGTGTAAATGGGTGTTTAAGAAGAAGTATAATGCAGATGGGAAAATAGAAAAGTATAAAGCTCACCTTGTGGAAAAGGGTTTCTCTCAAGTGGAGGGACTCGATTTTGGTGAGATATTTTCTCTTGTTGCTAAGTTACATTCTATTAGATTTATTTTAGCTATTGTTGTTGCTTTCGATATGGAAATAGAGAAGATGGATGTTAAGACAACATTTTTGCATGGTGAGCTTGAGGAGGAAATCTACATGACGCAACTAGAAAGATTTAAGATCAAAGGAAAGGAAGATTTGGTGTGTAGGCTGAAAAATTCATTATATGGCTTGAAGCAATCACCAAGAATGTGGAACCAAAAATTTGACAGGTATGTGTTGAGACTTGGGCTCAAAAGAAGTAAAGCTGACCCTTGTGTTTATTTTAAACATGAAGGTGAATATTATGTTATCATTGTATTGTATGTTGATGACATGTTGTTAATTGGTAATAGTAAGAAATTGGTTAGTCATGTTAAATCTCAACTCTCATCTCATTTTGATATGAAGGATCTCGGTGTTGCAAAATTTATTTTGGGCATGGAAATAAAAAGAGATCGTGTAAATAGGAAATTAGTGTTAAATCAAAGAAAGTATCTTGAGGTGATATTGCAAAGGTTTCAAATGCATGAAAGTAAACTGTTAGTATTCCTTTTCCTGTTGGTCAAAATTTGTCTTCTGAACAATGTCCTAAAACTAAAGAAGAAATAGAGGACATGTCTTAGGTACCATATGCTAGTGCAATTGGTAGTTTGATGTATGCAATGGTTTGTACTAGACTTGATATTGCACATGCAGTGGGAGTAGTGAGAAAATTCATGTCAAATCCTAGAAAGGAACATTGGAATGTGGTAAAGAGAATATTTAGGTACATGTGTGGGACATCTAATTATGTAATTTATTATTAGGAAAACTGATGAAAGTAAAACATTAGATCTACATGGTTTTGTGGATTCCAACTAGGTGGAGACTTGGATATGCACTGAGTCTACTAGTGGTTATGTGTTCAACTTGTTTGGTGGAGTGGTAAGTTGGATGAGTAAATGTCAAGCAAGTGTTGCGATATCCACCATAGAGGTTGAGTACATGGTAGCTACTCATGCAAGTAAAGAAGCGGTTTGGCTTCGGCGACTGATCTCCACTATTGGGTTCACTCAAAATGCTGTAAGGATCGATTGTGACAGTCAAAGTGTAATTTGTCTAGAAAAGAACCCGAGTATCATTCAAGAATGAAACACATTGATGTTCAATACCATTTTGTAAGAGAAATGGTGGAGGAGAAGAAGATACTACTAAGTAAGGTGGACACAAAGGATAATGTTGTTGACTCTTTAACTAAGGTGTGAGTGCTGAGAAATTTTCTTGGTGTAGAAAATTGATGGGCTTGAATGCCCTGAGTTGCTGACTATATGGCAGTGTAGCCCCCTTTTGCAAAGTATACAACAAGTGGGAGAATGTTAGAATGTGTTGTATATTTTGTATATTGTATACCCAAGAGTATTGTACACCTCTTCCACGAGAATTAGTTGGAATCCCTATTTTTGGGAGTATAGATATGCTATTTTTATCTATACGTATATATGGGTGGTGTCATAATCCATGAATTATGGGGAACCGTTATGGGTGTTTATTAGCCCATGGTTTTGGTACCCATTGTATTATAAAACCACTTTGATGGTTTCTTATTGTTTTTCTTACAAATAGTTGGAGATGTAGTAGGGTAAAGTAGAACTTGGAAGTACATTATTATATTATAAATGGTTAAGTTAATATAATAAGGAGAGAAGTTATTAGTGTTGGGTTTTTTCCTGAAAGGGTTTCCCAGGTTAAATCTTGTGTTTTGTCATTTGTTTTCTTTGATTATCTTGAATATTTTGTTCAATATAGCTTCTTGTTTATTAGTTTATCAGATTGGTTCTCTTCAGGATGCAAGGATGGAGGGCGATGCACACCCAACACGCTGGGATGACATGGGTGGAGCGAGAAATATGAGGAAGTGTTCCCTATAAAGCTAAGAAACCCCTGACAATGTGGGTGGGGCCATCGAGGTAAGTGACGAGATGGCACGATGTAAGAGGTTCCCACTTAGTTAGTAGGAGGAGTTGGAGCCCATATTGAGGTGTAGGTGTTGATAGCTTACTTGAATGAGCTAGAAAAAAATGAGGAGGTTGACCAATGCAAATCAAGGGTTTTGGGGTGATGGCCAAGTTAGTGAGGTCGACATGAAGTAGAGCCGGAAAATACAATGCATGGCCGGCTTAGTGGTGCAAGGCTGGTGAGATGGCTTCGAGCTAGCCCATTTTCAAACATAGTGACATCAACCACCTCCTCTCTTGAATTTTTAAATGTATAGACCCAAAGAAAATTTTTAATGCCTTTTCTAGAACCATTTAAAAAATTGAAATTTTTATGGAGGAAAGTAAAAATCATCATTTCTATCTACCAATTTAATGCTCATTCCGTGGAATAACAACCAAGCTCGGAAATGGATAAAGAGCTGCTTGCATTCAAACACCCATAACGTTCTCATTTCTCAGCTAAATTAGACAAAATTGGATTAATTGGAATTGTAATTCTATCCTCTATACTTAGAAATCAATAAATCATAGATTTTGTGAAGTTTTATGAGTGTAAAATGTAAAAAATAATCCTAGTTCCAAATGTTGACTTCAAGGTGGTTGAAAATGCATTTAATGAGCATTGACAACCATTTTTATTTTGTTGCAAGTTACAAGAGAACAAGTCATGAGTTTTGCAGATCTCGCATCATGTTTTGCAGTCATTTATTGTACTTTGCAAGTGAGTAAAGGGGAATTTCTAGATTCATTCTCTCTCTCTCACTTTCCTCTATAAATTATAACACTTCTCATTTGAGAAGAGAGATATTATGGGAACTAGGGTAAAATCTTACAAAATTGTTGCTCATTTTTCCATTGAGTTGCAAGCCTTCACGTGAGCCTTGCAGATGTATTGTGCCTCTATTTTACAATTGTAATGGACAACACAAAACTTATTCAACAATAAGATTATACACTGTGGTGTTCTCTCATCCCTCTTGTTGTTTTCTTGTGTTCTCTTGCCTCTCCTTTGCTATTTATTCTATTATGTGCATTTTATCTAACATTTGCAAGTTTGTGTTGTTGTGCTTCTTGGATATTTGATAGTGGGTGCATGCTTGGGAGCGTGTTTCATTTTATATCCTCTCTCAGCCATGTTTAACTACATTTTCTCCCTCAACAAAGTATTTCACAACCTTATCTTGGTGCTATCATCGTTAGTGTAGGATTTCTTTATTTAAATGCATCCTCCCTCTCCCTGGTCCTATATAAATCATATATTAGGAATAGTTAGCAACATTTTACCTCATTAGTGGTAGTTTTAACATTAGATTAGGAAGAAGATTTTTTTCTCTAGATGACCATCTCAAGTTCGCAAGTCCCACAACTTCGAGAGATGGTTCAATGTTTCTCAATTACATCGGTAGCTCATGCGCACACACATGACCAATAGGAGGGTACTTTGGTTCAGTTATAACAATTATGGCATGCTCGGTGGGGTGCATAAGTCATCTTACATAGGAGTGCATTCAACACATTTTTTCCACCGTCTTACCTTCGATAATAGTTCTAGCATGCCCAGTGGGACACAAAAGTCATCTTACACAAGAGTGCATTGGAACACATTTTTTCACCATGTTACCTCCAATAATAGTTTTGACATGCCTAGTGGGACAATATTGGGAGCTTTACATCTTCATTTCAACAAGTTGGTGTGTTCTTGTTGGAATCCAGCCTTTGGAGGCATATTCAAAGCACACATGGTGAATCCACTAATCTACACAACCCATTTATGAGTTGTAGACCTTCCACTTCATCCATTTCCATCCATTTTCTTCCCATACTTTCCATTTTTCTTCCCACTCATGAAGTTGTGCAATCATGACTTCATTCCCATCATGGAATTCACACTTGCAGCAACAATTTTATTCAAATCCACCTCTAATTTGTTTCAAGACACCTCTAGATCAGTGTTATAATCATATTTAGAACCATTATGCCTATCCCTATGAGCAATATCAAAATCTATTTTGCTATGGAGCTTGTTAAGAACAGGGTATGCAGGTAATGATGATCATTTTATGGAAAACATTGATTTACAAGAGAAAGTTTAGAGAATGGAGGAAAATATGGTGCAAAAATAGGATACATATTAGTTGAAGGCATTCAAGATTGGTTTTAAGGTCCTTTGTACATGGATTGGCCCTATGTTAAGAAATGCAACCCTCAAGTAAAAACTTGTTTTCATAGTTGAAATCCGCCACAACTTGCAAAGTGGATTGGAGAGATAAAGGCTTATGAACTTGATGCAAGGAAACATTTTCAATGGGTAATTCCTACACTACTACCTCATAGTCATTCTATTTCTCTTTCCCAACCTGTATCATCTCAACTTGAGCTTCAATTTTCTAGCTTCTTGCGCATGTTGGTCCCACTGTGGAACCCATTTCTCCACTTTCTACCCTTCCATTTCACCTTGAATTTTTTTCCATTTTCCCTTCCAAGAACCTATCCCCTCCATATAAACAATAAATTGAACCTTCCATTCCAAAATAGTGAAAAATAAGTTGAATCCCAATCCACACTTCCTCTTGCTTTTTGAATCCATTTTGGGAACAAAAAAATTAGAAAATCGATTCAACGGGACAACAAGAGGAAGAGCTTAGTGGGGAGGAAATTGCAAGAAACGTGAAGGAGTGGGCTAAAAGATTCAATATTGATAGAATCCCCTCATTGAATAAGCCATCCAAGGAGGTTGAGGTTTAAGAACATGTGGCTAAGGCTAATTTTGTAGTAGTAGAAGAGAAAGACCGAGAAAATGATGATCAATACTCCACTTGTCTAGGAATGCGACGTTCATGTGGGCACTCTATTTTCAGAATTCAATGATCCATCATAGTTTGAAGAATCAATAGAGGAAGAGAAATAAGATCCAAGTTCAGTTGAAGAGGAGCACATGGAGGAGAAAAATTAGTTTCAGAGGCCCTACATGAAGATGATATCATAGAGAGCTTATTTCTTTCTTGTGGTAATGAAAATTTAGATTTTCCTCTTCCTTCATATTTTGTTGAAATGATTTGGTTGATGAGTCCATGATAGAGGATATTATCCAAGAAGATCTCACATCCCAAAACAATCCTCAAGAGAAACAAATAGAGGAATTTGATCTCTAAAATTTCATGTTGAACAAGGAAATATGGGATCAAGATCAACTTGGCCTTCAAGGAGAGGAAGAGAAACTCCTAATGAGCAATAAGCTTCAACGAGTTACTGAGTGATCCACCAATGACTCCATTATATGTTACAATCAATCCTAAAGAGTTACATGTTATGGCTGAATTTCACATTGTTGAAGACATGGAAGAGAAAAAGGATGACACCACTCCCATATCAATCATCAAGGTGGAAAATCAGTTGTTTGTAGATGAGAAACATTGAAAAAATCAGCTCATATATAGTCACCTTTTCCAGGAATGTCTCATTAGAATACTTCCTTCTTAAAGTTGAGATTCAAAGAAATGGGAAAATTTAATGGATCATACCTTTCCCAATTAAGTATCTAGCTTCATTGGAGCAAGATTAGAATTTCCACTTGGTCATGCTCACTTATGAGCATGAAGATGAACTTTAGAGTACTAAGGATCAGTTGCAATGCCTCTTCAATCCAAATGCGAGCAATTAAAAGAGGTATCCCCTCTATTTCTAGTTGATACCTTGATGATTTGGGTGGAATATTGGTCTCATTTTAGTTTTTCACTCATTTACAAGACCATGTTAATTGTCAAATCGAGTTACGTGGTCTGTTTGTGAGAAATGGAAGCTACTTCTCCTATCGGTGTCATGATTTTTTTGAGTCTCCCATTTCTCTGGTTAAGGTTGAGTAGGTAGGATTGATTTTAGTAGAACAAGTGCACGCACATGATACATGTTCACTTGAGGAATACATGATCTTTCTATTTTGTACATAGTTTTGCATGGTTGTTGCTCTTGCACAGTGGACCTAGTCATGACATGTTCATAGTTAAAAACAAGTTTTAACAATAATTCCAAGTCTCCCCAAATCAGCTTGTGTTTCTAAATTTATGCATGTTTCATACTTGCCAAGAAATCATTAGTTTGTTTTTCTTCACACTTGCAAGCATTCAGATTGTTTGGGCTAGTTCAGTTTTCATTTTAGTCCCATTGGATTAGATTTGTAGAAAAGAAATCTCATATCAAAACAATTTTCCACTCATGCAATCTTCAAGATTTTCTCTTACAAAAATTGGAAAAATTGGGCAATACAAACCAGTTCCAAGTTCAAAGAAAGTGCATTCAAGTGGGTTCGAGGGATAAGATTTCAAATATTCAGATCAGATTTTTATTTTCCAGGATGACTCCATGCCCAATGAACGCTTGAGGCTATTTGGTCAAACCCATCTAGCAGGAAAATGTCCCCATGAATTGTCAAATTGTTATCCAATTTCACCCGCTAGGGTGAAATGGAAAACTAAGGAGGTTGGGCTTGAGAATTTTTCATGGGCATTCATAAGTGAATCTAAGGTTTACAGGTGATTTCAGACTCGGAAGCATTTACGGTCAAATCAGGGAAGGTTCGAGTCACAAGACCCATTTTTTCCTCTTCTCGGCCAAGAGGTCCGAAGTTTGTTTGGTTAAGAAGGAAAGCATTGGGGCCCATATGCAACTAAAATGGAAAAAAATTGATAATAGGTCGAGGGACACTCCAAGGCATCTACATAGTCTCAAGGGCACTGAAGAAATTCAAAATCTTGGAAAAATTTCAGGGGAAATTTTAAAACTTTCAAAAAATTACCTAAAGGCCTTCGAGACAACTCGCCGAGATGTTGGGTGAGTTGTTTCCATCTCGACGAGATGGTTTATGGTCGAGCCATGATGGATTTAATGTGTTTAGGGGTGATTTAGAGTTAGCGAGCTTGTCGAGTTTAGGTCCGAATGGTTTAGTTCAAGGTCGTAGGGTTACATGATGTGGTAGGTCGAGTTGGCGGGCTTACGGTGTTGGGCGAGGTTCATGGTCCAACTCGGCGAAACGCATGGCTCAAACACAAGGTATTAACATGAAGGTGTGATTTCATACGAAGTTTGGTGACATGAAACACATGAGTTGGTTTTCCGAGACAACTTGTTGATCCAAGGGATAATTTCCTTGCTCAGGCATCATTATTTGAAGTGGATGTTTAGGAACGAAGGCCTAGGGAACTGGGTCGTGAGTCCCTCATGGACCGGATTTTACCAATAAGAAAAGGAAATAAGGATAGACGGCGATGCACACCCAATGCGCTAGGCTAATATGGGTAGAGCGGGAAAGATGAGGAAGTGTTCCCAACAAAGCCAAGAAACCCATATGTGGGGGCAGGGTTCATCAAGGTAAGCACCGAGTTGGCACAATGTAAGAGGTTCCCATCGAGTCAAAAGTAGGAGGATTTGGATCCCACATTGAGGTGTAGGTGTCTAGAGCTCGGTTGGCCAAGCTAGAAACAAACAAGGAGGCCAGCCATTGAAAATTGGGGGTCGGCAGGGTGATGCCTAGGTCGGCAGGGGTCGATATGAAGTGGAGCCAAAAATGCAATGTAGGGCCAACTCAATCCGGTTGGCGAGCTAGCTACGAGATGGCCCATGTTTAAACATAGTCAACACTAAACCACCCCCTCCATTAAAATTTTTAAATGCGGTAGAGCCCACAGAAAATATTTAATACCTTCCTAGAACCATTTAAAAATTTGAAAAATTTTATAGAAGGAAAAGTAAAAATCATCATTTCCAACTACCAATATAATGCTAAGTCCCGTGGAATAGTAACCAAGCCTAGAAATGGAAAGAGATGCTTGCATTCAAACACCCATAAATTTCTCATTTCTCCTAAATTAGAAAAAATTGGAATCCTCTACACTCAACAATCAAGAAATCACATATTTGGTGAATTATGGTGGGTAAAATATAAAAATGATCCCAATTCCAAATGATCACTTCAAGTGGTTGAAAATGCATTTAATGAGCATGGGAAGCCATTTTTCTTCTACTACAAGTTACAAGACAACAAGGCATGGGTTTTCCAGGCTCTCCATCATGTTTTGCAGCCATTTATTGTACTTTGTAAGTGGGTGAAAGGGGAATTTCAGGATTCATCTCTCTCTCTCACACTTTCCTCTATAAATTGTAACACTTTTGATTTGAGAAGTGAGATATTTTGGGAGCTAGGGGAAACTCTTGCAAAATTATTTCTCATTTTTACATGGAGTCGTAAGACTTCACATGAGCCTTGCAAATGTATTGTGCCTCTATTTTATAATTGTAATGGACAACGCAAAACTTCTTGAGCAATAAGATTGTTTATTATGGTATTTTCTCAGCCCTTTTGCAGTTTTCTTGTGTTCTCTTTCATCTCATTTTCTACTATTCTATTATGTGCATTTTCTCTAACATTTACAAGTTTGTGTTGTTGTGCTTCTTGGAGATTTGATAGTGGGTGCATGTTTGGGACTCTGTTGCATTTTGTATCCTCTCTCAGCTGTGTTTCACTACATTTTCTCCCTCAACAGAGTATTTCACACCCTTCTCTTGGTGCTATCATCACTGTTAGTGTAGGATTTCTTTATTTACATGCATCATCCCTCTCTCTGGTCCTTTGAAAATCATAGATTATGAATATTGAGCAATATTTTCCTTCATTAGTGGTAGTTTTAGCATTAGATTAGGAAGAAGAACCAACTTTATCTTGAGGGCCATATCAAGTTTCCAAGTCCCATATCTTGAGAGATGGTCTAATGTTACCCAATTACACAGTAGGTAGCTCATGCACACACACATGACCAATTGGAGGGTTCCGTGATTCAATGATAAAAAGAGCATTATGAATTTTATCCTAGGATACAATGTTTGAAATTGGTCTTGGTACATATTGTATCCTTAAAGAAGAAGCCATGATGCCTACCTCGCTCAAGCAAGATGATGAGACTTATGGACTATGGAAGATGCATTTGAATGGATCCAAAAGTAGAAATGGTGCATGCGCATGTATTGTTCTCATTTCTCCCAAGAGTGAGAAGTTTTTCTTGGCGCACATATTACAGTTTGCATGCTCTAACAATGTATCATAATATGAAGCATCGGTGCATGGTATTCTTATCATGGAGAAAAGACAGATCAAGGCATTGCATATTTTTGGTGACACTAAATTCGACATCCAATAGGTCACAAACATGTGCGCAACAAAGAATAAGATTTTGAAAGCTTATAAACATAGAGTTTGGGACCTCTTGGAGAGCTTTGAATATCTCAATATGTAGGTGGTGCTAAGGAAATTGAAAAAGAAGTGGATCAGATGGCAGCCCTTAGTTGACAGTTCTCACATGTTGAGGATTTTGCCAAAGGAAATGCGTAACACATCAAGGTGGTGGTCAGGCCATCCATTCTAAACAATGAAAGCTACCAAAAAGTGTTTGATAGTGGTACGTAGATTGTCCAGTTCATTTAGAACAAAGTCAAGTTCTCTTCAAACATGCAAGTTGGCTTGCATAATAGCTATGGTGAACAAGTGATTCAACTCAAGACAAAAAAATTTAACTAAAGGGATGGTCACCTTAGAGCACATATTTATCCTTGATGATGAGTTCAAGGGTGAAGAATAGAACATGTGTGGAACGTAAGAAGATTGCATCACATGTTAGGTTGTGGAGCTGAATTGCTTCTTTGGAGCATGCATTACAAAGTGACTGGGTTACATAGTAACGACACTAGTTAGCATCGGGGTAATCAACACCTAGTTACTGTGCATGAAATTTTATATTTAAATCATGAGAATTAGATCTAAATTTATTATAAAGTTGATCTCAAGGTTGTAAATGCATAACTAAGGTGCCCTAAGTTTTTCTAAGATTATATAAGCTAGAAAACTCTTGTTAGAACATACGGATAGAGGAAGAATGCTAATTCTCCTTGGTTGAAAGGATGATGATGACGAAGAAAAAGTAGATTGCATGAAGATAAGATATTTCATAGAGAGAAGTGAACCGAAGGAAAGTGCAGACACATTGTTGGTGAGAAGATGGTATTATCTTCTACTTTATTTCCTTTGTATTATTTAGTCTCATATAATGGCTTGCATAGTATGTAAAGCACTTAGTGTTTCTTCTTGTTAGATCCATAGGTTGTTGTGAGATCTTGTTATTGCTCATTCTTGTAGATCTACATGTCATGAGATCTTGTATTACAGATCCATGATATCACGATGTTTTGTTGATCCATAGGAATATAGTATTATAGAGAAAGTTGTCTTCATGTTTGCACAAGTTGACATAATGATGATGGAGAGACTTATTTCTTGGTGCATAGTTATAGTTGCACATAAGTAGAACTTTCTAGAGGTCTTGTTTGTAGATTCACAGTACAATGAGATCTTGGTTGCATAGTGGTAGATGTAGGGTAGCTTCAAGTATGTGAGATCTGGTGGTGTTTCAGAGGCATGATTGTAGTGCACTTAGGTAGATCCTAGTTAGAGATCTAGAGGAGACACATGTGGTGGTATGGAGGCACGATTTAGTGTACTCAGGCATATCTAGTTAGAGATATGGGAGGAAGAGATACTCTTGTAGAGATATATGTACTATTGTGTAAAAGAGTTGGTTTGTAATCTCTTGTTATATTATATAGATGAGATCTCTATCTTTGGTGGACGTAGCCCACATTGGGTGAACCACAATACATGTTGTGTTATGTGTGTGTACTTTGTTTTGATTTGGATTATTCTATTTTATACTTCCATTCTGTAGATTTTGGAGAATTTTTTAGATCATGTGTGCTTGATTGGGTTTGTTATTGAATCATAACACTATTTTGTAGTCCCGAATTCCCAATAATCGGTATCGTAGCTTTGTTATTTCAAAGCAAGGGTTTTCTTCATGGTTTTGTTAGTGGTTTATTGACAGGTGTATGAGAGAAGGGATTTTTTCCTGATGTGAACATCACAGGAAGAGATTGAATCTCAAGTCCGAGTTAAGAGTAAGGTTGTTGGAAATTACAATGACCAACGTTGGTTAAGTGGCAATCGGTGTCGACAGTGGTGACCGTGGGTCGATTCTGGGCAACCTGGTTTTAAAAATAAAATCACATATTTGAAGAAATTGAGAGATGCATGTAATGTGTCTTATTTATTTAGGTGTCCCTGGTTCTTGGAGGCACAAGCATGGTGGTCAGATTGTAAATACGGGTTATAGAGGTATGGGTTTATCTTGGTTTTGTAGTGCTTTGCATTTTAATTTCACATGCATGGTTTTATATTGCAGATCTAGATAGAAATAAGGAGTAGGTATGTATCTTTGGTGCATTAGATGCACGGGGCTTTGGTAGAGAGGTTATAACATGGAACAAAGATGAGGCTTCATTGAGAGGAAAGTTCTTGATTGAAGATGCGGGTTAGTATCTTGGTATCCGTAAGGTGAAGTATTTCACCTTGATGCAATTTATTGCATGGTTTATTGCTATAGTGATTTTGTACGATTTGGATGCTTGTTGAAATGAATGGATCATCTCAATTATCGGATCCGATCAAAGTAGGCACTGGTGTGGTGTTCTATGCCAAATTATGTGGCTTTGGGTTCATTCCAATGATTCTGCTACGCCCTTAACCTATTGCTTGTATTAGGATATGAGTAGCCGAATTGTGACTTATCATATCATTTTATTATATTATTTATACTTTCTCATACTTAATAGGTCGGCCTTGGTGATGGCCATAACGCATATGAATACTATGTATAGGGATTATAGGTAGTATTTCATTATCATTTGAGCATTTGAGTCTTATTATATGGTTTGGAGGTTGCCCCCTCGAAGTGGTGAAGCTATTCTAATTGCATATTGAGATCATTATTCTGAAATATTGTGTTATTTTGTGTTCTATTGTTTCTCTTAATCTGAATTATACAAGTAATTTCATTACAAGTGGTATCAAAGCTACGATCTAGGCAAAAATTAGGGAAAAACCCTAATTTTTTTGTTTCCACCACATATTGTGAACTAGAGCGAATTGGTGAGAGATATTTTTACCAAAGTTGTAAAAATTTCAAGTAAGGTTCCCTAAAAATTTTAGACTTTTTTGATTTATTTTGCAAAAGTTATTACAAATTTAGGGTTTTTCATAAAATCACTCCCTAGGGTGTAAATTGTGGAAAATTTTCAAGTTCTTTACATTTTGAAAGCTCTCAAAAAAATAGTATTAGTATCTTCTCTGTGTTTTTTCGTTTGGCCAAAATTGTATCAAAACCCTAAACCCTAAGGTTTGACATCATGGTGGGGCCTTCCACAAGAGCAAAAAAGAATCCGGTTACTCCGGGTAAAACCCCAGATAAAGATGGGGTAGTGATTGAAGAGATGGAGTCAAAAGGGGTAAATACAAATTCCTCAACACTAGGGTTTACCTCAATTGATCATAAGGTGAGCCAACTTGAGTATGAGTTGCGAAATGTACAATCTGAGATGGCCTCTAAAGGAGACAACCCAAATCAATCATCGGTTGGATGATATCATGCAACATGTAAAGGGTAACTAGTATGGCCCAAATCCAGCCCATATCAACCAAGGAGGACCTTCAGTTCAAAATCATGGACAAACTAACCATATTGGATCACTTTTCCAGTCCCATCAGAATCAAACTTATTCGCAACCACAAAACATGATGCCGAAAGTGGATATGCACAAATTTGATGGTAAGGATCCCTGAATTGGATAAATCAAATGGATAAATTCTTTGAGTTACATCAAACACCATCGGAAAAAGGTGACATTGGCATCCCTATATCTTGAACCCGACCAATTTGTTTGGTATCGTTGGTTATGTGCTCAGAGGCAGAAGAATGGTCTAGGTGTCACTTGGATAGTTTTTACCAAGGAGTTGCAATTGCACTATAGTTCTAGTGTTTTAGAGAACTACTTTAGTCAATTAGTAAAGTTACGGAAAATAGAGGATCTCACAAAGATTATGTGCATCAATTACAATACCAATCCTTAAGGGTGGAGAATATTCCAGAAGAGAATCTGAAGGACCTATTTCTTGGGGGTCTTAAGGACCACATCGAGCATGAGGTACGTATGTTTAATCTAATCAAGCTTTTGATTCTATTATCATGGCACATCGTGTAGAGGAAAAAGTTATCTTTGTAGTAGGAGGCCACCTTTCATTAACACGAGAGATCGTAGTATCTCTTCCCCTTCATTTTGCTAGGCCAATTAGATTGACTCCTCAACAAATGGAAGAAAAGAGAGCAAAAGGATTATGTTTTAATTGTGATAGAAAATATGGACCAGGACATAAATGTGCTGAGAAGAATTTGTTCTATATTGACGGAGGTAATGAGGATGATGAGGAAGCTGAAATTATAGGAGAGGCTGAGGAACCAGTAGAAGATGAAGTAGAGGATCACCAACCTACAATTTCTTGCCATGTATTGTTAGGTATTATTACTCCTCAAACACTCAAGGTTATTGGATATCTCAAAAATAGAAGGTGATGGTGTTGATTGACTTGGGAGTACTCATAACTTCATAAATAGTAAGTTAGCTAGCCCACCTCAATTGTTTTATTTACCTAGGTCAAGAAATGCAAGTTATGATTCGGATGGTGGGACGATCAAGTGGACGGGAAAGTGCCATAATATCAAGCTTTCCATGGGAGACTACATGTTAGACTCACCTATGTTTCTATTTCTATGGGAGGGGCGAGATATTGTTTTGGGGTCCAATGGCTCATAACCTTAGGTACTATAGAGATGAATTTCCAAGAATTATTCATGCGATTTCATTGGATGGAGGAAAATACAATTGAATGGGATGGTAGCTAAGTCTCCACAGATTATTAGCTCTCATCAAATGTAGAAGGTTCTCAAAAAGGAGTGGATGGCTTTATAGCAAAGCTATTTTCCATAGAAGTACAAAATATAGAGTCTTCAATGCCACCCAATCTTCAGAAGATTGTGGATGCTCACTCATCTATTTTTGATGCAATTCCAAAGGGACTACCACCAGTTAGGGATCATGATCATGCCATTTAGTTGATTCTAGGGAGCCAAACACCTAACATCAGACCATACAGATACCCATATTCCTAGAAAAGTGAGATCGAGAAAATGGTGGAGGAAATGTTGAAGGCAGGTATCATCAGACATAGCCGAGTGCATATTCTTCTCCGGTGGTCATGGTATGTAGTAAGATTACATGGAGGAACTCAATTACAAGAACTAAACCATCAAAGATAAGTTTCATATTCTAGTAATTGATGATTTACTTGATGAATTCATGGTGCATTTGTTTATTTCAAAAATTAGATCTTTGTTTAGGGTACCATTAAATTAGGATAAAAGAAGAAGATGTTCATAAAACGGATTTCGGGACTCATGAGGGCCATTATGAGTTTTTGGTAATGCCTTTTGGTCTTACAAATGCGCCCTCAACCTTTCAAAGATTGATGAACACTATTTTTAGGCCATTTTAAAGGAAATTTGTATTAGTTTTCTTTGATGACATATTGATTTACAGTAAGACATGGGAAGAACACTTACAACATGTAAATAACATGTTGGAAGTTTTAGAGAAACATACTCTATATGCAAATCCATCCAAATGTTCTTTTGGTGTACAAGAGGTAGAGTACTTGGGTCATATTGTATCCCATGAAGGCATCAAAGTTGATCCTCAAAAGATCAAAGCTATGGTGGAATGGCCAAGGCCCAAAAATCTCAAAAATCTTCGTGGGTTCCTAGGACTAACAGGGTACTACAAAAGATTTGTGTGGGGATATGGTAGAATAGAAACCCCACTCACTGCATTGCTAAAGAAGGATGCCTTCCATTGGATAGACGTAGCCACTAAATCCTTTGAGCAACTAAAGGAAGCCATGTGCAGCACCCCAATTTTGGCTACTCCCAACTTCTCAAAAACCTTCATTATTGAATGTGACGCTTCAGGATCAGGATTGGGAGTAGTTCTAATAGGAAGGAAGACCAATTACATTTGAGAGTCGCCAATTCAAAGGAAAAGATCTGCTCAAACCTATCTATGAGAAATAAATGATGGTTATTCTTCATGCGGTCAAGCAATGGAGGCCCTATCTCATGGGTAGACACTTCAAGGTAAAAATTGATCATGATAGTCTCAAATACTTTTTGGAGCAAAGGTTATCATCTGAGGAACAAAAAAAGTGGGTAAAAAATGTTGGGTTATGATTTTGAAATCATATACAAAAAGGGTAAAGAAAATGTAGTAGTTGATGTGTTGTCCAGAAGGGATACATCCGTAGATGCCTTACTATGTGGAATGTCCATGTTGATGGCCGATTGGGTGGATGAAGCAAGATTGGAATGGAATCAAGATAAGGATACACAATCTCTAATATAGGATATCAAGCAAGGATCTATGACATCTAAAAAATTTGAGTGGAAAGGTAATGCCCTATGGTACAAGGATAGGTTATACTTGAGTAAAGATTCTGAGTTGAAGCATAAGATTCTTGCAGAGCTACATGCCTCACATGTTGGAGGACACTCTAGGTTTTTGAAGACATATCATAGAATAAAAAGAGAATTATTTGGGAAGGACTCAAGGGGGATGTACAAAAGTTTGTATCAGAGTGTTTAGTGTTCCAACAAAACAAAGGGGAAACAATTAAGACACCAGTGCATTTGCAGAACCCTTACCAATTCCTACCCAGAGATGGGAGGAGATCTCCATGGATTTCATCACTGGATTGCCTTGTTCGAGAGGGTAAGAATGTTATTTTCATGATTGTGGATAGGCTCACAAAATATGCCCATTTTATGCCCTATCACATCCATTTTGCAGCAAGATCAGATACCACATCTATTTTTTGGAGACAGTTCAAATGCTACATGGAACCCCAAAGATAATTGTAAGTGATCGTGATCCTATTTTCACAAGTAATTTTGGACGGAATTATTTTCATGTTTGGGTACTCGGCTAGCTCACAATTCATCTTATCATCCTCAAACTGATGGGAAAACAAAATTGGTCAACAAATGCTTAGAGGGGTATTTACGTTGTTTTGTATTAGATAAGTAGGAAAGGTGGATTAAATGGCTACCCATTGGCGAGAATGGTGGTATAACACATCTTTTCATACCTCTTCTCAAATGACCCCATTTTTAGCATTATATGGTTACCTTCCACCTTCTATCACTTCCTCCTTGAGGGTGCAAACCAAGGTCGAGAGATGTTGAGGAACACATTAGACATCAACAATGAGTTTTGGCTAGTTTGAAGGAGAATTTAGCATTAACACAAAACAGGATGAAACAAGTAGATCAACACCTTAGTTAAACATTTTGAAATTGGTGACTAGGTTTTTATACGTCTCCATCCTTACAAACAGATGTCCCTAAAGCAACAAAAAAAGGAAAACAAACTTGCTCCTAAATATTATGGCCCTTATTAGGTTCTACAGAAAATTGGTAGTGTTGCTTATAAACTAGAGTTGCCTCCATCTTCACACATAAACCTAGTATTCCATGTTATATGCCTGAAGAAGGTTATTGGATAGAAATTTGAAGCCCAGACAGAGTTACCAAAACTTGACGAGGAAGGAAGAATCATTTTGGAGCTAGAGAAGATTCTGCAAACATGTACTAAGAGGTTGAGAACTAGAGACATTAAGGAATATTTGATCAAGTGGAAGAATCTGAGCATAGAAGATGTCACCTGGGAGGATGAGGGTTTTCTGTAGCAACTTCTAGGATTATTCAATGTTGAGGACAATGCTGGTTTGTAGGGGAAGGGCATGCTACGCCCTTAACCTATTGCTTATATTAGGACATGAGTAGCCGACTTGTGGCTTACCATATCATTTTATTATATCATTTATACTTTCTCATACTTAATAGGTCAGCCTTGGTGATGGCCACACCATATGAATACTATATATAGGGATTATAGGTAGTATTTCATTATCATTTGAGCATTTGAGTCTTATTATATGGTTTGGAGGTTTCCCCCTTAAAGTGGCAAAGCTATTCTAATTGTATATTGAGATCATTATTTTGAAATATTGTGTTATTTGGTGTTCTATTGTTTCTCTTAATCTGAATTATACAAGTAATTTCATTACAGTATCAAAATCGGCCCGAGAGCCGAGGTCGGTCATAGAGGAAATGATATCAGTCAACTAACCGTGGTCAATTAGGAGATGACCGTGGTCGGTCTCTATGGCAACTTATATGTAAGGTTTTTGTAGTAGGAGAGGGTAGATGGTTTTTTGTCCTAGTTTGGAGGATCGAGTTTCTTACACAAAGTGTACATGACAGAAATGGTGTAGATCACTTCATGGTTTAGATCAGAAAGAGGATGAAGTTGGCTTGGTTAGTCCATTGAGACTTTTGAGGCAGGTATCTCTATATGATTCGTGTTTTATTTCTTTCATTTGGAGAAACTTATATTATGTTTGGATAGTATGCACAAATTTACACCATGTTTTTTGGTGTTGTTTTAATTTTATTTCCCGGTTGTGTGGAATCTTGAGGATAATGGTTTCTAGTCTAAGGATGAGATTCTCAATGAAAATTCATGATTAGACACAGTTGCAAGTAATGAGAGATATTGAGTACACACATATGGAAAGAAGGTGATTCACCTACTTCATAAGAAATCCAAACTTCTATGATGTAAAAGTATTCTCAGAGAAGAAAGGGAATCAATTTTATAGTTCTTTCATTTGGTTTTATTTCTCACTGACATATTAGATTTTGAGCTTGGTGTTAGAGGTAGTTCGAGAGGATTTCTTATTTGGTGGGAGCAAGCCATGGTTGTTTCAATTGAAAGATTGGATACATGATGCACATGCGGAGTGAGAGAAGATTGCTACTATTTAGAGTACGGGAGGCACAAGTTGGTTTTTCGGAGGAAGTCATGGATTTGTAGGTATTTTGAGTTTATTACTTTGTGATGCCACTTCTAGCTTATTTTTGGTTCCTAGATATTCCTATGGGATTGTAGTTGATGGTTTATTTACCTAGGTTTTAGATGATAGAGAAACTTTTTAGAGTTTGAATGGTGTAAAAAAATCTTATTATTCACGAGAGACTAGTGTCGGTTAGGGGTAACCGTGGTTGGTCATCCAGTAACCGTGGTGGTCGGGAGTTGACTAGTGTTGGTTGGGAAAATGTGGTTAGTTAGGCTACATGTTTGAAAACAATGTTTATTTATCATTTATGGATGGTGCCCTTTTTTTTGCTTTCATCTTAGTTGATTGTGTAGAGTATGTTGATGACATGTTTGCTAGTATTTTCACTTGGTATTAGTGGCACTGTTTAGCATGGATGTTTTTTATTGACATTGATGAGCACATGATTCATATTCGGATTTGGAGTTAGTCCAAAGTGAGACTTGAAGCTTCGGAGAGCCTGGTGATATGGATGTATGTACATGGTGAGTTTGTACATGTGGATAGATTTAGGTTTGTGAGTTTATGCTGCGATGCAAATGTTTGATTTGCACATGGATGCCTTGAGCATGAGTAAGGGATGTTTGCATTTCCTCTTGATTACTATGTTACTCCATGGGAGATGTTATCTATCGATGATTATATTAGAGATACGAGTTGCTTATGTAGGGTTGGATTTGTAGATTGTAATGTTTGGATTCTTTGAGTTATGCGGGTTTGTGGATTGATCACCCACTGCATTGCAAGTAGAAATCATTTGGGTTATCTTTACCCATGATCTTGTTTTCTTTCACATATTCTAGTTTGACTTGTCTTTGTGATTGCATTGGTGGTTCGATGGAGACATGGATAGATGGATGGAGAACATGGTTGGTTTTACAGGTATGGCTATATAAGTGATTGGGACTTGGTACTTCGGTTTGAGTGGGAGCTCTTGTAGGTGTGTTAGTCATGATGGCTTGTTGCATGAGGAGCTAGGTTGACTTAATTATATGATACCAACAACTGGTATGGTGTTACGATTAGTGGGATCTTGATACTAGGTGTCACAGATAAGTTGTAGCTTTGTGTAGGTTTGGTAAGTCATTGTTTTATCTTCTTGGTTTTATTTGTTGAGAGAATTGTTGAAGGAAAGAATAGATGGTCTTCACGGTGTGTAGAGGAAGGTGATGTACAGTACATGTATAGAAGTTCATAAATTTATCTCCAAGTGAGAGATCGTTAGGTTGTGGAGTTAAATAGCTTCATTGGAGCATACATTACAAATTGAATGGGTTATCT
This sequence comes from Taxus wallichiana var. yunnanensis, assembly GCA_018340775.1. NCBI lineage: Eukaryota > Viridiplantae > Streptophyta > Pinopsida > Cupressales > Taxaceae > Taxus > Taxus wallichiana. The sequence goes on from CM031237.1 coordinate 561,132,714, forward strand.
AGTAACTAGCACCGGTCGGGGTGACCGACATCGGTCAACATCGTGGTAACTAAAACCAAGTTTTTTATCTTGTGCATGAAACTTTATATTTAACTCACGAGAATTAGATCTAAATTTATTATAAAGTTGATCTAAAGGTTGTAAATGCATAGCTAAGGTTCCCCAAGTTTTTCTAATCTTATATAAACTAGAAAACTAGGGTTATAACATGAGGATAGGGGAAGAATGTTAATTCTCCTTGTTTCAAAAGGATGATGATGAAGAAGAAAAAGTAGATTGCATGAAGACATGAGATTTCATAAGAGAAGCTAAACATAAGGAAAGTTAAGGTACATTAATGTGAGAAGATGGTGTTATCTTCTGCATGGTTACGGTTGTATTTCCATTTTTATTATTTAGTCTCATGTAATGCTTTCTGCACTCTTGTAAATGCATACTATGGAAAGAACTTATTTTTTTCTTCTTGTTAGATCTAAAAGTTTTTATGAGATCTTATTATTGATTATTCTTATAGATCAACATGTCGTGAGATCTTGTATAACAGATCCATGAGATCATGATATATTATTGATCCATAGGAATCTAGTATATGTATAGAGGAAGTTGTCTTCATGTTTTCATAGGTTGATGTAGTGATGATGGAGAGAATTATTTCTTGGTGCATGGTTATGGTTGCACATTGGTAGACCGTTCTAGAGGTCTTGTTTGTCAAAAAGATTCACATTGGCGAATCTTGTTTTAGTGAGAGCTGGTGGTTGTTGATTTCAATAGATCCGAATAAGGCTTTGAAGGATCATTATATAGGGTAGCTTCATGTATGAGAGATCTAGTGGTGTCAAAGGATGGTATTTCCATTGATCTGAATGAGACTTCGCAATCATCCTTTTTCTCTCTTGCTTGGATTACCCGTGTTCTAAAAAAAGAGCAAAAATCACATGATGCATAAGAAGTCCTTAGGGCAATCATTCCTAGGAAATATAAACTTTGTTAGGTGATTCATTCCTAATTTTTTAGGATTGATTAGGCCGATCATCGTCATGCTTAAGAAGGACACAATCTTCAAATGGACTTCTTTGAAGGAAAAGAAAGCTTTAACAAAATCAAGCAAGAAATTATTTTTTCCCCAACATTCATCAATCGGGATTTCTCCAAGGATTTTATCCTTTATGCATATGGAGCTGATGCTAGTAGTGTTGCTAGTGTCTGAATTAAGAAAATGAACAAGGAATGAAACAACTAGTGAATTTTTTAAGTCAAACACATAACGAATATGGTTTGAACTACAATCACATAGAGAAAAAGTATTTGCCAAAATGTGCACTCTTAAGAAATTAAATATTATTCTTTCCAAAAATCATGTCAAGGTTTTAGTTTCATACCATGGTGTGAGGTACTTCATCATGGGAGAAAAAATCAAGGAGAAAAGAGCCATATGAGTAACCAAAATTAAGGATTTTTATGTGACTATCAAAGCCACTAATGTTGTTAAGGGAAATGTGCTTTATAAGTAACTTGTTGAGGATGTGCAAAATGATCAAGAGACATCTTTGTTTCTAGATGAAGAACCTCGTGCGTTGAACTGAAAAAAGTGGGTCCTAACGTATGCTGTTGGATGCAAGAAATGGTAACACTTCTCTCTTTCGGCACATACCCTCCTGGTATAAATAAATAAAAGAGAAGGCATTTAAGGATGTAGTCTATTCCATATGTATTGATTGATGACATTCTCTTCAAAAGAAATGTTTATGGTGTGTTCTTTGAGATGTATTGATGATGCACGGGTCAAAAAAGTGTTACCATACTTTCATGATGGATTCTCTGGTGGAATATTATCTGCCAAAGTAAAAACGATGAAGATCATCAAGGCAAGCTACTTTTGGCCTACCTTGTTTGCGAGATGCACATAAGTGAATCATGAAATGTAATGAATGCACTTTTTTGTAGGCAAGAAGAAATTGGATGCGCTTCCCCTCGCCCAATCTAAGTGAATCAACCTTTCATGAAATTGGTCCTAGACTTCATTGGCATGATCAAACCTCCCTCGAGTGCTGGTCATAAATGGGTGTTGACAGCTACGGATTACTTCACCAGATGGAAAGAAGATGTCACATTCAAGGAAGAAAAAAAGTCAGTCATCATTGCCTTTCTCGAGGGAATTTTAACAAGGTTTGGTATTTATCAAACCATTATCTCTAATAATGCAAAATACTTCCTTGGTACTAAAATTTCTAATAGGGATCTAAATCTTGGGATTTATTTGAAGAATTCTTCCAAGTAGTAGCCTCAAGGTAATGGTTTACAGAGTCTACCAAGAAGAACTTGGTCGAGTTATGAAGTGAACTATAGACATCAACTAGAGGAATTGGTAGATAAAGGTATCACATGCACTGGGAAGACAAAATCATGGTGAAGAAGGCAATAGGTACTTCACCTTACAAACTTGTTTATGGTAAAGAAGCAAGGATTCCTTATCACTTGAGTTTCCTTCACTAGAGCTAGCCTAACAATTGAAGTTTAAGGGCATAGTCTAAAGAGAAATCAGAATGACCAAGCTGGTTGAACTTGAATAACTAAGGAACTCTTCCATGATCAAGTTATAACAACATTAACAATAAACTAAGAAGTGGTTTGATAAAAGGCTAGAGATCATACCTTCCAAGTGGGTGATCTAGTTTTGAAATGGGATCTTTGAAAGAGCTAAAACTGGGTTCCATTCAAATTTTGATGCTTTTGGAGTGGCTCATACATAATCGATTACTAGTTTTCTAAGGAGACTAACTCTTTCGAGTTGTCTCATCTTCATGGAGATGCATTACTAATCCTAGTCAATGGGATTTATCTCAAACATTTTCATTAAGTTTCCTACATCATGTACATATTAGAGTAGTTTTAATTCCTTTAAGTGTGCTTTGCACACAATGTTTTGATTTTTATAGTTTCTTTTATTCTCACATGCTCCATCGTGTGTACTCTTTTGTTTCTTCCAAGATGGCGACCCGTTTTGAAAGAGGCAATATTCAACATTTTACACACAATTTTCCACTCTCATAAATTCAAATCAGAATATCTTCATGAATGAGAGTAGTAGTTCTATTCAAAGAGAGAGTGCTTAGTGACTTGTGGGTGTCTCTTGATTCTGAGATCATAATTTCATGATTTTTAAGTTGAATCCATGCCCAATAGATGCTTTAGGGATACTTATATTCTTCATCTAATAGAAATATGGCCCCAAAAGTTGCCTAAATATTGTCTAAAATAGGTCCCCTAGTTGTTTTGACAACTTTCGGTTCCATCCCCGATCTGTAATTCCAAGTTTTCGAGTTGCATGTGCCCTGGATATATTTTCCATAGAAATGCATGGTTGCAGTTCTTCATGTGCACCCTCACATGCCCTTCATGCTTCTTCCTTATGATTTTCCTTCTCTTTTCTCCCTCTTGTGTAACTTTAGCACACTTCCACCTTTCTCCTTTGTTATTTTATCTCCATCCATTTTCCCTTTGCGTGCACTCCTTGTGCATTCAATTTCACTTCCTCAATCGTTGTGCATATATCTTGCATACACCTACTGACATAAGTTTTCATTTTTAAATCCAAGAATGTTTTATCTTATAACAAGTTTCTTGAGTTCGACCTAGTTTTATTCAAAAATGCATTGCATTTTACTAAGTCCTTTGCATGCTTTTATGCATGCCTTCCTCCTTGAGTTCTATACATCCCCTTGTGTACACCTTTTTCCTTTTCATCTTTTCCTTGCAAACTCTTCCTACACATTTGCCTCTGCGTGCATCCTTATTTTGTGCATTTATTTTCCTTACACATTGCATACCTTTATAGATATGCACCTTTTCTTCTTACTCCTTACACACAAACCTCTGCATTCTTCCCTTTCACACCTCTTGTCCTTGTGCATGTGCCCAAGTTGCATCCTTCTACATCGATCACTAAGTACCACGTGTCACTCTAGGAGAACTTATCATATAAAGTACACAACACACAACCTATCGAAGAACATGTCGGTTGCATGATGTATCCTTATAACAAGTGAATGTATGATACATTGCAAAAAATGATAAAATAAATAGAGAGTCAACCCAATATTTCAATGGATCAGATTATGACGCGTGTCCCGTGTGTTCATCTTATACTATAATCCTTCAAATCTAACCATAACTTCTTCTATAGATCTCAGATTTAGATGTGCCTAGTATTTTTGAAAATATGTTGACGAGGAATATACTCTAGGGTTTTCAAAATCATATTTTGGCTAGATTTGGTAGGTGGAAACGTGAATCAGATCATTAATACACATCTAGTCAACTCAACCACCTAGATTGATCATATTTGGTCTCCTTCATTCTTTTATAAGTTAACCTAACATGGGGAGGTAAATATGATAGTGTTGTAGGTGGATCAAACAACAATGCAAGCATTCAATGTTGGTTGTTGGTGGTTGAATTCTTTTCCCTCCTCATCTCTCCTTCTTCTATATACTTTATAGAATAATGCTTAGTTGTAAAGGTTGAACCCTCGTGGTTTTGCAAAGGCATTATTTAGAGTAGTGTTCTTTGAATTTTAAGTTTTACACCTAATATTTGAGCCATTACATGTAGATCCTTTCCTCTTTCATCTTTGTAATCGATTGTGAATCACTTGGAAGCAATAGAAGTTCCAAATATGGTTAGTCCTCAAAGAGGAAGGAGTGTTTGTATTTTGTGGCTATTCTCTACCCTAGTTCATATTTTATTGCATCTACTTGCCTTCTTTTGCATTGTTGATTTGTTGTGCATATTTTATATCTCTTGTAGGGATTTTGTTTTTTATGCTCCATAAAAGTGAGTGTTTAAGTGTTGTTCTAGATTTGTGGCACATTTTCCTACCCTCCCTGTGCACATTTTCCCTTATTTTTACTCATCTGAGAGTGTTCATCCCACTCTCTAGTGCTATCACCTCCCTTTAGCTTAGGTTTTAATTTCATGCATCTCCTTATCACCCTAGTCTCTTGGAATCATAGAGTAGTGTTAAGTAGATGCATTTCCTTATGTGGGAGTAATTTTAGCATTAGAAATAGGTAGAGGAAGTTGGCCTTCTTTGGAGGTCTATTTCAAATGAAATTCCCACAACTTAGAGAGAGAGTCCCATGTGCACATTTTCCCTTATTTTCACCCATCGAGAGAGTTTTCATCCCACTCTCTAGTGCTATCACCTATTTTCACCCATCAGAGAGTTTTCATCCCACTCTCTAGTGCTATCCCTTATCTTAGGTTTTAATTTCATGCATCTCATTATCACCCCAGTCTCTTGGAATCATAGAGTAGTGTTAAGTAGATGCATTTCCTTACGTAGGAGTAATTTTAGCATTAGAAATAGGTAGAGGAAGTCGGCCTTTTTCGGAGGTCTATTTCAAATGAAATTCCCACAACTTGGAGAGAGTCCCATGTTGCCTCAAATCCCCAGTTCATCCTGATCTGGGACATGTGTAATTTTATGCTCCAACAAAAGTGATCACAATCATTTCTAAGAAATTTTTTTAGAGGTGATCTTCATATTCAAGTGGTTAAGTTGGTTCTTGGTCATCTTGGGGGTTGTATCCTCGTTATGGGGTTGGTTCCTCACTAAATCAAGGGTTGGTATTTCGTGTAGGGTTGATGCCCTACTAAACTAGGGGGGGCTCTAGTGGGGTTGGTGCCTCACTAAAAAAATCTCATGCGATGTGTAATATTCAATTAATTCCTTTATGTTGTGTAATACATGTAGAGGCTCGGTGGGTTTTATTCCCTTGAGGGTTATGTTGTGTTCACATGTTATCTCTTGCATATTATACTTTGAATGGTTTTTCAATGTTTAATAAGATCATATATGGTCAATGAATGATTGAATGGTTAAGTATGATGGTTCACATAAGTATTAAAAAATGAAGTAAAAGTTTAATAAGACTTATTCACCCCCTCTCAGTCATTTTGCTTCCAACAATTAGTATCAGAGTAAGGTCCTTGTGAATCAAGTCTAACAACTTGGAAGATATCATTAAAACACATGTATGGCAAGAAATTTAGTTCAATATGAAGTTATACGTCTGTTTAAAATGAGATCATTCTTAAAAACCTTGGTGTTTGATATATGTAAGTCAAATCTTGGTTTTTATACTCCCATCTCTATGTTTCCAATCGATGCAATCGCCAAAGATGAAAGAGAAGGCCCTTGTAAAGACTTTGAAAGTATCTTAGAACCTATAAAGGTAGAGGCAAATTGTCATAAATCCCTAATCATGAAGATAACCTATGAAGTTGACAAATAAGATAAAAGTGAAGATGATGGTGTTAATTTTGACACATTTCTCATGACTGTGGAAGAAGGAAAACATTTAAGATATAAAACTAAATTGGTGAGGATGATTTAGATGAAGAAGAGGAATAAATTAACCTCAAGACAAAGTATGAAAATTCCCTATAGGATTTAAAGCATATGAATAGAAAGAATAAAAAGTTGAAAGCAACACTTAATGAACATGAATTGCAAATCATTCTTCTAGAAAAGAGACTAAGAAAGGAGGAATATGAGTATAAAGAAATCAACAAGGAGCTTGAAGATCATCTTGAGTTGACCTAAAAATTTAGAAGCGAAAGAGTAGGACTGTGCCTAGTTGAATACAATGTTGAAGATCTTAAAAATAGAGCTAGAGTAGCCTTAAAAAAGTTGAAAATGTACCAAATAATTGAGAAGAACACCAATAATATTGATGATTTGTTGAATAGTCAAAGACACTCTAGTGAAAAATCAGGTTTGGGCTTTAAGGAAGAAACAAAGAAGGAAGAGAAGCATCTTGAGCCAAGTCAAGGAGTTGTTGAAGCTAAGAAGGATATCAAAGTTCAAAGGAACATCATAAGAAAACTTAATGCAATGAGAATATCAAGTAAGTTCAATGGTTATTATTATTCATGCAACAATTTTAGTCATAGAGCTAAGGAATGTAGGACAATCAAGAATTATCATCCATAGAGAGATAGTATAAATGACCAATCAAGAAACATTACGTGCTATAATTGCCATGAGAAGGGTCACATTGCTAGATACTATCTTCATAAGCCACCGAGAAAAAGTTAGAGAGATGAAGATCCTAGAGGTAAGAATCCTATTTTTGCTTTAATTGTAACAATGTTGGACATATTGCAAGATATTTCAAATATAGGAATAATATCTATGAAAAGAAGGGATATGTAAGATCTAAAAATGTTGAGAAGACAAGACAAGAGCCTAAATCAAAGGAAGAACCTAAAACCACTTGATATATTCATGATGGGTCTATAGGTCAAATGATCTTGTTTTCTATATAAGAACCTCAATAAATCCCTCTATCTATACTAGAAGACTACCGCATGGATGATGGAAAGATAAAGCCACAACAACCTCGGGAACAAGATTCTTAAATATGGTGACCTATACCACGTGGACAAGGGTTTTGACATTATTGAACTAACTAGAAATGGTTCCTCCATTAGGATTCATGGATAAATTTCCTTTTTTAGAAGCATGATAAACCCTTGACATATCCATGTATCATAGAGGTCTAGCCTTGAGATCAAATGAATGGTAAGGTGATTCTATCATGACTGGTATAGTACTTTGAAATTTGAGTATTAGCTCTATTTCATTGAAAGTTCATATCATCTTTCTTCATGTAAAGGTGAGTTAAGGTTTGAGATGATATAGAGGTCTTATTGAACTATGTATATACTTCAATATTCAAGACAAATTTTGATATAGATTATGGAAGGTTATTTATTCATCATTACGTTCTTGCATTTTATGACTACATAAGTGATCTAGGGTCAAAGGTATATCTTGTTCTCCTAGAATATTATGGAGGTCTTGAAGGTTGAATTTGTGTTCAATCGGTATAAAAGCATGTATTGTGGCTGATTATCCATAAATTTATGTGAAAAGTTAATTGTTATGAGTCTTTCAATCCCAAACAAGTAAAATATGCATGATAAAGATCTATTAGAGTGATATTGTGCATTGGTAAAGTAGTTTGAATGATGTTTACTTCATCAAGGATACCATGAAAATAATTCATGAAGTTTGAAGAAGTTGAAGAACTGGTATAGAGTATGTGACAATGCTATAGAAATATGTGACTCAAGGAGAGTCATAAATCAATGTATAAGGGCATCAAAAGTTGTCAAGGTACTAAATAATGACGTCAACTCTATAATTGTCCAAGTTTGAAGGCTTAAAGACTATGGAACAAAACCTATTCTTGTCTATGAAGATTGTTCGATAAGACCAATATGATCTTATGCAAAATAGGTAATCAAATATCAAGACATCGTGATATGTTCAAAATTTATAAATTTATGAGGAGCATCAAGGAATTTTGAAAGGTTCTAAAGCAAAGACTAAGTTTCTTCAAGAAGGTCTACAAGAGGTTGATCATCAGTTCTAGGAGGTAGGGTATCAAATGATACAGGTTTTTTGTTCAAAGTTTGTGAAATTAGATTGTATGGTGTCTCAAAGAAGATTGCACAAGTGTATGCTTCAAGAAAGGTTCTTGAAGACCTTAATGTAAGGGATATAACTATTTAGTTATCTTAAAGGTCTATAAAGATTTTATATAGAGATAAACATGTTGAAGATGTCTAAAAGGTCCATAAAGAAGGATTTTAAGTCATAATGTATGTTTCAAGTATTCAAGTTGTGTAACAAAGTTACAATATGACATAAGGGTATTTTTCTTTGTATGATGCATCAAGAGTGTGTAAGGTGATTTAATGACTATAGTATGTGTATTGGAACTGAAGAGTGCATTTTAATATCTCATTTTGGTCTGTCTGGTTTAAGAAGGTATGTTGTTAGGAACCGGTAAAGTGCACTAAGGTTCGGTAATGAGTTGACTCACGAAAATGCTTGTTTAAGACCTTATCTAGGTTTGTATTTGTCTATTTCTATTAGGCATGCTTGAAGAATGTGTCTTAAGATCTCAGTCAATATTGTGATGCTCATATTGCCATATGTAACTATCAAGTATGCCTATGAAATGGTGATTAGTGTGACCTTGTGTTATTCAACATGGAGATGTAAATTAATAACAAAGTATGATATTGTGAAGTGCTTTGTGGTTTGAAGATGCATTTGTAATACTTGAGCAAGTATGGCTTGAGAAGGTTTCTTCTAGTAAAATCATACTATAAAATGTTCTTAGTTGATAATTGACTAATAATGGCATGCTTTGGACCGTGTTTTAAGATCTAAAATGACATATATATATATATATATATATATATATATATATATATATATAGTTGATAATATTCTTGAAGGAGCAAGGTATGTAGTATAGTGTTCTTGAGAAATGAAGGTCATGGAATGTGTTGCATAGTCCTAGTATAATAGTGAGAAGGATTGTTATCCGAGCTAAGTCATTGAAGATATTATTTGCATTAGTTGATTTTTCCCATGTTATGAGTGAAGAATCATTCATGTGAAGCATTAAAATGTCTTTCCTAAGTCCGGGGAGAAATGCTAAGCAAGAAGGAATAGTTTCAAGAAGTTTTCACTTGAACAAGGTATGAGAACTAAATGTTACCTATCAAGATATTGCTTTCAGTTAGAAGGTTTGAAATAGAGTAAGAGAGAACAATTAAAGGGAGCTTGTTCAAGGATGAAGATTCATGGTTTATTATTCTTGGAAGAAGGATGCATCATCTCGGGGGAGATGAGTTAGATATACGTATTGAAACAAATCCAATGTGTAGTCACAAGAATAAAAAGAGCATTTTATTAGAGAATAGTTTGAGAAGAAAGTCTATAACAAGAATGAAGATCAAGACATGTATGCATGTGTTCTAGGGGAGAAATGAGTATCTAAGAAAGGTTAAAAACAAGTCCATAGATTATCTAAAATAGTTGAAGTCAAGAAAGTAAATACAAACCAAGGGGAGTTTGCAAAGTGAGATTTGAGTGCATTTTTGTTTTTTTTGTTGTCAAGTTGTTGTAGTAGCATTTGTCATAGATGTCAAATGGGGAGAGTGTAGTTAAAAACAAAAAAAAAGTGTCTTGAAGGTGTTTTGCATGTTTTATTTTCATCAATGTTTCTAAAGGTGGTTGCCATCAATGAAAAAGGGGGATATTGTTGGACATTGTGTCATTTGTATTGTCATTGATTTCAAGAGGTATTAATGTCAAAAGGAGTCTTGGAGTGCAAGATATTGTCATTGATGTCAAACAATGTAAATTGAGTAATGGTTTCATGGTATGAGGTGATGATGTGGAGATTTCTAGGATGGTGGAAGGATGATGAGGTCTTTATGTATGTTACCAAAGTGATTCAAGGATTTAGTGATGGTCATGTTGGCACAAGTAGTTTTGTTTTGGTGAGATTGATTTTTGGTGTAATTAGGCCTATTAGAGACCTAATGGAGAAATTTAGATATATTGGTGATATGACCAACCTATATGGTCTTGGGTATGATCTCCTCATGATTTTTGATTTTGTTTTGATGATATATTCTCAATGAAGGAAGACCTACATGATGTGGATGAATAAGTCAGGTATATAAGTAAGTTGAGAAGACTCATTTGTGAGTGTTAGAGAGATGGGTGTGTAATAATTTTGGGAAGAAGATATGAGAAGGTATGCAAAAAAAGATGAAGAGTATAAGGCCTTGAAAATGATAAAGGATGCTTATATGTTTCGATATGATAATAAAAAGCTTGAAGAAGGTTATCCATACATGACCTAGTTGAAGAAGAAGACATAGTTTATGTGCATGAGGATGAGTGAGCTAGAGAGATGATTGGGGATGTGTTGCAGATCTTAGTGACCATGATGAGAAGGTAGAGATGATGTTCATGATGTTATAAGTGTGTGCTAGAGATAGAAATATAGGTCACTTGATCTTATCATGCTTGGTGAAGAAACCATAGAGTGAATATGACAAGAAGATTTTTGAGAGGGTTTTGAGTGAAGGGAGATGAAAAAGTGATCAAAATCAGTTGTTAAAGAACAATTTTATAGGATATCTTCATAGTCATGTGGATGAGTTGGTGATTTGTCATCTTGGGAGGTTATAGCCTCCTTGTGGGGTTGGTCTTGGTGATTAGACATCAGACTTTAACACTAAATGACCAAATGCAATCCTAATAATTTGAGCAAATACACTTTTGAATATGATGATATCTTTTCTTTTATTCCACTATCTCACTTATGACTTAATGAATATACAAGGATACTCCCAAATGTTCATTACATCATCATTGTACTTGATAGCAATTGTTCTTTTGCTAAACATCTAAAAAATCTAGAATGAACACTTATAGACTAGATAACTAAAGGATCAGAGATCCAAACCAAGAATGAACAAGATCCTATATCCTCTAATGAAAAAATGCTTTATCTATTTATACATTTTGAGCACACTCCAAAATGGAAATAGGAGGAATTTAAGAACTTGGAAAAATAATGAAAGAGAAGGAAAGAGTATGTACATATCATCCATGGATAAAATGACATTCATAAACTAGTCATAATATTCTAAATGATCCAATGGCTTTGATTGATTTCTTTGAGCAACATATAACACTAGAAGATAATCTAAGAGGTCCCACACATGTGAAAGAGTGAGAAAATTGGAGAAATAAAATGCCGATGGTGGTAAAGGATGGAAATGCTTATTAAAACATATGTCACAAAATAATCTATAAATAAATCATCAATTTGTCCCAAATTTGTTCATAATGTGTATCCCTCTTCATAAGCTTTCCAATGGTACCAATTTGAGGCAATTTTAGATCCCAATCAAAATTTATGAGCAAAAAATTGAGCCTTTGGCTATTCTCATGGATTTCACCCAAATTGAAACAACTAAGTTTATTCTCCTTTATAATTTGGCGTTCAAATTTAATCCAGCTTAGCCAACTCGTGACCAACTATAACACACCACATATCCTTCTCTAACTTTTCCCCAACTTGCATCTTTGGTAGATATTCACCACATGGTTACAATTGGTCTTGTCTTTATGACTTTGGGCCACCAATGGGTGACAAATGGCTGCCATCAGATCTACCACCCATCACGCCCTTCCAAACTTTGGATCCTACATAAGGCCTTGTTAATTGGTTACACTTGTCGACATCAATCTATTTTGATTGTCATAGGATTGACTTAATACTTGGCTCGTTAAGCCGATGGGTGAAAATTGTATCCCATTGGTGCATAATTAGATCTTAATGCCCAAAAATCTCAATTCACCATAGTTTACAAAGTGTCACTCATGAATGTTAAATAATGTAAAGGATGAATGAAAGAATCACGTGTCGGTAGATGGTGCTAAAGTAAGCCAAATACAGAAATAATACCTCATGTTGATGGATTCCACATGTCCCCCGTGACACTTGTTAATGATCGAGCTATGTTATACATATGCTTTAACTCTACCGCACAAGAACACTAATGGGTGCCATGTGTTTAAAATTAGTTCTTGGTAATTTTTGAAGGCATAAAATTAATTGCAATGTTTTCTCAAATGTGGGAAAAATGATGCTTGACACATGATAAAGATCCACCTCTAAAGGAATACAATGAGAACTGGTGCCAATGAATGACAAGTGGCTTTACTCTACTTTATTAAACTTGATAGGTTGGTGACAAAGGATTTGAACAAGTTAATTGTCAAGTGGTTTTCTAAGGCTAAAATCCACCAAAATTTTCTAAATTATTCATGATCCAACTTATACATATCCAGAGAAAAGGGGGCAACATTTTTCCTAAGTGTTAGTCATAAGGAAGCCCAAAAATGCCTCGTTAATCACCGAGAGAAGCTCTAAATCACCAAAATTTAATCATGAGTCCCTAAAATGATTTGAAACAATTTTGGGTGCTAATTGGTTGGATTAAGGGATCCATCCTCTATTTTTTATTCTATATCACAAGTCTCATAATAGGGTTAGAAGAACTGCATGTGGCTTGATTCCTCTTCAAAGTAGTGGCATGTAGTGTAATCCTCAAAAAATTAGTGAAGATGTTGGGAGGTAGTTTAGTATAGTTGTTATTAATCCTTTTTAGGGTTACAACCAAGGAGAATCTATATCACTTGTACATGACAATGATTGCACAAGGTCGAACATAGAAGTTATATCAAAAAGAGAAAAATTAGATCCCATAATTTAGAAAAACTCACAAAACTAAGGGATAAATTAATACCTATACCTAGGGACATATTCAATGATGAATCTATCTAATCTTCAATGATATTTTCCTATACATAGTTTCAATATTGCTATTTTCATAGACAACTTTGCAAGTTCTTAACACTCTATCACATCATTTGAGCTTGGTAGAATGGTTCATTTCTCTAACCTTAAACCGTAATTTCACTTTCATTGATTATCTTTGGAAAAATTGTTGGTACAAGCATGAGTAGAATAATTTATAAATGTTTTGATTTATTATTTGGGTTTGAATTATCATTATTGTTCAAGATATTAAATTAGGAATAAAAACATAAATTTGTATTACATTTTTTTATGTTTATTTATAAAACCACACAACCTAGGGTTTTTATCCCTCACCTTTAGGGTTTTTATTTTAGATATGAATTCTTATTTATTTTAAGGTCCTATCCCTTTAAAGTCATCAAGGTTAGGCATAAAGTTGAGCTCATGCATAGAAAAGTTCTTATATTGCGCTAAGATTTATCTTACTCACCTATTGCACTTTCTAAGCCCTAAATTACCTATGAATGGAAAATTAGGAGATTGTTATGAAGATGATAATTATGAATTAGAGGATGAATATAATGAATCTTATTATTTAATGGGAGATAGTGTACTTGAGTTTCTCTCTCCTAATACTAGAATAAAATTTAATCTAGAACCTATGTGTGTGAACTCACAACTTGAAAATGATGTTACTCACTTTAATAATGATGAAAAATGTTTATATGATGTTAATGATGGTACTTATGGTGATGATCATAATGCATGTCATGCTTCTTTACATTCTTAAAGTAGTAATAATATTCCATATATGAATAACTTTAGTTTTGAACCGAGTTTATACCTTGATAACAATAGCCATAGACAATATAATAATTTATGTTCTAAATACCTCATCAAAACCTATGTGTGGTACCTATTGACACAAATTACAACCCTTAATATTTTGGAAAACTTATCAAAACAAACAGCCATTTTTCTCAGAAAGCATATGACTAGGTTAGCATTTTGTAGAGTGAAGTCACGTAGTGTCATGTGGGTTATCCTAACCCACATAACAAGGGAGAATTGAGCAGGAATTAAGCGGATTTTTGATAGAGATAGTGTTTCATGGAGATTTGTTAGTATTTTGTAGCACTAAGAAAGTAAATATTCACCAAATCAGTTTCTCGTGAGTCAAAGGTAAGTCGAACACCAAAGGTTTTATGCCTAAGAAAAAGTTAGAAAATATGCTAAGGAATGAGAAGATTAGTGCTTCGTGGTATGGAGAAACATAGTGTCACATGGTCTCGGAACACATAACATTCCGTGGAGTTTTCTATTTTATGGAACCAAGGATGAAGTTGCCAAGATAAAGTGTCACGATGTAGAAGAAGGTGTCGCAAGGCACCACGCAACAAAGGAAAAACAATTTGAAATGTGAGTAATATTAGAAACCATGAGACACTAACTTAATTTCCCACGGGTTTCTCACCTGGAAGTGATTCCATAGGTTCTCACAAAGTCTGTGAAACGAAGGAACATAACCACACATAGAATTCCACACAAGAGGAAAAAAATCGTGGTATATAGCGATAAAGTGTGAAGGAAAAGTGTGGAACTTTTCAAATCCGTGGCATCAAAGCCACATAATAAGAAATATGTACATGATGAGGTCACAAGCCATGAAATGTAAAAAAAATGTCAACGAAGGAGCATAGGGTGGATGGTTTAATGTATTGCGAGGGTGAGAAATGATTTGAAATATCATCTTGAGGTGTGAAGGCCATGGAAAACCATTTAACATAAAAATTATGCGGATTACATAGGAGTTGTGCCTAATTTCAAAATCAATGTTCAACCACTCCACCAACCACAATCTAATGAACCATGGGCACCATTTTCTTGCCTTGCAAAATATAATGGTGTGTGATTTGATCCTTGTTAGGCACCCATACTTATCTGTAAACATCTATGGAGATTGGTCATTGGTGGTTGAATCTATCTATTTTCGCTTCTCTTCTTTTTCTTATCATATATTTATAAATATGGAACTCATTCCATTAAAAACAAAGATCCTCTTTTTTTCAGAATAACAATACCATGTTAAAATGGTGGCGAGACTTACCATAAGTTTCGAGACCTTGGACTCGGTCTATGCAATATATTTTTCCTTATTCCATGAATGTAACTAATTGTGCATCTTTCAAGAAATAAAATCTCATGTTGTGGATCTCTTTCTACCCTACACTTTTTTGTTTTTTGTATTCTTGCCTCTCTGTTTCCCTCTTTAGAATGTTGACGTGTCACATTTGCGAGGTTTCTCCATCTATGTGTGTTGTTAATGTGTAGAAATGGTTAGATGTGTGGTGTTGGTCTAGGGCACGTTTGTCTTCCCTCTCCTCCTTTTTTGTCCCTTTCTTCCCCTTGTGAAGAGTGATCACCCCTTCTTTTCTAGTGCTATCACCACCCATTTTAGCTTAGGATTTTATTTTTTCATCTCTTTCCCTCTCTCTCCTTAGTTCCTTGGATGTGTTAGTATAGGTTAGATATTATAGGTAGTGTTAGCATTAGGTTAGATAGGTAGAGGATATGACCTTATCGGGAGGTCTCTGATCAAGTCAGTAAGTCCCAAAGTTAGAGATAGTTCCATATTGGCCCAAAATTATGGATCTCTCATAATTTAGACAAGGGTGCAATGTTGATCTCTAAATGATTTTGGCACCCGGTGGGAGAAGAATGAAGATATTTACAACTTCATATCATCAAGTTTGATGTGTTCTTGGTGATTCTCATCCTTTGAAGGTCATTCTCAACACATCTAACAACTCCATTATTCAAGAAACCATTCTTTGAGTTTTAGACCATCCCCTTCTTCTTTCCACTCATTTTCATGTTTCCATTTCTCTCATGGCTCTCTAAAGAGCTCTTCCATTCTCTCATTTTAGTTTGATCCCCCTTCATTTGTAGTAGTGGGATGATATCCCTAAAATAACCTAAAAACCCTACCTCTTTTCCATGGAAATGGATATCAATCTCCTATTGATCACATTCAAGAAAACCAACCATTGTGTCATTCACAACATTAGAGAGGAGAATATTTTCCTTAGACTTCTTGTTTCATCATTTAGAGGTAAAACAAGGGATTGGTATAATAGTTTGGATTTACAATCAATTTTCACATGAGATAAACTAGGAGAACAACTAACATAAGTGGTTCAAGGAGAATATAGATGTCATTTATCTCATTGAGCACCTCAGAAAAATACAACGAGCTTCAATGGAGTTTATCTCATATTTCAACATCATATTCTCAAGGACATGGCTTAGAATTCCTCAAGAATTTAGACCCTCACAAGGTATGACATTATTGTATTATTTGAGGTCCTTTGATGTGGATTTGGCTGTATTGATCCAAACCCTAGGAGGTAACACTCTTCCTTAAGATTTTGCAATTGCATTGCAAGTTGAGAAGATGCTCATTCAGGATGGTAAAGGAAACCCATCCCCATTGCTTCCATTCTTCCCTCATCATCTCAAATTATCCATTTTGCTCATGTAAATCAAGAAAAATCCATTGTCCCATTCTAAAACAAGAATATCCTTTGCAACATGGTTCCCATTTAGGTTCTCTACAAGTTTATAATACCTAAAACATCCCCTATGATCTATAAAATTTCTCCCCATCTCTACCCAAGGCATTACCCAACTCTATAAGACCTTGCTACATTGTTTTGAGAAGCCACATTGTTCCAAAATTTTCTCAAATGCTCTACCCAACCAACATTAAACCAAGTTATCCTATGAGGAAGGTATATCTTGATGATTTTTTCCAATTTTATGAAGACGAGAAATTGAAGATATTGGAATGTGTTTTGGAGGATCCATAATCATCTCTTCTTACAAATGAATCGAAGGGGAAACCTCTCCACAATACTGCAAATTTAATAAATTCCATCAATGTTGATAATTACACATTTTTGAAAATGGTGTGAATTTGATTGGGAGGATGAGAAGGATGAAAATCCATAGAGGGAGGTGGCTAGTGAAAAAAAGAGTAGGTGAATTTGGTGGCGGAGAGTCGACTAGGCCATGAGTTAAGAGGAAAGTGTTTTTCAACACTTGTGACATTCAAGGGTGTGAGGAAGAATATTTTCCAAGTGAGAAAGGTGAAACAACTGAGTGCAATGAAATCGCATTATTCCACATGCCTTGAACTTAGCTTCAGCTTTTGGTGGAAAATAAGACCGAGGCAAAGCGAAGAGGAAGGAAACCAATCCCCTAAAGTGGAAACATAAATTCTGCATAAGATCAAGAAAGACCAAGTCTAGATCATCTCACGGACATACTGTAATGAAGAGGAAAGAGTTTGTATCAAATCTAGTCTTGGAGCTAACTATGAAGATGATTGGAAAACCTTGTAAATTAGACAAATAATTCAAAAGAACATATGCCCAATCAGATACTTGGTTGGTTTAGAGTCAAATTTTGAGTTGCCACTTATCATGTTCATTTAAGAGCATGAGGAAGAGATCAAAACACCAAAGGTTAGCTTTAACACTCCAACCAAATGTAGAAAAAATTAAGGAGGTATTCATCCTTTTCTCAATTGATAATTTGAAGAATAAGGAGGTGTGGGCTATTCTTTCACTCCTACAATGTGATCTTGTTTCCAAACAAGTCATGCCACATTTTGTAAGAAAGGGAAGCTACATCTCCGATCTGTATTAAGGTTTGTTTAACTCCCTTTTTTTGGTTAAAGTGAGAGTATATTATGTTTGTTTATTGCAATAAGTGCTTGTGCACACTCTGCATGTTTTCATTTGGAAACATGTATTATTTTTCATGTTTGTATACCATTTTTGTTGTTTCAGTTCAAATTTTAGAGAAGGTTTCATGGAAAATCAGATAGTTCGAACAATTTCCAAGTTTTATTTAGAGTTCCACAGATCAAATTTGGTGCAATGCTAAGTTCATGCGAATCCAAGAGACATGTTTTATGGGATGAGATTATTTTTATTCAATATATTCTTGACTCCATGCCTAATAAATGCTTCAAGGCTATCATTCTTCATCATCTAGCAGAGTAGATGTCCTCTCAGAGGTCACCAAATTGTTGACCCAAACTACACCCCTTACAATTTTAGACAACTTATCAAAATAGACTAGTAATTTTTCTTAGGAAAGCTAAGAAGGACTAGCTTAGCATTCTGTGGAGTTAGTCACATAGTGTCTTGCGGTTTCTTAAGAGTATTTTTGATGGAGATATTTTTTTCATGGAGATTTGTTTGTCTTTTGCGGCACTAAGAAATTCAATCTTCCATGGGCACAAAAGCTTGATCTCTCGCAGTCGAAGGTAAGTCCTAGCACCGTAGGGTTTCATGCCCATGAAAAATTTAGAAAATCGGATAAGGAATGTGAATATTAGTGATTTATGGTATGGAGAAACACAACATCATGCAAACTTAGAATGCATATCATTCGTGACACTTATCTATTTATGTGTAAGCAAGGATGAAGTCTACCACGATAAAGTGCCACGATGTAAAAGAGGAAGGTTCTATAAGGAACCACACAACAAAGGATTTTTTTTTCAAATGCAACTAAGTTTAAGAAAGCTGAGACAATAACTTAGTGTCCCACATGTTTCTAAATTAAAATTATTCGTAAGGTCTCACAGATCTATGGGACAAAGGAACATAACTGCATATAGAATTCCATACAAGAGGAAAAAATGCCTCCATGACATGGTGATAAAGTACAAAGGAAAATTACACAAGTTTTCAAAGTCATGGTGAGATATGTGAAACATCCAAATCTGCACACCAAGGAATAAGCGTGAGATGAGCTTAGAGGTTGTAGAACGTAAAAAATAATTTCAATAATTAGAAAATCTATGCGCAACGAAGGAGCAGAGAGTGCGAAGGGTTTAATATATTGCGTATCATTGAGGGTGTGAAGGCCACAGAAAACCATGAAACATCAAAACTCTATAGATTGTACACAAGAGTTGTGCCTAATTTCAAAATCAAAATTCAACCACTCCACCAACAAAAAAATTAATGAAGTATGGGCATTTTTTCCTCTCCCTAAAAATTTGATGGCGTGCGATTTGATCTATGCCAGTGCCCACACTTCTTTGTAAACATCTATGGAAATCATAATTACCTAAGACCTAATCCCCATTCATCTATTATCTATAATCCAAAACCCAAAACCATTATAATATTTAATTTTATTCATATGTTCAGATAGTCAAGAAAATACAAAAATTTCAAATATTTAAGGAAATACAAAAACATTTAAATATTCTAGAAATACAAAACCAAGTTCAGATCTCGATTTGTTTTATTATTATCTAGATTTTGATACTAATGTTTTCATGCTTTAGCACTTTACATATCTATTTCTCTATACACTAGACCTTAATGATATACATGAGTTTCAAGATATATATATTTTACATGGACACATATGTGTATGCTTTATGACTCCTTGAGTCCCACATTAGGGACATGCCTACATTGGGGACATCTTACATAAAATATTGTCACATTATATTTTTAATCCTTGTCTATTTGTGATACAAAGTTATTTATTAGCTATCTTGACTTTGAATTATACTTGATGACATGTGCTTTATACTAGATACTATATTTTACCATGATAGATGACTACACTTCTTGTTTCTATGTATAAATGTTGTATGCTCCATGCTTATTATTTACTTTTATACTATGTTTTATGTTGATTTATTGCATGAAATGATTTGATTAGTGTGAGCCATGTGATCTTGTATATAATTTTACTTTTTTTCAATTACATAATCATTTCACATATAATTGTTTGGCACATACTAGATCAACACACGCTTACTCTTGGGACTACTATGGGATTATTACAAACATGATTATCCATCGATTCATCATGTTGTTGTGATGTCATTTTATTCATGTTGTAAAAAGTGTTATTGTTGGCTCACCTTTTCATGTCAAGTGTGAGTCCCAAAGGATTGTTTTGTGTCAAATCATGTGTATGCTAACAAAATTTGCTGATTTATACTATTAAAATATAGTTATTGATTTGTATGGATTTTTGATGATGTTCACAGTATGCTTCTTTAGATCACACACATCATGTTTGTTATATTATGAATATAACCTATGCATGTAGATTTTTTCTACCATGCTTATTAGACATGATTTATATGGTTTATCTCTATATTTATGTTAAACATTATAAAGTTAACCACTTTTATCTTATGAGTTGAGTGATACATAACACTAGATCTGATCTCAAAAAGGGGACATATTATGTGTTTTTAAGAAGTTCAAAAAGATACAAACTAAGAATATAGAGATTTATATAGATTAGGGGCATTTCACATGGTTTATATCATATTTATTCAAAGTTCATATCATAGTTGATTACATTTCACATAGTTTAGATTAGATTTGGTCACATTTTACGTAGTTTAAAACAAAGTTGGTCATATTTTACATATAGTTCAAATCGAGTTCTATACTTGTCACAAATTTATGGCAAAGTTATTTACTTATAACACAAATTCAATAATATGATCACCCACATAAATGATATATGTCTCCTTTAGTGGCTCAAAAGTATATATGTATCCTCAATAGCTCAAGAATTTTATATGAATCCTCTAATAGCCCAATACTACAATTGGCCTCAAGAGCCCACAAAGTCGATTCACATGTTATAGTGCCCACCTCTTTTTACACTGTATTCTCTTTTAAAATGTCTTATATTTTGATCTATCATATTGGTTTTAAGACTATCATACTATTTTGATTTTGTTCAGGTATATGATGTTTTAGACTATGGTGGATATATGATGTATATTTTGTTTATCGCTAACTTGTTGGCAAGATGTGTGATTATTTGTTGATACTATGAGTTGTATGGCGATTATGAGATCAATGTTATTTCATGATGATTTGGTTATATATATTTTCAATTTCTATGATGCTTATGGTAGCATATATGATGATTATTATTCTTCATAGCTTGTTTTGGGGACATACATACCTCTTGTATTGGATTGATGTTGATTGCATTATGTCGTGATTTGGTTGATTGATATGCTTGGATGTTGTGTTCATTGAATATATTTTACTATACAATATGACGCATGTACATATTATAGGACTGATGAACGTGAGATTCGGAGATTAATTTCATGATTGGCATAATTTGGCTATTAGAAAAAATTTGACCCCTTTTTTTGTCATGTTTTGTGGATTGGATTTGGAGCCTTTGTGGCAGTTTTATCTTTCGTATTTTATTATTTTTGGTTGATTATTCACATTATGTTTATTGAAATTTCATATTGTGATGTTATTGTGATTTAATATTGTTAGTGATAACCTTGTTTGATTGATATAATTTCTTGTATTACTTTTCATAAATATTACTTGATTTTAATGTTGGTTTAACTTGTTTAATTTTTCTTTTGAGTTGTTAAACATACTTAGGAGGAGGGCTACACTCTTCCCAAGAAATTCGTTCACCCAAATTCAGATTTGGGAAGAATGAGATTTTGGGAAGTATGCATAGATTTGTAAGGGATAATTTTTCTTTGAAAAGATCCTCAAACCCATACCCAGGTAGGGTAGGCTATTTAAATCCAAAGGACCTTACTTGTTATCCCATGAGCATTTACTCACCTCTTTTCCATTATAGTGTTTTGTTTTTAAGTCCACTTGATGTGAGTGGATTCACTTCAAGTGGGTGAATAATTTACTTTGGTTTTGGGGAATACACTTGATTTCTCCATTTATGTTTCTTTGGGCTTGGGGTGAGAGAGGAGTGTCATGGCATCAAGTAGGATGGTGGCTAAATTCCACATAGGCCTCTTCCAATTGGTTTTCTAGTTAGTGGGTTTTGTTTACATATCTTCCAAATTTGGAGGGATTATGATTCCAATTTTCTTTAGTCTTATTCTAAGTTTTTTAATTTGGGGATTTGGTGTTTACTTGGAGATTAATTTTGACTTGATTTTGGATTGGGTTAGAGATTGGAAAGCTTATAGTTTTTCTTTAATTTTGAAGTAGGTCTTATATCATGGAAGCCTTTGAATTTTGTTGGTTTGATGGTAATTTTGTGAGATTAAAAATTATGTTTTTGGTCTATCATCACCTTTAGGGTTGGGGATTTTGGAATTAGTGAGGGATGTGAGGAGTTTACATACATAGGTATTTTCCTTCTCCTTTGGTGGAGTGGGGTCCTCCTTGCTATGGTGGAAGGATCTTCTCCCATCATTGATTTAGGGAAGCCAAGTAAGGGATTGATGGGCTTGGAAAATCCTTAACAAGGAAGAGCTTGGGAGATACAAGTTTTCATGGAGGTATAAGTGGATTTGGAGGCATGATACTTATATTTATATTGCATTTAAAAAAATAAGTACCTAATGTTTTGTATGGATTGCTACCCTCTCCCTATGGTACAAAGTGGAGAATGATACTCCTTACTTTTCTTGCCTTGATGTTGGTTTTTGTGGGTTTATGTTTTGTATGGTTTTGTGAGTGTGTGAAACCCTTGTGCAATCTTGAGAATCATCTCCTCTCTCCCATGGGCTTAGAGGGAGGCTAGTATGCTCATTACTTGATTTTGGGCATATAATGATGCCTATAGGTTGGGAGGAAACCAAGCCTTGCAGATTTGAAGAACTTGGAGCTTGTAGGAGAAGAGTTTTGGATCATTTTGGTGTTGTAAAATTGTTCAAAAATTTGGCATGTTGTTCCCTCTTTTGGGGAGGCTTGTATACTTGCATTTTAATTGGTTAATGGTTGTATTTCATTGCTCCTAGGAAGGCTTCATTATTTGGAAGAAAATGGAAATATTAAGGTTCATTTGTAGTGTGAAATAAAAGAAGTTAGTTGTTATGTTTATCTTATTATTAATTGTTATGGAAGTTTTATGATGGATTAAAAGTAAATAAATGATGCTGGAATATAGGTGTTTAAGATGCAATGTGTTAAATTTATAAGTTAAGTGAATAGTTGAATTTATTATTCCCTTAAATGGTGGAAAACAAGAATTGTATATGATCGTGTTAATAAAAGGTGTTTCTTCTCTCTCTCTCTCTCTCTCTCTCTCTCTCACACACACACACACACACACACACACACACATAAAGAGAGAGAGAGAGAGAAATATGTAGATATATATACTTTAATATAATGGAATGTTTTGTGAATTTAATCCATGTTTATTTATGACATGTAGAAAAAAATTTTTTTTTCCAAAAAATATATTAGATACTCACTTCTCTCATGGTTTTAGTTCAACATTATAACAATTTGAAACCCCTTATTCAATTGTGAAAATACCTTTAATCCAATTTAAATATTTATTCAAACATGTATATTTATATATACAAACATGTATATAAAAATATAAATGAACATACACCTTTAAAATTGGGCTTATGAAATGTATATTGTGCTAATTTTATATGATAATCTTTCTTGAAAACCTTATTTCTCTTTGAAACAAAAACCTCTTATTCTTGAAATGATGGAAATATGAATTATTTTATTACCAAAAAAACCACACACACACACATGTGTGCATACTTACACACATAATCTATGTATAGAGAGTTATAAACAAATATATAAATCTTAATGTAGTTGTGTTGGTTTAAACTTACATACATATATACATATATACATACATACATATATATATATATATATATATATATAAGATCCCTTGCTTTTACTTGGGGTGACCACCTATATGCAAGCCAAAACCCGTAATATACCCACTTTAAATCTTTAAAAAAGTGCGAAGCATTTCCCATGTGAGTGCATATGCAATATGTATGTATGTATGTATGTATGTATGTATGTATGCATGTATATTAAAACTTATATTTTGTTAGGTCATGGAGCTAAATAGCTTCAAAAAGGCATGCATTGCAGGTTTGCTAGTTTTAATAAGAACCAACATCACTTGTATAATAGGCGTTAGTTGCCTAGTTTGAACCGACATTGGTTATACGTGTGATCATATTTTTATATTAGACACATATTAAATCTGATTCTTTATTATAAATATTATCGAGGGTTGTAAATACATAGCTAAGTTCCCTTAAAGTTTGTATATGCTTATAAGCTATAAAACTAGGGTTAGAAGGTAAGAATAGTGATTTATTGTAAGAAGATTTTCTTGGAGAAAGATTAGAGAAGATTGTGAGGAAAAAATACTATACATTTGGGAGAGGTGTGGAATATTTAAAATATTCATTATATTTCCTCTGTGAAGAAAGATTAATAGATTGGGTGTTTCTTGGTGGATGTAGCCCACACTGGATGAACCATGTGATATTTTGTGTTGCTCATTCTTCTCTTGTTTATTTTTATTTTGGTTTAATTTCTATGTTTATTGCTTGCATGCTTTAATTGAATATAGATCTGTAAAACATTGGTGTGTGATCTAACCCCAACAATTGGTAGCAGAAGCTTTGTTTGAGGGTTTTGTGTGTTGAAAAATTTACTCACATAAGGATTTATGATTTACTGGAAGCACAACAATGGAAGAAGATAAAAATACAAAGTGGATAAATTTGACGGCCATAATTATCAATTATGGAAGATGCAGTGAAATATTATCCGTATAAGAAAGGTTTATATTTACCGTTGGATGTGAATGTGAATCCTACAAAAAGACCAATGAAAAATGGAAGATTCTTGACGTAAAGGCTCTAGGATCTATAAGATTGAGCTTAGTAATATCTCGTAGCTTTGAATATTATTGAATCAAAACCATGGTAGATTTGATGAAATATTTAGCTAATTTATATGAAAAACTAAGTGCTTCAAATAAAGTTTATTTGATGAAGAAATTATTTAATTCAAAAATGCAAGAAGGTGGATCTGTATCAAGCCACTTGAATGATTTTCATTCCATTGTAAATCAATTAAAATTGGTTAATATTTCGTTTGATGATGAAGTGATTTTTTTATATTATTATGATCTTTGCTAGATACTTAGGATAACTTGGTAATGTTTGTTAGTAATACAACATCTGCTAATAATATTTTGAAGTTTGATGATGTGGTTAGTATAATCTTGAATGGATAAATACATAGGAAAAATACATGAGAGTCATCATTTGAAATGATTTGAATGTAGAAAGTAGATTAAGAAAAAGGAGAGATCAAGAGCAATAATAATGGGAGATCAAATTCAAACATGGGTAGATTAATATCCAAAGGTAGAGGAATAACTTTATGGAATTGTGGAAAGAAAGGACATGCAAAGAAGGATTGTTCATTTAAGGAAAAATAAAGATAACATACCGAGATAAAGTTAAAGAGATAAATGTTACAACCGAGGTAATGCAAGATGCCCTTATTCTCTCCTTGGATAGTAAACTAGAATCTTAGGTTTCAGATTCAAGAGCTTATTTCCATGTTACCCCAATAAAAGGTTATTTTAGAAATTATGTCCAGGGTAATTTTGGGCATGTTTATTTAGGAGATGATGAACAATGCAATATTAATGGTAAAGGGAAGTTCATCTAAAATTATAGAATGTAAATACATGGGTATTGAAAGATGTGAGGCATGTGCTAAGCCTCAAGAGAAATCTAATTTCTACAAGACAAATAGGTGAAGCTAGTTGCATGGTTACATTCACATCTGACTCTTGTAAAGTTACCAAGGGAGATCTTGTTGTGGTAAGAGGAAAGAAGGTAGGAATATTATATTTGTCTACTACTGTAGTATTGATTCCTTTTCTATTCTACTTACTTTAGATTTAGATGAAAGCATGTGGCATAATCAACTAGGCTATATGAGTAAAAATGAATGTATATATTAAAGGAAAATGGTAAGTTATTAGATTTGAAACATTTAGATCTTGATTTTGTGAGCATTTCATATTTGGAAAGCATAAGAAAGTGAGATTTCTTAAAGTTGGGGCAACAAAAAGGAGAAAAAATGGATCTTGTACACTCGGATGTGTGGGGACCAACCCAAGTAGCTTCTCATGGAGGATCATAATATTATGTGACTTTCATTGATGATGCCACAAGAAAGGTATGAGTTTATTGTATAAAAAGTAAATATGATGTTTTGAGACTTTTCAAAGATGTAAATCCCTTGTGGAAAATTAAACTAGTTTAAAGTTAAAATGCCTTAGATATGACAAGTGGTGGTGATGATTGTAATAAGGATTTCACTTATTAATGTTTATGAATGAAATATGTAGAGAAATAATGGTTCCTAGAACACCATGGGAGAATAGTGTGGCTGAAAGAATGAACAAAACTATCATGGAACATGCAAGAAGCATGAAAATACATGTTGGATTACCCTTACAATTTTTGGTAGAAGTAGTAGACATGACATAAGATATTTAATCAACCATGGGCCTTCAAGTGCACTGAATGGTGCAATACCAGAATAAGATTGGATTGGAAAAGAGGTAGATCTTTATTTTCTTAGAGTATTTGGTTGAGAAGCTTTTGCATGTTGATAAAGAAAATAGGAAGAAGTTAGATGCTAAATCCAAGAGATGCATTTTTATTGGTTATGGCTCTAGTGATTTTAGATTCTATTTTTGAGATTTAGATGATGCTTTGAGATTGTAGAGTTGTGATATTGAGTGAAATGAAAAGAGAATGTAGATGGATCATATTTTGATGCCTAATAATGAACTCAAGTTGTGAATTTGTGGAAGAAAATACCTTTTCCGATTTAAAACAAGAACCTATGGAACCGGTGTTGGTATGAGAAATCGGTTTCAAGTATGAACATGACCGATGTCATCACCTTCCATGACCAATGTCGGTATAAGAACAGAATCGACGTCGACAAAGAGATGACTAAAGTTGGTCTCTACAAGAGGTTGATACGAATATGTAGCACATACAAAATGATCCTCAGACACCCTATATTTCTATGAGAAGGTCACAACGGGTAAGTAAACCTCCAAAAATATTTTCACCTTCCTTATTTTATTTTTTATTGATGATAAGTGGCGAGGAAAATTTTTTTGAAGAAGTAATGCAAGAGGATAACCACATGAAGTGTGAACATGGGATAGATGAGGACATGGACTCTTGAAACAAAATTAGACATGAGATTTGGTTAAGTTACTAGAATGTAAAATAACATTGTAGAACAAATGGGTTTATAGGATCAAGGAGGAAGAAGGAAGACATAAAAGATACAAGATAAGGCTTGTGGTAAAAGGGTTTGCACAAAAGTAGGCATTGATTTTTGGTGAGATTTTTCTCCTATAGTAAAAATGACTTCCATTCATACTATTTTGAGTTTAGAGTAAAATATTTGCACTTAGAACAACTTGATGAGATGATTTTCACTTATGGTGATTTGGAGGAAGACATTGGTATATATATATATATATATATAGAAGAAACTTGTGTTATGAAGTTGAAAAAGAAACTTGTGTGGAGTTGAAAAACAAGCTGTATGGGATCAAAAAAAATGGTATATGATGTTTGACAATTTTATGCATGAGTATGGTTATATGAGATGTGAATTTGATCATTGTGTTTATTTCAAGAAGCTTGAAAATGGAAGTTATATTATTTTATTACTATATGTAGATGATATGATTATATTGTGGGATCTAATGTTGGACATTATTAAGATTAAAGAAAAGTTAGCTCATAAATTTGCAATGAAGGATTTAGGAGTTGCAAATAAAATCCTTGGCATATAAATTCATAGAGATAGGAAGAACATGAAATTGTATTTGTCTCAGGAAGATTATATCAATAAGGTGTTGGAAAAATTTAAAATGCATAATTCAAAACCAGTAAGTACACCTATGGTTGGACACTTTAAATTAATAAAAGATCAATGTCCTACATCACATGAGGAGGTCAATTACATGACATGGGTTCCATATGCTTCAACAGTTGGAATCCTTATATATGGAATGGTTTATACTAGACCACACATTACATAGACATTCAGAGTTGTGAGAAGATTTATGGCCAATCTAGGTAAAGAGAATTGAAAAGTTCCAATGGATACTTAGATATTTGAGAGGGACATCCAACATGCATTTATGCTATAGAGGGTTAGATAATTCTTTATGTGGCTATGTTGATTTAGATATGGATGGAGATTTAGATGGTAGGAGAAGCAACACTAGATATGTATTCACGTGTAGGTCGAAGGAAAGTTAGCTATATTTTGAGATTACAAATGTTGTGTCCTTGTCTACTACAGAGGATGAATATGTTGTAGCTACAAAGGCTAGAAAAGAGATGATATGGATGAGAAGGTTCATGGAAGAGTTGGGAAAGGAGAAAGAGGATTGCAGATTGTACAATGATATTTAAAGTGTGATTCATCTAGAAAAGAACTCAGCATTTCATTCAAGAATGAAACATATTCAATTAAGATATCACATCATACAATAAGGGTTGGAAGATAGACAATCGAAAACCAGAGAAAATTCATACAAGTCGAACTCATAGATATGCTAACAAAGTCATTGGAAAAGGAGAAGTTAGAGCTTCTATTAACTTTTGTTGGTCTTCAATCTTGAGACTTGAAGAGGAAGAAACAATCCAATGAAAGGATCCAAGGATGGAGCTATACGATACTGTCAAAAATTTATCTCCAAGTGGGAGATCTAGGTTGTGGAGCTAAATAGCTTCACAAAAAGCATGCATTATAGGTTTCTTTGGTTTCAACAATAATCAACGTCGGTTGCCTAGTTTGAACCGACATCGGTTTAGTAATTGACATTGGTTATCTGTGCGATCATATTTTTATATTAGACATAGATTAAATCTAACTCTTTGTTATAAATGTGATCAGAGGGTTATAAATGCATAACTAAGTTTCCTAAAGTTTGTATATGTTTATAAGATAGAAAACTAGGGTTAGAAGGTAAGAATAGTGATTTATTGTAAGAATATTTTCTTGGAGAAATCTTAAAGAAGCTTGTGAGGAAAAATATTGTACATCGGGAGAGGTGTGGAAGATTAAAAATATTTATTATATTTCCTCCGTGAAGAATGAATAATAGATTGGTCATTTATTGGGTGAACCACGTTATATTTTGTGTTACCCATTCTTCTCTTGTTTATTTTTCTTCCGGTTTAATTTCCATGTTTATTTCTTGCATTTTTCAATTGAATATATATCTATATAACATTGGTGTTTGATCTAACCCTAACATATTTGTTCTAACTCTTGGATCTAAAAAAGATATATAAATATATAAAATGAAACAAACATCTAGATTTATGAATACTACAAATAATCTCAAAAACCCCATGAGAACCAATTGGAGGAGAGGAAAACAATAACGTAATGAAGCTCCGTGTATCACCGGATGGAGAGGATCATTTTTATTCCCTTTCCATAGTAAAAACTGCATGAAAGCTCCCAAGGAAGGAGAAAACTTGTAGAGAAAAATGGAGGAGAAAAAAACAAAATTTCCTTTGTGTAAAACATCATATAAGAAAGTATAGAAAAATTAGGTCTAAGGGTGTAGATTGATCTAATATAAGGGTGGGAAATGGATGTTAAAAATATAATCCACTTTAAAAATGTGTTTTATGGATGTAATTAACCTAAGGGCTAAGATTTTTGTTTAGAGATTAAATTTAATTAATCTATGGTCCACAAAATTATATTACAATTGGATTTAAATAACATGGGGCCATGAGTTTTAATGTTTGAGGGATTAATTTAAATTATGAGAATTGAATGGTTTTAATTAATTAAATTAATTTTTTAATTTACGAAAAATGAATGGGTTTTTATTAAATGAACCGATTTAGGGAAAATTTTTTGGGACATATTAAACTTTATTAAAGTAGAGAAATTGAACTAAATCATTAAATTAAATTCATCTAAGAACCATTTGGGAGATCTAAAAAGGCACTTGAGGCCAACCTCGGGATAATATTTTGAATTGTCAAATCCAAATTCCATTTTGCAACATGAACTTGTTATAATGACTAAAAAAATTATCTCAAACTTTTGTTCCTTTGGGATGTTCCTTTTCGGCTCATTTTAGAGTGAGCACAATACTTGATATCAGAGATGGTTCAAACACTAGGAGCTCTGGGTTTTATTTTTTGATTATGGTTTAGAAAAGGGATGAATTAAATTTTCAATTAATCAACCCCACTTTGAGAATGTTTCGCAACATGTGATTTTGAAATGAAAAAACCTAATCTTGGTTGAAACCTGAAATTTTTTAGAAATGTAAAACTTGTTTTAAAATATTAAAATTTGACTTTGGATAATGTTCTAATTTCATCCTTGTGTGGTGTAGGATGTGTAGACAAGGGAGTGGACATGGAATGACTAAAGGATGAGGACACACACAGGTGGACCACCATCTATGTCACAACCTACATCACCTCATGTGGACCAACTTGATGCAGATTTTGGGCCAAAATTATTCAGACCCTTTAAGTAGATGATGGGAGTGCTTCATGACCATTTATCTCCATATCGGGAGGCCATGAGGCTAGTGTACTATAAAAGACAATAGAGAGACCAAACGTGAGTAGGGTTCTCGTGCTTATTCTTCTCAGTTTATTTGAGAGAGGTAGGAAAGATACCATAGTCTAAGAGTGCCTTTGGATAGGGTGCGTCACATTATAAGAGTCACTTGGTGGATGTCAATAGTCCACCATCATCAATAAGGGAACCATCTCTCATGTGACCATTATCACCACCTTTAGAGGTATTGATGATCCTCGTACTCATAGTTTAACACCGAAATACATTATCAAATATATCTTAGGCTAGAGATTCCCACTTTTGGAGGTTCTATAGATGGTTTTGGTGTAAAGGCATGGTTTCATAACATATATAGTTGTTTTTTCCTTCGTGTGTTCGAGAGAAACATCAAGGAAAGGTTGGGTATTCATCTCTTAAGAGACCCAACATACATTTCATGGAGGTCATAGGAACAAAAGATCCATATCTCACATGAGACTATCACTTGGGATTTGTTCAAGGATTTCTTTTGAACATGTTATATGTCTAAGAACTTTGTGCAGAGGAGGATCAATGAGTTTCACAACTTTTTTA
Organism: Taxus wallichiana var. yunnanensis; assembly: GCA_018340775.1. Taxonomy (NCBI): domain Eukaryota; kingdom Viridiplantae; phylum Streptophyta; class Pinopsida; order Cupressales; family Taxaceae; genus Taxus; species Taxus wallichiana. The sequence continues at coordinate 561,163,981 of CM031237.1, forward strand.
GGGTATTGGAAAAATAACACAATATAAGAATCTCTTTCTAGACCTACTACAATATGTTACCTATCTCGAGAGGAGAAATTACAGTGAAAATTTCATTAGAGGACTAAATGTAGACTTGGTAGGTGCAATTAGGATTTTTTCTCTTCCCAAAATTACATAAGTAGTGGAGAAGGCATACTTAGCAAAGGATAACATGGGCAAGGCCCCAAGAGTCTAGATACATGAACATGACCCATTTTTAGAATAGGAACATATACAACATGACACTAGACCCATGAGTGCACCACTAACTTAATGAGGAGGTTTTGACACACACATTTTCTTGAGAGACCTCCACATGATGTTCAAAGAGGTAGATTTAAGCCAAGTTATTATAATTTTAGAGATAAAAGACATATTCATCAAGTAGAAACATGCCACTATGACTCAATAGACAGTAGGACAGGCTCACAAGCTTGGTATAATAGAGTACAAGTGGTTATACACGTAGAAGGGATGTTTTGCTTATAGACCCTAGTCCATTTAGGTAGGCCACTTGGTTCCTCCTCTAAGTAGATAGTTTCTAATGTATGGTGGTGTGTTCATCACATCTATACCATCGTCGATGATCGCTAAGATAAGCACCAAACCATAGATATCAAGGTTTCAAGTATGATCAGAGATGTCATAGTTATAATTTTGTTTGACTCGTGGTGCTTTAGATTCATTTATTTCACCTTGGTTGTAGACTAGCTTGGTTTGGTGACAACTAGATAATCGACCAATGAAAGGTAGAGTTGGCCACTAGGGCCAAGCTCCCAATGAACACCTATGTCAAGAATTTTATCCTAGACTTAGTAGTATATTCCACCACTTTTGACCTCTGTATCTTACCCTTGGGATCTTATGAGGTAGTTTTGGACATGTATTGTCTTCAAGCTCATCAGAAAAGTTATATTATCGGCTCAAGACCATAGAGTGTAGAGATTACTTGGGTAGAAAGACCATTATTTCCAGAGTTTAGAGACCTATTTCCATATGTATGATCTTCTCTATGCATCTTAATTAGTGTATGCGCTAGGGATGTCGATGTTTTCCATCATAGTCAAGTGATAGATCCGATGAGACTCCCGAGAGCTCACCCTTAGATGATTACTCACTTTTGAGAGAGTTTGATGACATGTTTCCTAGGGATATTTTTGGGGTGCCACCATGTTGTGAGGAAAACTTCACCATCGATCTAGTTCCTGATGTACTTTCATATCCTAAGAACCTTACCTTATAACTACACTTTAGCCTTATGAGATCAAGATTCACTTGGAGGAGTTGTTAGAGAAGGGACTATTTCATCCCAAAGTGTGTCTCCTTAGGCACACTTGTTATATTCATAAAGAATAAGGATCAATCCATTCATCTTTGTGTGGATTTTAGATAGTTGAATAAGGTAACGTTAAAGAATCATTATCCTTTATGCATGATTGATGACCTATTGGATCCGATGAAGGAGCCAAGGAGTTCTCTAATATTTCTCTCAAACTTAGGTAAAATAAATCGTATAATAGAGACATATATCCAAAAAATGACGTTCAGGAATCACTCTAGCCACTATGAGTTCATAGTAGTACCCTTTGGGCTGACTAATGCCCCGACCGTGTTCACAAGTCTCATGAAAGGAGTCTTTAGGACATTCTTGGATCATTTTATGTTAATATTATTAGATGACATTTTGATTTACTCTCGCATAGTAGAGGAGCATGTGGTGCACCTATGATAGGTTTTGTAGGTGTTACGTGAGCATCAAATTTTTGGGAACCTAGATAACTATTCCTTATTTCATAATAAAATACAATATTTGGGGCATATTATTTCAGGAAAAGGTATCTCTATAGATCCTTCTAAGATTTAAATGTTTATGAATTGTACTTCCCCACTTCATTCATTGAGGTTAGGAGTTTCATGGGATTATCTAGAAATTATCATAGTTCGTTCAAGACTTTTCATCGATTGTGAATTAGATCACTTCTCAAAAAAAAGGGAATAAGTTTATATGGTCCGAGAGGTACAAGTAGGCCTTTTAGTGGTCAAGGAGTGCTTGAATTCCACACCTAATTTGGCAGTTCGGATCCTATTATAGATTTTGTGGTATGTAAAAATGATTCTTTAGAGGGACTTGGGGATGTTCTTATGCGGTGTGTGTGATTCATTTCCTATGAGTCCCAAAATGTTAAGGATTATGAGCTTAACAACCACACACATGATCTTAAGCTTGCAACAATGATACATTCTCTTGCATCGTGGAGGCATTCTCGTTGGAGGCATTTTGTTTTGAGGAATAATCATAGGAGCCTTCAACACATTTTCACTCATCCTAACCTCAACGTGCCCAAAAATGGTGATGGATGAAGTTTCTATGTGAGTACAACATGGGTGTCCATTATATTGAGGGGAAGGAGAATGTTGTCTCTCATAATTTGATTAGGTAGTGAAAATAAATTTTCTTTATGATCCTTTAGTTGGATCTTAGGGAAAATATTTTGCAACACCTACCAGGAGACAATTTTTATGAGGGTTCCAGATAGAGACTTCAATCATAAATCCCCTTGGTGGGAAGATACACTGATTGTTCTTTAGAGGTAGATGGTCTTCTTTGACACTAGGATGTGCCCAAAGTAGGTGATATACATAGTTTTATTTTTCTAAAGCTCATAGATATCCTTATATATCTCATCCTGGGTGTAGAAGATGCATGCTAAGACTCGATACTTGTACTTTTGACATGGTTTATGTAGGGATACATTACTTTTATCTCACATTGCTTAGATTACCAATGTGAAGGATGAGCATTCCTATCTCGACTAGTATTCTTTATCCCCACCCCATTTCAGATTGGAAGTGGGATGTGGTTTCAATGGATTTTGTTGTTGGTCTCCTATGTCCTCCTACCATCATGATGCCATCATGGTGATGGTGGAAAAGTTAAAATTTTCCCACTTCCTTCCACGAAGACAACATATAATGTAGTCACAATTTCTAGAGTGTACCTTGATGACATTGTGTGAATGTATGGTATTATAGGGATGATTATTTCTAATTGGACACAATCTATACACCAGAATTCTAGACTACCTTTTAGACATTTTTGGGAACTCAACTTAAATTCAATTCAGTTGAATCACCCAGACAAAGAGAGTCAATCAAATGTTGTATTATATGTTGAGGATGTAGGTGATAAACCAACAGAGTAGATGTGAAGATTACCTTTACCCGGTTGAGTTCGGATACAAAATTTTTCACAAAGCTCAATTGGTATGACACCATATGATGTTGTTAGAATTAATAATATCTAATGCGGAATAATTCCTCAGAATCGTAATAATAAGAAGTATGAATAGAAATTATAGAAATGAATAATACAAAACATGAAGACAATATTTAACATGGTTCACCCAATGTGGGCTACATCCACCAAGAACACTTGCTCAGATTTTATTACAAGCCAACAGTCTTCACAATTACAATGACCAGATCTTGTTTGGAGCTACGCTCAACAAACCCTCCTGAATTCCCACTTGAATTCACACACACTATTCACCTTCACAAAAACTCATATCAATCCTATTGTATGTCCATCTATATATAAGTACATCAATAGGTAGCTGAAGAGGTAGTTTTACAAAACAATGGGTACCGAAAAGCCATGGGCCCAAAACGAGCCCATAACAGCTTATACATTACCCATGGGTTAATAAACCACCCATGAAAATTTGCTTCGGGGCTTCACCTCCCAAACCCCCTTGACCCACTCACCGGAGAGTGGACCATCGTAAAAATATTTGAGTGTAACACATGGAAGGTGTACTAAACTCTAACATGAAAAAGCTCCACAAACATAACAATCTCCACTTGAGACTCGATTTCCACCGAGAAATCTTCTCAACCCTTCATTGTCATCCGCTAAGGCCAACCAAAGCTGAACATAGCTTTAGTTTATATCTTGTGACCACCTTGGTCATCATGTTTGTAGGATTCTGACTGGTATGAATCTTCTCCAACTTCAACTTATCTTCCTCCAAAGATATCCGATGAAGTGATATCTCAACTATATATGCTTTGTCCTAGAATGGAAAGTAGAGTTCTTAGCTAAGTGAATAGCACTCTGACTATCACTATATAGCTTTCCAACTTTCTTGCTTATGCCCCAACTCATCAAGAAATTTTTATATCCAAATCATCTCCTTGCTAGCTTCTGTAATAGTAACATACTCAACCTCGGTGGGTTAACAAAGCCACAACTCAGAACGATGAAATATAGCTCACTACGTTGTATCACCTACAATAAATACATAACATATTGTTCTCCTCTTGTTGTCCAAATCTCCATCCATATCTGAGTCAACATATCCATAAAAAGTAGTGTCTAATCCACTATAACACAAAACAATACCCATGGTCCCTCTCAAATACCGAAGTATCCACTTTACTGCCTACTAGTGCTCATTTCCTGGATCACTCATAAACCTACTCACTACTCCCACTGCATGGGAAATATCTAGCCTAGTGCATATCATAGCATACATCAAACTACCAACCACTAATGAGTAAGGCACCTTGGACATTTGGTTTCTTTCCTCGCCTCGTCTGGGACATTCGATCCTTTGATAACTTAAAATGGCCTGCCAAAGGAGTCCTAACCAATTTAACATCCCGCATGTTAAACCTATCAATACCTTCTTAATGTACTCTTCCGAGGTAAAGTAAGCTTCCTCCTTCCTATCTTGAGTTATCCTCATACCAAGGATTTGTTCTAGATGCCCCCAAATCCTTCATATCAAAGGTTCACTTAGCTATTTCTTGAGTAATTTTATTTCCTACATGTTTTTACCGCAACCAACATGTCATCAACATACAAACACAAGATAATATAACTTCCATCCTCAAATTTCTTTGTATACATGCAATAGTCGAATGACATCTAATATAACCTTACTCCATCATAAAGCTATCAAAATTCTTATACCATCGATGTGGAGCTTGTTTCGTGCCATACAAGCTCTTCTTCGTTTGAACACCATCTCCTCTTTACCTTTGACTTCATATCCTATTTGTTGCATATATAGCTCCTCCTCCAAATCACCATCGAGAAATGTAGTCTTTACATCTAACTGTTCTAAGTGGAAGTCTTCTACTACCACTATTCCAAGAACAATTCGATAGAAGTCATTTTACTACAGAGAGAAAAATCTCATCAAAATCTATACCTTGTTTCTTCAGTAAACCTCTTGACCACCAACTAGGCCTTATATCTTTCATTCCTCCTCTTCATTTTTAACTCGTACACCCACTTGTTCTATAATGCTCTTTTGCCTCCCAAAGTAGCTTCACCAAATCCCAAGTCTAGTTCTCCATGAGAGACTTATGCTCCTCATCCATGGCTTGCTCCCACTCTTACTAGCATCTACCCGCATTGCTTCATCAAAGCTCTCTGGCTATCCACTATCGGTGAGTAATAAATAATAAAGAGAAGGAGAAAACGTTTAGGTTCTTTTCTTACCCTAGAAGACCTCCTCACTGTAGAGTTTGGGGTTCCTATTGAGTAGGTTCTGAACTAATTCATGGGTCATTGTCCCATCCGGAAGATCCTCTACCACTACATATTCTTTCTTAGATTCTTCCCTGTTTTCCGAAACTATTGCTTATACATGACTTTCTCATTAAAGACCACATCCCTAGACCGAATGATTTTCTTTCCTTAATACTCCAACATTTAAATCCAAAGTCATCACCACCACATTACCAATAAAAGTGCATTTTTCTGATTTATCCTCTAGCTTGGTCCTATCATCCTTGTCAATATGAACAAACACCTCACATCCAAAGACTCTAAGAAATGAGTAATTGACTTTCTTACCATACCAAGCCTCCTTAGGTATGCCTCCATCCAAGGCAATTTAGGGTCCTTTATTTATCAAGTACATACATGTGCTCACCACTTTACCCAAAAATAAAGAGGTAGTCTTGCACGTATCCTCATGCTCCTATCACATTCCATTATTGTTTTGTTCATCTTTTTCGACACCCCATTCTCGCTACGGGATTCTGGAACCATCTTTTTCCCGTAGATTCCATTCTTAGAAAAATAATCATCAAATTCATTGTTGTAATACTCCCTCCATTATCCGATTTGAGACATTTTAACTTAAGACTATTTCATTCTCTACCAAGGATTTCCATTTAACAAAAGTATTAAATACATTAGATTTGTTTCTAATAAATAAACCTCAAACTTTCCTTGTTGCATCATCAATAAAAGTAACATAATAACTTGAGCCCCCAAGAGATGATACCTGAGCCGGCCCCCACACATCAAAATGTACAATCTCTAACTTACTCTCTTTCTTCATAGGTCCAACCTTGAGAAACCTTACTCGCTTCTATTTCCCATATATGCAGTTCTCACAAAAATCCAAACCTGTTTATGTATATCTAGGAAAATTCTTTTTTATGATTTTCATGCCCTTATGGCTCATATGACCGAGCCTATAGTGCCATAATGTTATATCTACATTTGAAGCCACAAGATTACAATCATTAGTACTATCAGTGGTTAAATACAAGGTTCCAACCTTCTTACCTCTTACCACCACAAGAGTACCCTTGGTAACCTTCCAAGAGTCAGCTATAAATATCACAGTACAACCATCACTTCCCAATTGCCCCGCCGATATCAAATTTCTCCTTAATGTAGGCACATGTCTGACATCCTTCAATAGCCATGTATTCTCATTCTACATCTTAACCTAAACAAAACCTTTTCCAACTATACTACAAGGCTCATCATCACCAAGAAAAACATGCCCAAAATCCCTTTGAACATAATCAACAAAATAATGCCTATGTGGAGTAGCATGAAAAGAAGCCCCCGAATCTAAAACCTAAGATTTAGTAATATTATGCAAAGAAAGAATCAAAGAATCCTACATACATTACCGATGCCACATTTTCCTCCTTGTTTTCTTCTTGTCATTTCTTCTTATCCCGAAGCTCCCAAGAGTCCTTCTTTACATGCCTAGACTTTCCACAATTCCAACATACAATCTTACTCTTAGATTTTGACCTTGCCCGATCTTTCGATTTTCCATGGTTTCTCTATTCTTCTATCTCCCTCTAGTTTCCATTGTCAAAGCATTCCCTAAAGTAGAAGATTCCTCAGATCTTTTTCTTCTCATTTCCTCACTTAGAATCACCCCTACAACATCCTCAAACTTTAACTTTGAGTTAGCTAGAATCGAGTTTCTTACCGCCATTACCTGTGCTATTCCAACTCTAGGTAAAGATCATAGAATTAATAAAGCCCTAACTTCTTCATCAAATTCTATCAGAATCAAAGCTAGCATATTCACAACCATATTGAAATCATTTAAATGATTCTACTACTAAACTATTATAGACATCTTCATATTAAACAACTTTTTCATTAAAAATATCTTTTAGAGGTAGAGGGTTTTTCATACAACTTCCCTAATGCATCCATTAGATCTTTTGTAGTCTTTTCCTTTGAAACATTAAATAATACCGAAGATGCAAGACACAACCGGATCATTCCAAGTGCCTTTCGATCCAAAAAATCCCATTCCGCATCTGTCATACTCGAGGGTTTGTTCACCTTCTCAGATAGCAGAGTATAAAGATCCTTCTGATAAAGGTAATCTTCCATCTACATCTTCCAAAGACTGAAATTATACCCATTGAATTTATCAACCCTAGATCTTCCATCATCTTCCATAGCTCCCACTCAAGCTAAAAATTTCCCTACGATTCAACACTTCAGCAAACCAAACCAGGCTCTGATACCAATTGTTAGGAATTAATAATATCTAATGTGGAATAATTCCTCAGAATCACAATAATAAGAAGTATGAATAGAAATTACAAAAATGAAATATGTAAAACACGAAAACAATATTTAACATGGTTCATCTAATGTGGGCTACATCCACCAAGAACACTTGCTAAGATTTTATTACAAGCCAACATTCTTCATAATTACAATGACTAGATCTTGTTTGGAGTGCGCTCAACAAACCCTCCCAAATTCCACTTGAATTCACACACACTATTCACCTTACAAAAAAAAAAAACTCATATCAATCCTATTGTATTTCCATCTATATATAAGTACATGAATAGGTAGTGAAGAGGTAGTTTTACAAAACAATGGGTACCGAAAAGTCATGTGCCCAAAACCAGCCCATAACGGTTACCCATTACCCATGGGTTAATAAACCACCCATGAAAATTTGCTTTGGGGATTCACCCCGAGACCCCTACTGGGGACCCTCCGCCATCGGTGAGCGGGACCACCGTAAAAATATCCGAGTATAACATACGAAAGGTGCACCAAACTTAACATGAAAATAAACTCCAAAAACATAACATATGCACTATATGGTAGACCTAATATGACACCATTGAGTTGGGATAGGCTAGTTTTGGGGCTAACCCATTTGTAGGATATAGAGAAACATGTTGTTTTAATTATACACCATCTAGAAATAGGCTTTGTGCATGGAATAATACATACATGAACATGAAGAGGTGAAACATAATTATTCTATTTGTGAAAAATTTTTTTGATAGTGTGTCCACGCAAAAGACCTATCCACTTTAGAAAAGTCTCTAAGCTTTCCCCTTTTTTTTGGACCCTTTGAGATCTTGGATACCATCCACTTGGTTTCCTATTGTCTATCTTTTCCACCACACATATCTTATGTCCATGATGTTTTTCATGTTTATTTGTTACTGAGTAGATATGTACTAATAGATCTCATGTTTTGATTGGTTAGGTTGACATGTTAAGGAATACAAACAATGGATGTTGGAGTCCATGAACATACCTGGAGCAGAGGATGATTTCCTATGGAGGGTGATACTTGAACCAAGATAGAATCTAGTGGGACAAATATGATGAGATAACAACCATCTAAGAGGATGCAAGGACATTGAGGTCATAATACCCTTATCCATTTCAAGTGACTTCGAGGAGGAATTCTAATTTTAGGAGAGGGAATGTAGTGCCCACCTCTTTTTGACACTATATTCGGATTTGAATGTCTTATATTTTTATCTATCATGTTGGTATTGAGACTATCATACTATTTTGATTTTATTTAGGTACATGATTTTTTAGACTATGGTGGATATATGATGTATATTTTGTTTATCACTAACTTGTTGGCAGGATGTGTGATTATTTGTTGACACTATGATTTATATGATGATTATGAGATTGGTGTTATTTTGTGATGATTTGGTTATATATATGTTTTCAATTTCTATGATGCTTATGGTAGCATATATGATGATTAGTATTGTGCGTAGCTTGTTTTGGGGACATACACACCTCCCATATTGGATTGATGTTGATTACATTATGTCGTGATTTAATTGATAGTTATTCTTGGATGTTATGTTTTATGGTTATATTTTATTGACAATTATTATACGTGTGTAGATTACAAGATCAATGAATGTGGGATTCAGGAGATTTCTCTCATGATTGGCACAATTGGCTATTGGCCAAATTTTACCCCTTTTTATTTTTTCATCATGTTTGGTGGATTAGATTTGGAGCCTTTGTGGCAGTTTGATCTTTCATATTAGTTTTGTGGTTGATTAATCACCTTATGTTTATTGTAATTTCATATTGTGATGTTATTTTGATTTAATATTGTTGGTGATAACCTTGTTTAATTTATCTAATTTCTTGTCTTAATTTTCTTAAACCTTACTTGAGTTTAATGTTGGTTTAACTTGTTTAATTTTACATTTGGTTTTTTAATCATGCTTAGGAGGAGGCTACACTCTTCCCAAGAAATCCATTCACCCAAATTCGGATTTGGGAAGAATGGTATTTTTGGGAAGTGTGCAAATATTTTTAAGGGTTATTTTTTCCTTGAAAAGAGCCCCCAAAGCCATACCCATAGGTAGGGTAGGCTCTTTTCAATGAAAAGGGGTCCTTACCTCTTTCCCATGAGAATTTACTCACCTCTTTTCCATTATGTTGTTTGTGTTTTCCAAGTCCACTTGAGGTGAGTGGATTCACCTCAAGTGGGTGAATGATTTACCTTGGTTTTGGGGAATCCACTTGATTTCTCCATTTATGTTGCTTTGGGCTTGGGGTGAGAGGAGTGACGTGTAATCTAACAGGATGGTGACTAGATGCCTTTTAGGACTCTTCTCATTAGTTTTCTTGTTGGTGGGTTTTTCTTATTTATCCTCTAAATCTAGAGGGATGGGGCTCCAATTTGCTTTGGTCTTATTCAAAGAATTTGCTCACATCTTTTCAATTATAGTGTTTGTGTTTTCTAAGTCCACTTGAGGTGAGTAGATTCACCTCAAGTGGGTGAATGATTTACCTTGGTTTTGGGGAATCCACTTGATTTATCCATTTATGTTACTTTGGGTTTGGGGTGAGAGGAGTGACATGGAATCTAGTAGGATGGTGACTAGATGCCACTTAGGCCTCTTCCCATTGGTTTGCTTGTTGGTGGGTTTTTCTTACTTATCCTCCAAATTTGGAGGGATTGGGGTTCTAATTTGCTTTGGTCTTATTCCAAATTTTGAATTTGGGGAGCTTGGTGTTTACTTGGAGATTGATTTTGGATGTGCTTTTGGATTGGTATAGAGATTGGAAATCTTGAAGTTTTTTTTTTTGTATGTTTTAAGGTATGTTTTATATCTTGTTGGTTTGATGGTAATTTTGTGAGATTAAAACTTGTGATTTATTTTGGTCCATCTCACATTTGGGTTGGGTATTTTTATACTTAGTGAAGGAATTCAGGAGCTTCTATACATAATTAATTTTTATCTCCTATGGTAGAGTGGGATCCTCCTTGTTATGGCAGAAAGAGATTCTCCCATCTTGATTTAAGGAAACCAACTAGGGAATGGGCTTGAGAATCCTTAAAAATAAGATCTTGCAAGATAAAAGTTTTCATGGAGTTATAAATGGCTTAGAGGCATGATATTTATATTTATATTGTATTTAAATATCTAAGTTCCTAATTTTTATATGGTGCATTGCTATCCTCACGCTATGACACTAAATGGATAATGGTACTCCTTACTTTACTTTCCTTGATGTTGGTTTTTTGGGTTTATGTTTTATATGATTTTGTGAGTGTGTGAAACCC
>CM031237.1:561177651-561389475 GCA_018340775.1 Taxus wallichiana var. yunnanensis
AACCTATCAAGGTGGCACCTTATCCACATAGCATGCATAGTCGGGTCATGATTTTCACGTGTTTTGTCCCAAACGCCAATTTTTCTAAGTACCGAACCCTTGGTTCTATCCGTGCAAGCCACGAGCTTCCTTAAACCCTGTCTCTATGTGCACCTTATCCTGTGTGCCTCTCTTCAATAGGACATGCGTGCATATGCATATTTTTACTTATCTAACATTCTAGGGGCCCAACATCACCCCACACTACGTGCCTAATCTTCGTTTGTGGGAAGACTTCTCTAGTGAAAGAAAGAATACAAAAGCTTACACCTTGGAACAAGAATAAGGGGATGAAAGAATGGGGAAGAAGAAAGAATGAGAGAGTGAAGGAATCACTATAACAAGCTAGGAAAATCCTTTTGTAAGTTGGTCTCCAACTTGTTCTAGGCATCAAATTCTTCCTATATTGTCCGATTAAGGTCATGACCAGGCACTCACCTCCCCAAAATTTAGTCCATCTCCTTGCACACTCATGGTATCAGTGATTTTCTCCAACTCCTTTCCTATATCCTCCAACGTGTCCATTCTTCATGTAATATGTGGATATAGTTCCTTCAACTGGTTTTTGATTGAACCCCTTAAGGTTTCAATGGCTTCAGATTTCTTCTTGACCTCGGCAAGGATTTTATCCCTTTCCGCCCTATTTCCCTTGTTCTTCTCTTAGAACTCCTTGAGTTCTACTTCATGAGTGGCGACCAAGGTGCTTACCACTTTGTCTTTGTCTACGTAATTGTAATTTTCATACATGACCTCAGTAGTACAGAAGTAGCCTTTACATCAGCAAGAACCTTGTTGTATTCTCGTGATGAGTGCTATGATCTTTAACTTATCCTCTTTCTCTAGGTGCGCGGAAACTTCTTCTATAGACTCCAAGGCTAGCAGCTATCTTTCCATGGTGAGGATCCTTGTTAAATCCTCTAGGCATCCCAAGGCTGATCCATACTTCTGTGTGGGTGATGCTAGGTCTGGATGCTTCAATACTATAGCCTCATTGATGGATTCCACCTTCTTGTACACAACACATACCTTAGCCTTTTCATCCTTCAATTCACACTACCACTAGGCATTGATCAACTTCTCTTGGCTTAGCTCCTTTTTCATAGCAGCTAGCTCTTCCTCTTTCTTCTTTAGCTCCCCTTCTAGATCTTTGACCCTATCATTCCACCCAAAGAGTCTAGCCTCAATCTCAATAGAGACTTTGTTGAGCGCGTTGCATAGTTGTTCATCGAGAGCTATTGGGTATCCACCACTAGGTTGTCTTCTCTTGGTCCTAGCAATGTTACTATTGCCCCTAGCTTAACTCAAACTCTATGGCTCATCAAGGTGGGACTCTATAGCCCATGAGAGCATCTTCCTTGTCTATGGATATGTAGCCTCCTTGTCAAAAGATGACATTACTACAAGCTCCTCTACCGAAATGGTACTTTGGAACCACACGCGGAACACTTTCTTGGGGTCATGAATATAACACATCTCCGGCCTCTCTCCTCTATGCACCTTCCTCTCGTGCGCATACCCTTAGGTATACTTACAATCAAAATGGGGCCTCTAGTGCTACCGTGTTCCTCTTCTACACTCTCCTTCTTCTCCTTGTTCAACACTGGCTCAACGTTGTGTTCCAATTTTTCCTCCACCATGGTCTCAATGTTCTTGGTCTCTTCTCCTTTTGCCACCTTGGTTTTCTATTTCTGCGTAGAACTTGGAGACTCTTTCTTCTATGTGCTAGCTTCCTCACCTTTTCCCATGTCCTGGGTGCCTTCTCCTACCTAGCTATCCTTCCGCCATATGAAATGGAACCCTTGTTCTTCTTCTCCGCCTTCCTCCTCTGAATCATGTATATTGAAGACGGGTGGTCCTCGATCCTTCCCGGGGTCCTCTTCCCCACTTACTTCTTCTCCACTCTCATCCTCTTCGCTCTCATCTTTTTCTCTTATGTACTTGTCCAAACTCTCAGTCTCTTCGAGATAGTCTCTTCTTCTACCCTTTGCTTCTTCCTAACCGGAGATTCCGGTGTAGGTGATTTCATTTCTTCCTCTCCTAATGACTCCTTATCTGATGGATTTTTTGATTCGAGTCTTCTCTTTTACTATGGGCTTCTTCTTGCATGCATACATACTAGTTCTGGCACTTGTCTCGGGGAACCTATTGCCTGTGTCTCCACCACACTTGGTATTTTATTTTCTAGATCTTTTTCCTCCCGTTTGGGTGTGGGTCTCTTCCTACCAGTTAGATCCTGAGGTATAGATACCTCATTCTCTAGATATGTTCCCTTCTCAGACTTGGGTCTTATGCGGATGTACATGCATGCCATGGATCCATCTGCAATGGGTAGATTCATGGGCCTTGTCATTTGAGCTTCATGTGATACATACCACTCCACGTATGTGCACTTGCTAGGGTAGACCAACCCTTTGCACATTTCCTTATGGTCTGGTCCAGATTACCAAGGTCTAGCTTAAAATTCTTGGACTCTGAACCTATTTACTCCCACTTGGAAGTATTGAGCTATGAAGGAAAAGGGGAGCTTGCACCATGGGCTCCAAGTCTCATCTGATAGTTTGAATCTGCCCAAGTAGAAATGTTGGTACATACAAATTCCACTTCTCCCCTAGTGGCTGCTGGCAGTTGTTCAGAATTCTCCATTCTACCCCGAACGCATTCCTTAGGTGTATACCATTTTTCCAAGTGCCTTGTGCATAGTTGTCATGGTGTCACAAGCATATTTCTCAAACCTCTTTATAGGTGAGGGGTCTTCAGCAGGGTACTCCCACATGAACTTGTCTGATGCATCTAGTACCCGATCTCCATGAAAACATGATGGTTAATAGGACATTTCCAAAAAGGATCCTATCGCCTTCCTTCACGTAGCTGATAATCTCATCCGCGATGAATGCGGACAAGTTGTAGATGGTGCCCTTTGAAATCTTCCTTCTAAAAACATTCAACCATGGCTTATTAACATGGGTCCATCTTTCTGGCCATTTAACTTTGACACTAGGTGCACGGCCATCTTCATTACTGGATCCTTAATGTCTACGACATCATAATACCTTGACCCTTTCTTATATGCATAAGTGGCGATAGTTTCCTTAATCACTTCTTTTCAGTCAAGTCATCCTCCAAACCTTCTCCTTCATAGATGAGGCCTGTGAAATGTGAAATGAGCTGAGGGGTTATGCGCATCTTGCACCCTACGAAGTGGAAGTAGTCCTCATGGACACGTGACATCAGCCATTGATATAAGCACTTAGGTTTCCCGAAGTAGGGAAACTCAAAGAGTTGTAATAACCCTGCCTTCTCCAACTTAACCTTCACATCATCATTATAAATGGGAAAACCCTCTGGTGTCCTTTTTATTTGTTGGGCACACTAACTCTAGCACCATCTCCTTCTCGATTGTGCTTTTCCGATGATTGTAGTCATTCACAGACATGTTCCTCAGATGGGACTCCCACTCCTTCCCCAACAACACTCCATCTGGGTACTGCATTTTTGCATACCACTCCTCATTTGTGCGTGTGTCAGTTTCTTGTTGCTTACCCTTGCCCTTTCCCTTTCCCTTCTTGGGTGTGCTAACTAGTTTCTTGGGTGCCATTCTCTAGGTCTACTTCAATCACTCCATGTTACTCTATTCTTCCACTCTCTCCAACCTTAGATCTCAAACTTGTGAAGAAAGTTCCTTAACCCCATGCCCTAGTTCTTCAAACCCTAACTAGGATACTCCTTTCACAAGACGACACCTTCTCCCACTTTTCCTACACCCGTGAAATCCTTTCCTCCTGGTTCATAAATCAACTAGTTACTCACGCTTCAATTTCTCCAAATGTTTCTTCACACGGATCAGTTTTTTGGAAGCCCTAGTTTGCAAAGGTGCAAAAAGTGCTTCTTTCTCTTTATACGCAAAGTGAATAATGAAGTTCCCACGACCCCTTTATTTATAGTTTTTCCCTTTTTAAGCATTAAGTGCTCCTTCACCTACCACTATACTTTTAACATTTAATGCAGATTTTTCAAACAAAGCCCGACTTCAGCGCTTTCCCTCATGTGCCCAAACCTACATGGACAATCCTCCAACCTTCTGGCGTGCAACCAATCCAACATGACAGGAGACTCTTGCGTGCACACGTAACCAATGCCAAAGGTACTTCTTCTGTCTTTTTTTTCTCTCACCTACCTCATGTTGCTTATGTGCTTTTCCCTTCTTTGTACGTGGGATCTGAAAGTAGCTTTTATCTTGGCACCAACCATCCTTTTTCCATATTTTCTTTCCAAGCACCTCTTTCAACAGGGCCATTCAACTAGGTTTTTCAACACAAACTTCCTTGGCATTTTAACCATGCTCTCCTTCACATTACTCCACCCCACACTAAAATGATGCACGGTCCTCTGCGCACTCAAAAATTCTCAAAAAGTAGTAATAAGGTTACCAGGTGCCCAAGGTGCAAAACAAAACAACAACAAAAGGGAAACACAAGAAAAGAAATGCATAAAGGAAAATTCTAAACTAACTGGAAAAACTACCTTATTTACAAACACCAAGAAGACTTATTTATAGTAGGGCTTTAGCCTACTCCTATTGAAGTGTCTAGGAAATTTCATTTCCATCAAGCACTTGTAACTAGCACGCCCTGAATCAAGGATTTATGAGATTGTGTAGGGACCTTCCAATGGAATTTCAACTTCCAGGATGGCACAAAAACTTAGAATCATATAGTAAGACAATCTGCCCAACCTCAAACTTCTTGTTTCTGATGTGGCGATCATGCCATGATTTTTCTTTACTTTCTCTGTTGTCGACTCCACCTGGTGAGTGATCGTCTCTCATCCAACTTCATTAACTCATCAATTCTCTCTTTAGTGCTTGCTCATCCGCCTAACCCTCTCTACGCATACTATTAAAAAAGAAGGTAACATGAATTTAACTGGCATAATGGCTTCCAGTGCCAAACACTAATTGAAATGGTGTGGCTTTGTTCAGCCTTTTATAAGTTGTCTGTAAGCCCATAATACGAATGATACCTTGTCATCTCAATATTGTCTTCCGACATCAAATTTTTGTCAGGGTATGAATCAATATTTTATTAAATGCCTCTATGGTTCCATTTTCTTATGGGTGATAAGGTGTAGTCTTGTGATGAGCTACCATGAACTCTACTAAAAGGATCCTCACGGTCTCATTTAAGAAATGTGCCCTATCACTGGTTAAACTTAAAGGGAATCCATACCTTGTGATAATGTTCTCCCACAAAAATCTTATCACTGTGGTTGCTATGCAATCTTTAGTTGGAGATGCCTCTTCCCACCTTGTCAAATAGTCTATGCAAGTGATGACATAGCGTGACCTAGTCCTATGCGCCATTGGTGCAATAGGGCCTACAAAGTCTATTACCCACTTCTCAAAAGGTTCCATGCTAGGTATAGGCGTAAAGGCATTTCATCTCTCTTTCATGGCTTTCCAATGTGCTGAAAATGGTCACACGCTTTACAATAGTCTTTAAAATCCTTGTAAAAAGTTTCCCACCACAATCCTACCATTAATATCTTACGCATGGTGGAATCACCGCATAATGCCCACCGCACTTCCTCCATGATGGTGAGGTGCTCATGCTCTAATACACACATGCGCAAAACTTCATCATGTCCCAACTTGTATAAGTCTCCACTGATCAACATGTAGGGTGTGACACGTATGGTGAGTTGCTTCTTCTCTAATGCCTTCATTCCTTCTGGTACCACACCTTCCTTTAAAAATACTGCAATCTCCTCCAAATCCAAGGGCGCACGCCGTAACCTAAATAATTACGCATCGGCATTATATCCTCAATACTATGTGCATCCTCCCCTAAATCAATTCTTGACAGATGATTAGGCCCATAATTACTCTTCCCATGTTTCACTACTACCATGAACTCAAACTCTTGAAATAACAATACCCACCGACATATGCGCCCTTGTAGAATGAGCTTGTTCACCAAATACTTTAATGCCATGTGGTCGGTGTAAAATACAAAGGGTGTTGCTAGTAGATACTACCTGAATTTGAAAAGCACGTAGATCATTGACAATGCTTCATGCTTAGTCATTGTGTAATTATGCTCTGTTGGTGTCAACTTACTTGCTTGAAACATAGAGGGTGATCAACAATACCTTCACCTAGCTACACAAGCACCGTCCAATGGCAGTTCTTGAGGCATCTACATGGACATGGAAGGGCTTGTCCCAAGAGGGAAAACGTAATATAGGCGCGGTGATAAGCCTATTTTTTAATGTGTCAAATGCCTTCTGCTGCGCCTCTCCCCAATGGAAGGAACTTTTATGTTTGAGCAATTCTTCTAGAGGCACGGCTATCTTGGCATACCCCTTGATGAATTTTCTGTAATAACCCGTATGCCCAAGAAATCCATGCACACTGCGCTTTGGCTAGTAGGTTCCCCTAATCCCACAATAATTGTAACCTTGGCAGGATCCACTAGTAAGCCCTCCTTACATATGATGTGCCCCAATAAAGTCCCAAAGGGTGTAGTAAATACACACTTCTTAATGTTGAGGGATATCCTCAACTACCTACACCTCTCAAACATTAACCTCAAATTGTCACAATGGTCTTTTACTAGTCCATACACTATCCAATCATCCAAATAGACCTAAAGAAACTTATGGATGAAGTCCTAGAACGCTTGCACCACTATGCGCGAAAAAATAGTAGGCGCATTCTTCAAACCAAAGGGCATGACTGTGTATGTAAAACTTCCCCACTTCGGTGGAAAAGTTGTCTTCTCCTGGTCCTCCTTTGCAATCTAGACTTGGTGGTACCCCGAAAATCCATTCGTAAAGGAATAGATTTTGCACATAGAAATCCTTCCAAAGTCTCTTTAGTGAAGGGGGTTGGAAAATAATCGATGACAAAAACTACATTCAACTCCCTATAATCCATGTAGATCCTAATCCGCCCATCCTTCTTTATGTTGATTACCATTGGACTTATCCATTCCGATTCTTCCACTACTTCAATGATCCCAAAAACTATCATTTTTTCTATCTCCTCCTTAACCTTTATGCATAAATTGGGATTCATTAAGTAAGGTCTCTTCTTAATCGAGTGCACACCGTTCTTAAACTTTATCCTCATCTCCCCCAAGGAATGGTGGATGCCTTTGAGCTCATGGTACCCACGTGGGAATAAATCCTCAAATTCACACAATAGATCTATGACCTTAGAGACTTCCTTCTCCGACTAGTAATCTCCAATGATAGCCTCCTTAGGTTCCTCTTCTGAGCCGATGTTAACCTTATTTGTCTTTAAGGGCTCATGGTAGGCATGCGTGTGAGTATCAGCACTATCCACTACCTCGTGTGTCCCTACAGAATGGATAACATCCAAGCTTTCTGCTTCCTCCCCATCAATCACATACACCAACTTCCCTTTCTCCTTTTCCAAACACGTGTGCTCATATTGTAAATATTATGTGTCTTCCACTTCTTCTTCAAAGCGCGCCTCAAAACTATTTCATCTAGTAGTTCCAATAGCGTATCTTTTACCATGGCACTATCCCCCATGGTAAGGTGCTTAACAACTTACAATGCCTTATAAACCGATGGCTTGGTACTTTGATATTCAAACATTTGAATGAGATCAAGCTGCTAGCTCTTACCAATTTCCTATTTGCGGTGTGTCTCAGAATGTATGTACCATACGCACACGTAACCATGTAGTGTAGAATACAACTTGTGTACCCAAAGGGATGGTGGAAAATCTTCCACGCCTTCTCTCTAGATCCTCTCACACTCCTGGATATGGAAAGAGGTGGGCTCCTTACCATGGTAGTCCTTGATGATGGTGGGCATGTTACTTCTAGAAAATATGATAGAGAGAGAAATTCTCACCTCACGCCATTCCAAAAGGCTCTCTTGATGTGTAGCCCACCACCATGTCGTTGTGCCTTGAGTAGGACATAACTTAGCATCCCTCTCCATTCCTTCTCCTCCTTCCACTGAGCTTCCATCTCTGTAAAAAGATCTCAGGGAAGGCCCCTCCTAAATACTTAGGTAATTTTTTTCCTCCTGTGCTCTGGACCATGTGTGCCATTATTACTTTTGTTACTAATCCTCTCAACCACCATCTGATCAATTCATAAGTCCCATGTGCCCAATTATCACATGCTAGACTGGTGGTGGCACTTATCGACGAGCATCCTCAAATGGATAACACCATCGCTAGAATGTATTATCTTTGGGTCCCTAATTGAGCACACATATATCCTATCTAGAACTTCTTCTCTTAGGGGTTCAATATAGGGTCGAATCCTCATCAGCCAGGGGTATAATGAACCACTCCTCCTTATTTTCAAAGCTGATGTACCCTTTGTTGAACCGAAGGTCCACATTATTCTTGTAACACCATGGGTGCCCAAGGAGTGCTAGAAAATTATCTACCTCGGTGAGTGCCAAGACTTCAAAGTCCCCAGTAAACTTAGCTCCCTAGATAGTGATAGTTACATCCTTTAAGACACTAATGGGCATTGCCTTAGTCTTGTTTTCCATATACAACACATTCAAAGATGGCTGTAATGCAGGTCTTCCCATTTGATGCCATGCATCCAGAGTTAGAACATTGACCTCACACCTGTGTCAATGAGGATATTACTAAGGAGCCATCCATCTACAACTGCATTCAATGTGATCTCCTTATCATAGTCAAGGCTATGAGGGGAAAGTTTTTCACGTGCAAGACCTACCTCTCGTGCTCTCCTCCAGGTGCGTGGTACCTTCTCTCTCAACCATGATCCTAGCAAGGGAATAATATTCTCTTGCCTTAGCATTTTACATACTTCCTTGACCTCATCTAGGTCATCCCTTGGTGCCTCGACTCTCCTTCCTTGTTCCTCCCTCCTGGACTGCTCTTTTAGACACTGGATCTCCCTTGTAAACTCCGAATGACATCCATGGTGTCTTGATATACCTCCTTTTGATGCGGGGTATGGGTACTTTCCATGAACTACTTCCTCCCTCGAAACTAGGTTCTTCTACCTTGGTATCTCTTGTGTGTGTGCGGTTTTACTCTTGTTGTTACCAAAACTAGTTCCAAACCTACATCCTGTGTTACCTCGTGGCATCCACTATGTGTCTACCTTTTAATGTTGACCATTGTAGCACCCTTGTCTTTCTAGTGCTGTTGATTCATGTGCTCAAACAACTCTAGGAACTCCTCATACTTGTGCTTCTTTCCACACCATGAGCACTGCAATAGGTCCTGGGAACTCTTGTTTGTAATGCTCTGTAGACCCACAATTGAAACAGGTTCCACATGGGAACTTAGTCCTTCCTCCCCCATGGTTACCACGACCACATAATCCTCCTTGAAAACCCCTTCCATGTGTGCCTCCATCTGCACACTCCTCATAATGGTGATCATCACTCTTAGAACTACTAGCAATGCAATGTTGGTCTAGCACCCCATGATTAATGGCCTCATGGATCTAATCAATGAGCCTACAGTCCTTAGTATCATGGGTTGTAGAGGTGTGGATCTTATAGTAGCAAGACACATTCTTCCAAATTGCATGTTGTAATAAGAGGCATCTACTAACATCATGGTGCCCACAACAAATTTCATATCTCTCTTGTCAAGGCAAATACCATCCTCTGAGGGAAATTATCCTGGAAATTCTCCTCTACTTCACAATACGTGGACCATAAACTACAGCGAGTCTTATGGGCTAAGTTTCAAACAAATTTTCATTGCTTAGCCATAGTAAGTAATCGAGCCTCCAGAACAAGTTAACACCAATATCAATACTACTAAAAGCCTCTCGCACGTGCATAGTGTAGCTTCCAATGCTTCAATGCAGTTCCGTGAGAAAGTTTTATGAGATAAAGCCCTTCTAAAAGGTGTGATCAATCCTCCAACAAACCACTGAGCATGCTATGAAGGGTGAATATCATATGATAATTTAGACAAGAGAGTTTTAAAGCGTGTGTCATACTCTCACACACTCTCTGCCATTCCTTGCTAAATATCCTTCAAAGTGTTGATGCTCTTCTATTCAAACTTAGGGATGTGGAATTCTACCAAGAATGTGTTCTTTAAAGTAGTATAATCCACCATTGTTTGATGAGGGTCATATTTCCTATACCAGCTATGCACGTGCCCTTGCAATGTGGTTATAAACTAACTATCCTTTCACTCTAGGGTTGTGATACCCTTTGTGTGCCATAGCAGTTCACACTTGTGAACATGTTCTGTAGAATTCTCAATACCTCTGTAATCTGGAAAGTGTAGTGACATCTCAAAGAAGACTTGAGGGGGTTCTGGGGCCCTTGTCCTCTTGAGCCAGAGCCTTGGATCCCTCCAAAGGTGTTTCCTCCGCCGGATCCACCAGTCCACAAGGTTCCTATGCCTCTTGAGCCACTGGATCCAGAACCACTAGGTCCACTAGGTCCTGTGCCCCCTGACCCACTAGGTCCTGTAGTAGTCATGCCAAGTGTCCCCATGGTTCCACTAAACTATGCACTAACGATGGTATGTGATAGTGCCCCACTACCACTATTGTACCCTATGCCACTCCCAGACATGAGACCGAGGGCTTGTATACTAGCTCCTTGTCCAAAGACTCCTCCAAATACTAGAATATGTGTAGCCATAGAAGTGGGAACTGAAAAATTATACCTCTTAGGTGTAGATCTGTCACTTCCACTAATATCAACTGGGTCAATGATACTCCTTCCTAGTTCTAGAAAACCAAGTGCCAAGGTTTGGTCACTGGGTGGGTTTAGATACGTGCCAATGACTCTTCTTTCTCCATGTGATGAACTCTCACCAAAATCAAAGGGTCTCTCTTACACGCTTACCAAGATGGGGTAGCACATACCGTGTGAACCTCAACTCCTTCCCACAACATCTACCTCTATAGATCCATCACACTTGTAGCCTCACATCATCTAGCAATCTCCCTTTCATGCACTTCACTATACTTGAGCTATCTCTCCTCCCTTTCCTTCTCTGTCGTAATATCTGCCATCTTCCTCCACCCTAGCTCCCTCACCCAAGTGCTCGGAATGGTCTAGCCAGCCATTGGAAATGCCTCTAAACCCAAAGTAATAACCAGGATCTTCATTTCCGAGGGATAACACATAGAAATGATCCTCTAGGCTCCCGCAGAAACTCAAACTCAGCAACCTCCAGACAAGAATATGTGGAAATGGCGTACTCCAGAGTGTAGCTAGCCAGTACTCCTTTCCACCAATGATCCACAACATGGGTCCACGTCAGATCTACATCCTGTAGCCTCTGGTAATCTTCTTGGGTCCACACGTGTGATCCATAATGCCAACTTGATCTAGATACATACACTGAGAGCCATTCATACAACTCTACTGGGAAACAACAGAAAAATGTTTCATATAAATCATGGTAGAGGTTCTCTTCTACCCATTTACGTGCATCAAACTCAAGTCCAATGCTGAATCTCTAAGAAAATTCATCCTCCGTGCTCTTGAACCATGATTCAACAATTTCCAAAGTTAACTGTTCTGTCATTACTCACTACATAGGTCATGTTGTATGCTATTTCCCACTAAAACTTCAAAAAGAGATCCCGGCAATGAAACCAAGATGTAGTCATTTTTACCCTTATCACAAAATAAAGGTACCCCATGCACGTTGGCCTATCACCTAGTGGATGTTGGGCACTCACCCGAGGCATGCACGGGTGCCGAGTCTCTCTTTTATGTGAGTTTAGTGGGAAATATCATCATCTATGATTTGTTCTTAAGAGATTTAAATGGGGTTAAGACATTCAAGAACCATAGAGCTCAGAATGGCCTCTAGATCCTTGCAGTCATTACAGACAAAAAAACTTAACATATTATATAACTTGCACCATAACAAAAAAAAGTATTAAAGCATCCATACTTAGCATAAACATAAATGAAAGAGAACCTATGAGAAAGACATATGCATCAAAATCATTTATATTCATATTCATATAACTGGTAACCTCATTACATCCATGGAGCCATTATAGAATGTCACAAAGAAATAGACCACAGTCATGATTTTCACTAGACTAATGTAGCTAGGCTATCAAAGAAAAATTTGCAATCCCCATACCCATTATACATTCTCTCCCAAATACCATTACCCACTAATAGAGTTCTTGCAGTATTTCTGTAGAGCTCTGCCCTCTTTTTGTTCTCTCCTTGTTTACTTTGTAGGTGCTAGTATTTATAGCCTCTGGGCTACCAACTCATCCTCCAGTGCCCTCAGATCCAATGCCAAGTGTCTAAATGTGGTCCTCCATGCGAGCATGCTCTCCCAGGCCTGAGCTTTCCACTTTTCACCATGATGTGCTTCTAGAAGCTTCTACCACTAGGCATGCCCCTTCCAGGCCAACTGTCACACAGGATGACACCTTATCCACATAGTATGCATAGTCGGGTCATGCTTTTCACATGTTCTATCCCAAATGCCCAATTTGGCTAAGTCCGAACCCTTGGTTTGCCTCGCGTGCGCACGTGAGCTTCCTTAAACCCTATCTTGTGCACCTTGTCCTTGCGTGCCTCTCTTCAACTAGGACATGTGCATACGTGCCTTTTGTACTTAGCCAACATTCTAGGGGCCCAACATAATATAAAATATACCTTTCTTTTACTTGGGGGTACACCTATATGCAACCGTGACTGTGAAATGCCCACTTTCAAACATTCAAAAAAATGCAGAGGTATTTCCCATTCGAGCGCATAGGTGAGCTATATATATATATATAATTATAAAATTATATTTTCTTTCTATTCCAATTCTAAAAAATATATATATATATATATATATATATATATATATATATATATATATATTGAAAAAAACATCGAATCTATTGCTTCGTAAATAATCACAAAAACCCCATGAGAACTAGTTGGTGGATAGGAAAATAATAGAGTAATGAAGCTCTTTCTATCCCTAGATGGAGAGGATTATTTTCATTCCATTACCACAATAAAAACTCCATGAAATCTCAATCGGAAGGATAAAAACTTGCAAACAAAATGGAGGAAGAAAATATATTTTCCTTTGTGTAAAACCCCATATAAGAAAGTACAAAGAAAACTAGGGTTTCCATTGTTTCCCTAAGATCTAAGGGTGTAGATTGATCTAATCCAAGGGTGGGAAATGGATGCTTCATTTCCCACCCATCTTAATGTTTTAATTAAAAACTATAGTCCATTTAAAAATGTGTTTTATGGACTTAATTAACCTAAGGGCCATGATTATGTTTGGAGACTATTTTTAAATAATCTACGGTCTACAAAATTATATCACAATTGAATTTTAAAAAAACTTGGGGCCACATGTTTTAATGCTTTAGGGATTTATTTAAATTACAAGAATTAAATGCTTTTAATTAATCAAATTGATTGATTAATTTACAAAAATGTGTTGATTTTTATTAATTAAATTGATTGATTAATTTAGGAAAAATGAGTTGGTTTTTATTAATAAAATTTATTTAGGGAAAATTGTTTGGGCCATATAAAAATTTATTAAATTAGATAAATTGAACTAAATCATTAAATAAAATTAATCTAATGAAATTTCAAGAGATCAAAAATACACTTGAGCCCGACCTGAAATAAGATTTTAAAATGTCAAATATAAATTTCGTTTTATAACAAGAATTCTTAGTGTATAAGACTTGTCTCGTCATCACTTGACGTCTTGTCCACCTAATGTGGTTAGTCACCTCACTTAGTGGGAATAGGTCAATAGGGTTAGTTAGGGTTGTGAACATGTGTTATGCATAAGAGTTATAAAAACTCTTATATGTACCTCTTATTTTTTTATCTATGACCATGCCGAACATACCGGTGTCTTTCTATACTCAATTTTCACTTGTGATTTAGGATATTTCTGATTACGTGAAGCATTATAATCACTATTAGAAGTGCAACCATCTTTGATATGAATGAGGTTCTATATTTATCATTGTAGAATAATTGATATGGTATTAGAGAAGATGTTTGGTAAACTTGCACTAGATTAATCTTGTTGTTGATTACTTCATTTTTTCGTTTTTCGTGCCTCTCATATGAGTTTTACATTATCTTGTGGAATCTTGTTAACATGTTTAACAATCTCATTTTTGGAGTTTGTGTTGGTTTTCTAGTTATGCATGTGTAGGTTTAGGTGTTTCACAAACAAATCTAGCTAGCCGTAGCTAAGTTTGGAGAAAATGTTGAATCTAGAGGTTGGTTCTTCATTTCTTGTTTCTTATCCGGATTTTTTAATTT
Organism: Taxus wallichiana var. yunnanensis; assembly: GCA_018340775.1. Lineage (NCBI taxonomy): Eukaryota > Viridiplantae > Streptophyta > Pinopsida > Cupressales > Taxaceae > Taxus > Taxus wallichiana. The sequence continues at coordinate 561,191,974 of CM031237.1, forward strand.
CATTTTTTTAGTAAATCTATTTTAAGCCTATCTAGGCCTCCCTTTCTACCTAGTTTTACATTTTTGTTGCGTGTTATTTGGTTACATTGTATCGTTCTCTCTCTTTACATCATTTGTATTGGTATGTGAGCTGGTTGCATGTTTCTCTACTTTACATTGTCGAGATTGTGCCTTTGCATAAATTTTTTTACTTTATGAGTTGTGCTCATTTTCATTAATCATGTGTTTGCGTTATTCATTTCCCTTTAACCCACGTTTGAGCCGAGTTGTATTTCTCTGTGCATTGATATTTTATTGTATTAATTGCCTCTTATTACATTATGATGTTTTGGTTCCTTGCATTTCTTGTGGCTCCTTGTGCATGCGTTTGAGTGGGCTATCCCATTTTTTATTTCCCTTTTGAAATGACTATGTCATGCTCTACATTTTCTTCTCTTGAGTCATTTTAGGATTCGATGTTTTGACAATGCCTTGGGTCTTGCTTCCCTGTTGTGTTTACATTTTGGAATGTGCTTGGGTCTTCCATTTTTACCTCTTCCATTGGCCTTGTCTCGATTGGTGTCATGACCCGCTATTAAAATTTACAAATCTGGATTAAATCCTTCCTCTCACTTAAATTGGCCTTTCTTGTCCATTACATTGACCGTTTAGAGCCTCGATCATTGAAAAACACACGCCCACCCTCTCCTTGCCACAATATGGCTCGCCCCTCTCACCTCGCTTGCTCTTGTTCGACTACCTCGCCTTTGAACACCTTCACATCTCTTGAATCCATTTTAAATTTAAGTGGGGTGGTTTAAATTCTTTAAGGGTCGGTTTTTATATTATAAAGTGCTTGTTTAGTAAAGTGGTCCGTGTTTACTAAAGTAGGTACCTTTTAATATTAAAATTTGGGTTCGGGTTTAATATTCAATAGTGGGGTGTTCCTTTAAAAGGGGTGGTGTTAATTTTTAAAGGTAGGTGTCCTTTTATTAAGTGTGGATCATATTTTATAAAAAAGGGTTAGTTTGTTAAGGTGGTTTTTAATTATAATTAGGTATATTTTATTTAAATTAGAGCCTAATTAAAATAAAAATGTGATTGTTATATCTAATCTATCTTAAGATCTAGTATAATTTCAAAAATTAAGATTAATTTAATTAATCTCTTCTTTAGGAGCTCTAATTTTTCATATTATGCATCTAAATTAAAAATAAGTTCTTTTATTTCATTTAGTAGTTAAAATTTAATCATTTTTAGTACTTATTGTCGATATTTTAGTCCTTTGACTTTAAAATTAGTCTAATTTGGATGCCCCAAAAAGGTCAATTTTTAAGTGTTATTGGAATTTTTACTAATCCATTTCTAGAGTGTGCAACACCCTTCTAGCATTTTATGCCTTCTCGGGATATTTTTCGGCATCCTAGAAGTCACTAGGACTTGTCTTAAGGCCATTTTATGCATTGTAATATCAATTATTATTATTTGCGAGACTAGTGAGTGTGTCCACCACGGTCTTACAACAAGGGGTTTACATTGCAACATGAGACACTCTTTCTCACAACAAGACTTACTTTCACCCCTTCTCTTATTTTTAGCTTGTTCTGCTTGTTTACGGTGTAGATTTTCTATGAATAATGAAACTTGATTATGATCTCCTCTCTTGTGCATTATTATGTTGACTTCAAGGTGAGTGACCAACTATTTCATGACACACATTTGCACTAGATTGTATCCAACACACTAAATTATAAAGTTACAAAATCAAATGGGGTTATAATATTATCCTAGGTGGTTGTGTTGCTTATTTTTATTTTTGCATTCCATATTTCTCTCTCTTTGCTATGGATGCAGTTTCAATTCCTTTACTTACATCGTTCAAATTCTTCAAATGGAGATAAAAATGGTAATAAAACTAAGGGGTAAATGGTTATTTCACATCACCATGGGAGATGAGACTGAACCTGACGATGAGCCCAAAAAATCTAAGTGGTTGAACCAAAGTGATGAAGCCTTAAGTCTTCTTTGTATGTTTTTTTCTCCTGACTTTTTCTTCTACATTGAGTCATCCAAAATTCCCAATTCCATGTGAAAAATGTTAGATCATATCTTTGGATAACAAGATGACATGAGATTGCATGAGTTAAAAATGAACCACTAGGAGTAAATCCTAGTGAATTTAAAAACCTTTAGGCATTCTTCTCACTTTCGTCCACACTAGATTATTCTTAAATGAATGTAAAGTAAAGAAGAAATATTCTTGGTTAATTTTTTCAATTCTTTCTAAGTTAGGTCCTAAATACTCCATATTTGAGTCAACTTTTCACACTACAAAAGCCTCTTTGGGAAATTATTGGAATATGCCCTCATTTGATAGTTTGAGAACAAGAAAAACTCATTCAAATTAGGTCTCTCAAGTCCAAGTGACATTCCCTTGTAGTAAGTATTGGTAAGGGAAATAATACTGAAAAGAAGAAAGAAAAAGGACCAACCTAAGAAGGAAACCAAGACTAACCAAGCCAAAATCAAACCTAACACAAACACTTTCATGTCTGCGAGCCTAAAGCAAAGAAATTAAAGTGTAAATGTTCCTATTGTAAGGAGACGAGTCAATAAGAGAATCAATGTATGATAAAACAAATTTATCACCTTAATCATTTACTTGAGAAGAATCATATATGTGTTCCTTAGTCTATCAAACAAAATGCTACAAAATCTGAGTCTTCCACTACAAGAGAGTCTAAATCTGGTAAGAAGAAAGGAAAGGCACTTATAGCTATACTTTCTCCTTCATTGAAGTGGATTATATATTCCAGTTCCTTGCACCACATGACTTCATCACATGTTGAGCTATCCAACATCAAACTATGTGGCATGTACCAAATCACGTTGCATAATGACACTACGGTGTTTGTTTCTAGTAATGGATTGGTAGAGATGAATGGGGATCATTTAACCAAGTATTGAGTGTTTCGATCTATCTACCAATATCCTATTAGTTTACCAAATAATTCACCTTGGTGAAGGAATGTGAGTGGAATTTGGTCCTAACTTGGTGATTATACATGAGCTTTAGAATAACACTACAATGCGAGGGAAAGGAAAATCACCATTCAAAATTGTATACCTTCTTCCACTTTACTTATGATTTGATGCCCACTTTCTTATTCACTCATGTAGATGAGGTTCATAAGCTATGAAATGAGAATTTTGGCCATCTAAACTTTCATTACCTTGAACAATTCAGCCAAAACGAAATGGTCAACAGGTTACCCCGTGTCAAATTTTCTAAGGGTTTTTGTGAGGGTTTTTCCCTTGGGAAACACCCTAAAAAGAGTTTTGATAAAGGAAAAACATGAAGAGCTACTCGTCTTTTAGATCTTGTTCATAGTGAAAAATCTAGCTCTTTCCCATCTCCTTTGTTTACTATATCTCTTTATATATTAACCTTCATTGATGACTTTTCGCGTTACACTTGGGTGTATTTTTAAAATCTTAAGTATGAATTTTTGATTACTTTTCAGACTTTAAGGATCTTGTTGAGAAACAAGTAGAATGATCTATCAACATTATTAGAACTGACCATGGAGGCAACTATCATGTGTAATAGGTTTGAGGATTTATGTAATTCTGAAGGGATTTCTTTGCAACGTATAATTGTTTACAACCCTTTAAAAAAATTAGTTACAAAAAGAAAGAACTAAACGCTTAAGGAGATGGCAACTTGTATGGTTCACTTGAAGTCCATTCTTCTAAAATATTAGGTTGAAGAAGTGAATTGTGCTTGTTAATTAAGAATTGTGTTCCACACAAGGTAGTAAGAGAGGATGATATCCTTTGAAGCCTAGTTTAGATGCAAACCTAATGTTAAGCACTTTCTACTCTTCGGATCCAAGGCTATGACTTGGATTCCAAAAAAAAAAATAAACACAAGGCTTTATAACCACAATCCAAACCTTGTATCTTTTAGGGTATCTTAATGGCATGAAGAGATATCAATTGTTGAATCCTACAACTCATGGTATTTATATGGAGAGAAGTGTGAAATTCGATGAGTTTTCTTCCACTTATACTTCTCTACCTTCTCGAGGTCCTTATGCTTTTGATTATGAATCCAACTCTTTGGATGATGATGTTATTGAGCATGCTTTCCTCCGCTTGATCCTCATGTGCCTCTTGAACCTCATCCTTGAGTCTTTTTTATTCTATTGAGTTTTCTAATTAGATAGAAGCACAAATTGAGGACTCTAATCTTACTCTCATTGCACCCTAAGAAAAAATGATATAGCCAAGTGTTCCCCAAAAATAAGAACATTGTGAAGACAAAATTCAAGATGAAGGTTGGTTAGGAGCAACCATCCTAATGAAGAGAAAGGTGAAGGTAAAATTTGAGGAAGGTAACCTTTAAAGAATGATCTCCTTGAATCCATCAAGACCACCAAAGAAAAAAAGAATCTTGTTAAGAATAGTAGTAGGATCTTTAGGAGAAAGTTTTATGGAGGTAGTTACTCCCTAAAATGATGTTTTAAGGGATAAGAATTCCCCTTCTGATTATGATATTACCAAAATACCATTGAGGGCCTAAAACATGATGTCACCATGGTAGTGGGTTGTCTCTTTCACCTGATTTGGCAATGGGTCGTCTCTTCAAAATATTGATAAAGATAAAAAGACCAAGAAGTAGCTAAGAGAGAAGGTTTATATTTTATCAACCTTTGTGAAAAAATGGGTGTTATCTCCACTGGATAGTTAAGAAATAACCACATCCTTTACCTCAGAAGTGATGAAGAATGTTGAGGATTTAAGATATAGGGAGAGGCAACCAAAACTTGGAAGGAAATTTGGTAATAAGGGACAACAAGGTCATAAAGGACATCATTAGATGTTACAATCAAGTTTTTGAGCATATTGAACCAAGAAAATCCTTGATTGATAAATATAAGATAGAAATTGACTATTGGAATGGATTTCTTCCCAAAATTGAATCCATAACAAAATTTTTAGATGAAGTGGTAGATAAATAAGGAATATGATCCTTATATTGCATAGGAAGACATTATGAGTACAAAGGTTCTATAAAATTAAGGATTGAAACATTGGAGGGATGCATAAGCAAGCTCCAAGATATAAGGGAGAAGGTAGGGGAATATTTGGATGGCATAGAATCAACTATTGAAAGGACACATCCCCTAAAGGACATATACACCCTAGGATTAATAGATGAAGATAAACTAATAGAGACTATTCAATAACACATTAAAGGGGAATCGGACCCTCCTAAAGATTTTGACTATTCTTTTGTACATAAATTCATTCATTTAGAAGGATACATCAATAAATTGGACAAGAGGATTAAAAATAAGAAGGCTATTTCTAATGAGTTTGACAATATTATTTCCAAGAAAGAAATAATATTCCTCTACCATGCAGGGCTAGATGAGGACCCCATTTTAGGAATGTTTGAAAGGTTTGATATTTATAGAAATAAGTTAGAGGAAGAAGAAAAGGTTGAAAAAATTGACCTCGACCAATCCACCTAGCATTCCTTATTATTTTTCCTCTACCTTATTATGTATTCCTTATTCTACCCATTCTTTTCAAAGGAGAATACAAATGATTTTATTTTAATATGTAACCAACTCTTTATAAAGAATACATAGGAACGATGATAGTTATAGAAGAAGACAAAAGAGTTTGTTGATGAAATAAAATAATATTCTCTAGTCATCCAAAGTTTCATCATGATGCAAAACCATTCCAAAAAAAAAAAAAACCAAAATGGAATATTTTTCATTTTGGAGGCCCCCTCACATCCATATTGGAGATCGGGGACCTCAACCCCACATGTTTCTTATTTTTAGTAATCTATGAGGTATCCGGGTACATTCCCTTTTGAGAAATTTTCTATAAATGTGTAAGATTATCTTCACTTTTAGGGTTCTAACTAGGGTGATTGTGTCTTATGAAGTCGCTAGTAGACATTTAGAAAATTTTACATGTATCCTTGTCAATTGAATACCCATGACAAGTTTTCTATGTACAAAGTCTGGTGTTTCCAAATTTAAATACATATAAAATCAAGAAATACACTCTTTTTGTTGTAATTTTGTATCTATTAGATCAATAAAATATAAAAACCCATTTCAGAGCATTGTGTTGGACTAGTTATTGAATGAATGTTTTTTTAGTGTTACATAGGAATATTTGTTTTAGTTGTAAAATTTTTGTCTACAATGACAATATGGGAGTGAATATTTTATTTCTTCAAGGGTATCCTAGGTTTTATGGATTTGACCTAATAGATACATGAAATTTTAATCATAAGTGTTTGTGTTAAGGTTTCAGAGATTACATGGTAGTGTTTGCACAAATTGGGTATCCATAAATGCAAATAACCCCTAAGAGTTCATGTTATTTTGATTTCTAGCTCTAATACATCATAGGGATACTAGGATGAAATGGTGAACACTATTTTTTCTCCCGTTATATCCCCATCACCATTTCTTTTATCAAATTTCCATTGTATCACCATGTTCTACCCATGCAAACCACATTACCTTTATGTATTTCAAGTGAGTTTTCCTTTGATCTCAAAGTTTATCATTCTAAATGTCATTTTGTACCAATTTGTTAACAACATCCTTTTGAATGCTATCCATAATCACATCTAATCTATCTTTAGTAGCTTGTGTATGAGTTTATCAAATTTTTGCAGTGTTTATATGACCATTTTTGAATGATCACTACATTTGGTGGTTGCATTTGATCCCATATTTAAATTCCAACAAGTTTGAGATCTTGAACCATGACATCTCCCTTTCTCTTTCAAGTTACCCCATAGGTCCTCTCACATTAGTTCAAGAAGATACATAAAGTATCATGATAATAACCACCCCCAATCAAGTGCCTACCTATTATTCCAAAAGGCCCATTTATGTGAAGAAGATAGATCCATCCTTGTCTACAAATTAAAAATAAATAAGTCTATCCTTCCCCCTTGCCATCTTGTTTACATGTTAGTTACATTGAATCCTTGTTTGGGGTGTTATATTCGGATTCAACACTCTAAGTAACACTATGGGGACATTTAAAGTGAAGAAATCCATATCAACCCATCAACATGCTTACGGAACCATTGAGGTTAAGAGGTTTATTTTTTAATGCTTACTTGGCTTTATATGATTCATTGAAGTTCTAAGAAGGGTTTATCAATTCAATCATTATTGAAGTGTGATTCAATGTGTCTTCATGTTTATTTACCTTTTTAGAGCAGAATATCTAGCGGTGACTTTATTCTAAGTCTTTGGGTTTGATTAGTGTTAAAATATTTACTATATCTTTTCGAGGATTCACATCTACAAAGATGGAAGGATTGATATCATATTTTAGATCAGATATTGCTAAGAAAATTATTCATGAGTTGAATTCATTACATAGAAGAAGGTAACAAGTTTGGAAATTAGTGAGAGGTCAAGGATTTAAAGGTAAGGATATTCAATCTTCGATCTTGGTGAATCACCTTTGATTGAAAAGTATTCTAGTTATTTTGATAGTTTTGAACAAAATAACCAACTTGATTCCTTATTTGAACAAGAATCTATGAAAAAATATGTCTTGATCCCACCCTTTGGCTTGATTGGTAATATGACCTTTGATTTTTGGGGTGTTGCTTTGAGAAATTTCCATAACATTATCCCTACACCTTGTCTTATAAACCACTTGTTTAAAAACCATTTCATCATCCTATTAGATATACTGATTGACCAAAACATGGATCATCCTCCTCCACATCCTCCTTTTGGATTCCAATGTTTCATACATATTAAGCTTGTAGGGATATGCTCGTATACCCCAATGAGGTCACCAATGAAGTGACAAATAGACTACCCAAGTTTCAAGGTAACAATGCTATTTATGGAGAACAACACCTAAGATCCTTTCAAAATATCATTGATGATTATGATATTTAGTACACAAATGCTTATTTGAATTTATTTTTGCATACTCTTGAAGAAGATGCTAGAGAATGGTTCAATGCATTACCTCGTGGGAGTATTGACTCTTGGGAGGAGATGATGAATGCATTTAGAATTTAATATGGTGATATAACAGATCCTAGGTTTCTTTTGGATAAATTTGAGAATATCAAGAATAATCCTAATAAGTGTGTAAGAATTCAATACCATGTTCAATAAGGCATTGATGATACTTCCAACCACTCTTAGGCCGAGTAATGAGTCTTTTTTAATAAAATATTGTGATTCTTTTTATAAGAAGGAAAATTATTACCTAAGAGATAAGGCCATGTTAATCTTAGGAAGGATTTTTCCATGGCCATACAAATTGAGAATAATATTAAGGATGTTGGTAAACTTCCTAAAGAGAAGGGGTAAAGTTGGTGAACCATGAAAATAAAGAAATTGGTAAGACATCCATTTTAGAAGAGACATAGAAGACTCTAGCTAGTGTTTTTAAAGAGATATCTTATAAGTTAGCTAGAGTATAAAAGGGAATTTTGTGGGGCTCTTAGAATTAGATTCAAAACTGATTTTCACCTCATGTTTGAGGGGATGATAGAGGAAAGAGACCTATGGGTTGGGATGATAGGAAACAAGAATTTAGAGATACTAAAGGGGTCCTTGATCCTTTAAGTGCTTGGGTGTCAATAATTGAGGAAGCTCCCTCATTGAGTGGTATGAAAAATGTATTTTACCCCATGCTCCTTGTGAGCAAGTGACCTTGATAACTGATATAGAGGAATTTGGATCTAATTAGGAATTTTATGATGTAATTATGTTTGAAGATATCTTGGACCCTGAAGGTGGAGCTACCTCTATGAATATTTTGTGTGCTAAGAATTTGGATAATTTATGGATAGTTGTGAATAAGGTATGTTATTCTCATATTGAATTTGATTATGAAGTTAACATGACTCTAGATTTTGAGCTTCTCAAGCCATGAATTTGAGTATCTAAGAAATTTAATAATTAATAAATATGATGGGGGAGTACCTTAAGTGGAAGATAGGAAATTATTTATCAATGCAATTGTAGCTCAAGAAAAGGAAGATAACCTGAGAAGTAAGCCAAAAAGTTCCCCTACGTAATGAGATGGATCTTCTACTAATCCAAAAGGTAGGGATAAAAGTAGAGATACCCTTAAGAGGGTTAAAGGTGATAATATCCCTAGTAATTTTATCTCTTATTCTCATTTAGTTAAACAAAAGATATATTCTGATGCTTCATGAGTAAGGTTCCCTTGTTAACCAATGTCCCAAAAGGTGCCCCTCGAAATGTTTTCCATGTAAAGTACCTCTTAAGAAACAAAATCCTAGTATGCCTTCTTATGTCTTCATTTTAAATAAATGTTCACCATATGAAGAGAATTTCACCCTTCCCCTCAACACCCCATGCCCAAGTACACTACTTTTGATATGGCTAAAGTCTTGAGCCAAATTATGATAAATGTCCCTTTAGTAGGGTTGTTTAGGATTCATGAGCATAAAAACAAGAAATTTTAGAACTTGGGATTAAATGAGGATATTTTTATAGACAAATAGATCCCTCCCCTTATTAATAATGAGATTGAAGACTCTCCAAAAATTATTGAACTTGTAACTAAAGTTTATTTGGGAACAATCTTGGTTGAGAGCTAATAGGATGTTGATCCTTTTATAAAACATTGATATTTAATTGTTGGATCTTAAAAAATTCTATGTTTGATTATGGTGCATCTTATAATATCATGTCATTAGCTTGATTATGAATGAGCTTGGGATAAAGATATTTTTTCTTATGGAGATACTATGAAATGGATTTAAGGGAGGTTCCTATGGTTTGCTTTATGTGAAATGAATTTTTGGGTAATTAACATCTCATTCTGGTAAGTATTTATCCATTGTGGTTGATTTTCATGCCAAGTGGGGAATGTTATTGTCTAGGAAATGGGAAATAAGTATTAGAGGTAGTGTGAAATGGACCTATCATATGCCACCGTACTTTAGAGGGAAATTTGGCATCTTGCATGGGGAAGAGAATTTAATCTACTTGATTTACGATCCTATAGACACATTCTATGAAGTGTTATATACAAATCTTGAATATTGAAACTTTGTTGGTAATGCATATTTTGAAGATCAGTTCCTTGACCTTAGAACTCTATTTTAAGATTTCAATGTTCTTTGGACCATGTATTTTGATGGAGCATGTTCTAGTTCTTGAAATGGAGTAATTTGGTATTGTTTTCTTAAAACTAAGGAATTTTTAACTTCTCATTCAAATTATGATTTGAATGTAAAAATAATATTTTAGAGTATGAGGCCATCATAATTGGATTAAGGGTGACTTGAAGGCATGGTATAAAAACCTAATTGTCAAAAGAGATTATGAATTGGTTGTGAAACAAATCAAAAATATATATGCAACCAAAAGTCAGAGATTAAAACAATACAAAAATGTAGCTTGAGATTTAATTGAAATGTTTGAATCTTTCAATATTGTGTATCATGAAAGGATTCAAAATGTTTCTACTTACATATTAGCAATCGTATCCTCTCAATATGATAATGAAGTTATGTCCCCATACTACAAGTTTGAATTTGAAATGCTAGCTACACATTCTATACCGACAATATTAAGCATTGAAAAGTTTTTGATGATGACAATCACATCATGAAATTAGTAAATAGTGAAGATGAGCTCTCTAATAAAATCATTTTTATTATTATTGGTAAATAGTTTTTTGAAAGGGACTATACCCTTGTATACAAAGAGGGCCTAGAAGCCAAAATAGGAATGAAAAGAATCACAAAAAGGATCAAGATCCAGATAAGTCATAAGAACCCAAGGTAACCAAAGAGAAGTTACCACAAAATAGCTAACCAGTTCGAACACTACAGAAAAGTAACTAAAAATAGCAAAAACACGAAGGAAGGCAGCAACAACAACGCAACTCCATATTTACTTCTTGGCGGCTTTGGCGATTCTAGATTTGATAGTTTGCCAAGAGGTGAACATAGCCAAAGTCATCATGTGAGTAGGGTAAGAAGTATCTAGTTGTTGAATGGTCTGCTTGCTTTCTTTTTCCGTTCCCCAAAGAGTTGTTGGGATTTCACCTTTGAGAGTAGAGCTATTTGTGGGCATCTTTGCTTAATGAATTCTTTGATTACACTAAAAATATCCATATTATGGTCATGGTGAGTCTTGGATTTCCCTAAATGGTTGTCCAGGGAGTTCAATTCTTTATAGATATCCTTAACTTGTTTATTGTCAAGATCAACCTCCTCCTCCTTCTTCCTCTTACCTTTTTGCTTAGCCAGGTTTTTAACTTCATCTTTCATCAGCAACATTTCATTTTCTAAGGCTTCTAACCTTTTAGTGGAGCTCTCGGTGTGTGCCTCCTGTAAGCCAACACTGTTAATATGAAGAAGATTATGAGTAACCTCCAAGTCCTGGGGAACGCTCCCCGAAATAGGGGTATCCAGATTCAGTTTCTTAGAATACCTAGTTATAGGTCTGGTCGAAGTGGAGGTGAAGGGTGTGGGAGCAGAGGTGGAGGGGATGACGGTGGGAGCCGAAAAGGAAGGAAAAGGGGTATCGGCAGTGGTGATGGGGATAGAAGGAGAAGATATGGGGGTCGCGGCAGCGAAGAAGGGACAAATGGAATAGAGATTGGGGAAGAACGAAGGATGGGATGCTTAAGGATATAGAGTTTATGCAACAAAAAGATGAGACCTTGATGTAGAGGGACTACACGAGTATGTTTTGGAACTCCAAAATGGAGCACTCAAGAGAATTAAGAAGATAATGAGGGAAACATCTTGTGAAACTTCTGCGAAGTGATTGAGGAACACAAGATGTTTAATCGGCACGGTGACGTATCTCCCATCTAAAGAGATGTATCAAACCATCATATGGGTGACCTCATAAAAGGCAGAGGGATTGAGTGACTGCGGACTGCCATGATGAAGACTAGCTTCTCATTGCCCTTAAAAATTTCCTCTCCTCGGTTGCTCTATCAATCCTTTTATTAAAAAAGTGGTACCCATCCATCCCAAGGCCTATTGCTTCAGCTATTATCTCTTCATTAATTGATATTTTCTACCCACCATATTCAACTTTATGATCCTTCCAATCCTTTGCAAATTACGAAATGCTTTGGTCGTGACCTTGTATCTTCTTAATAAAATTTGTGATGCCTCCTGGTTGAGAAGATTCAGAGCTCTTCATTATTTTTCCAATCCAGGTCCTTATTGGGCTCAATCGATAATGGGCTCCTCCCATTTTCACCTTGCTTAAGTGTTTGAAAGTATTATCTACAAAATCCCTATGAGGAATTCTATAAGAAACGTAGTTCCCAATCCGCCTTTCACTGTTTTTGGAAAAATATCTCACGCTTGATGGGAATGAGGATTAGTGTAGCCATTACTAACATGAAATTTCCCACGAATGCTCATGTGTGAATGCTTTTATGTACCTAGGGAATCCCACATGTGTGAACTTCAAATCCCTTAGAATCCCACTCCAAGTCATCATCATCCTTACTACGGACTTGGAAATCCAAAAAAACCTGTTTGAAAGCTGTTATAAGCAAAAGATTGCCCACATGCGTGAATTTAATCTTCACATAAATCCACTTTAAGTTATCATTATGTTTTCTATATCCTTGATTTCCCACCAAGATCTCCTTGAGTTCTATTTTAAACTTATCAACACGTGTGTAAGTTCTGTTCTCAAAGATCCACTCCAAATGCTCATTAACCTTACCCCGTATTTGCATGCCCATAAGTATCCGCTTGAATTTTGTTTTGAATCTTCTCAGGAATGTGATCACTATTATCCCAAATAATGTGATTAACATTTATGTCGTAGTTAGCCAATGCATCTGCCACCTTGTTACCCTCCCGGTAAGTATGCTTGATTCGAATATTGTTGAAGGTTTGGCATATACTTATGGATTCCGTGATGAAGTCCTTGATGTTCCAACTTGGAGGAGAACAACGATTAATATGATTAATGATATTAAGTGAGTCTCCTTCCGAATAAGATTTTGGATATTATGATTCTGAGTAATTCTAAGGCCCCATAAAGTGGCTAATGCTTTAGCAAAATGATTAGTTTGTATTCCCATTTTACCAAAGCATAAGTAGCTATCAAACTACCTCTATGATCCCGAATCACTCCTCCCAAATTGTAATCCTGGGGTTACCCTTAGAGGCCCCATCAAAGTTCAACTTATACCATTTGAGATCAGGAGGATGCCAATGTATCAAAGATCTATCAATATTATTACCGGTATTATTTCAGATATTGTCAGCTCCAATCTTCCATTGGGACAAGATATGCTCTTCATTTTTGGATAAGTCTTATTCTTGGGGGTTTAAATCTAACAATATTCTCTTTAATGGAATTAGAAATTTTACCATTCTTTGAGATTATAATTACATTTATTATTTCTAAAGATGATATCATTTTTGTCTTTCCATATTCTCTAAATAACATGAGGCATTACCAAATTCCAGAGCCTTCTCACAACACAATGTTTATAGGGTGGGATCCATTGGGTCCATAGTCATCTGAAATCCTTCGGAACCATCCGGGAAGCTTTAAAATTAAAGAGGGCAAAACTCCAAATTTTAGTAGCATATTCACAATGGATAAACAAATGACTGATATCCTCGAGTCTTTTTTACACATATGACATCTATTAGGCATTATGAAACCTTTTCTTATCAGGTTGTCAGTGGTAAGAATTCTACCCCTGAGAGCAAGCCAAAAGAAAAAGTTAATTTTAGGTGTGAGCTCAGTCATCCAAATTCTACTCCAGTTAAACTCAGTTTGACTATTGTCAAAGAAAGTATTATAACCAGAGTTTTATGCAGTTAGTCCCCATCAATAGAATTTCTTTAGAACAATTCATCCTTAACATCCAGCTGACTTAAGGGGATAAGGTCCAATTGATCTTATAGGGAGGAAATAGTTTGGATCAGATCATCTCTATCCACAAAAAGTTTTTTCCATTTCTTATTGTTACCATTTCTTTCAATATAATCCTTGATTCTAGTGCCATACTTACTTTAAGACTGTCTTTGACTACACCAAATTTTTCCATAAGGCTACAATTAAACTAGTTATCATCCCAAAATTTTATATCACAACCATCTCCAACTTTCCATTTACTTCCTTGTTTGATGAAATTTCTGCTCTTCACTAAATTATTCCAAAAATTGAACCATAAGGAAGATGCTCATCTTGAAGAAAATAAAAGACTACTTGTTGGGTAAGGTATTTAGCCTTAATTAAATCTATCTAGGGTTGCTTTCTCGATAGCATTCTCCAGCCCATTTTCACAATAAGAGCCTCATTCATTTTCTTTATGTCTTTTATGCCTAGGACCCCAATTTTTTTAGGAGTGCAAACCTTATCCCAAGCAACTAAGTGATATTTAAACTTCTCCTCCATGCCCTGCCATAAGAAGTTTTTCTAAATCCTCTCAATTCTTTCTCTAAAGGTAGAAGGGATCTTATACAGAGACATGATATAAATAGGTAGATTTTGAAGAGTGCTTTTTATGAGCAGACACTTACCAGCACTAGACAGAATGGCTCCTTTCCATCTAGCCATTTTCTTTTGAAATCTCGCCAATAGTTCATTCCACACCTTGGTAGAAAATTTTTGATCAACTCATTGATCTAGAGTCCATGGTGGAAAATTGTTAAGGAAAATAAAATCATTTGGATTTTTATTTATTTAAAGACAAACAAAATTCCAAGAGGGTTAGTTTTGAATCTTATTTTGATAGTGTTGATAGAGTAATGAATAAATGTAGCCTTGGGATAAGAGATGTGACTCAATGTAAATTGGATCTTGTGAAAGATACCAAGAAATATTGGTTAGGTAATAATTTAAGTGAATATGGAAAACATATCTATCCCAAACTTTTGAAGAAATATAAAAACTATTTTGCTTGGTCATATTAAGAATCTAAGGATTATGGAGAAGATAAATTTCAACATGTCATTCCATTAGAGCCTAACAACAAGCCTTTTGGCATAAGTAAAGGTCAATAAGCCCCATCAAAATAATATATTAAGAATTGAAGGATTATGGAGAAGATATATTTCAACATGTCATTCCATTAGAGCCTAACAACAAGCCTTTTAGGTATTGTTATCTTCAAACCAAGGATTTTTTAACTTCTCATTCAAATTATGATTTGAATTAAAAAAATATATTTTCGAGTATGAGGCCATCATAATTGGATTAAGGGTGACTTGAAGGCATGGAATCAAAACCTAATTTCCAAAAGAGAATATGAATTGGTTGTGAAACAAATAAAAAAATATATTCAACCAAAAGTAGGATATTTAAACAATACAAAAATGTAGCTTGAGATTTAATTGAAATGTTTGATTCTTTCAATATTGTGTATCATCAAAGGATTCAAAATTTTCTACTTACATATTAGCAAATCGTATCCTCTCAATATGATAATGAAGTTATGTCCCCATACTACAAGTTTGAATTTTAAATGCTAGCTATACGTTCTATAAGTATACCCGACAATATTAAGCATTGAAAAGTGTTTGATGATGAAAATCACATCATGAAATTACTAAATGGTGAAGATGAGCTCTCTAATCAACTCATTGATCTAGAGTCCATGGTGGAAAATTGTTAAGGAAAATAAAATCTGTTTGGAAATTTTTTTAGTTAACGACAAACAAAATTCCAAGAGGGTTAGTTTTGAATCTTATTTTGATAGTGCTGATAGATTAATGAATAAATATAGCCTTGGGATAAGAGATGCGACTCAATTTAAATTGGTTACTAACAAAGATCCCAAGAAATATTGTTTAGGTAACAATTTAAGTGAATATGGAAAACATACCTAGCCCAAACTTTTGAAGAAATATAAAAATGGTTTTATTTGGTCATATTAAGAATTTAAGGATTATGGAGAAGATAAATTTCAACATGTCATTCCATTAGAACCTAACAACAATCCTTTTGGCATAAGTAAAGGTCAATAAGCCCCATCAAAATAAGATATTAAGAATTGAAGGATTATGGAGAAGATATATTTCAACATGTCATTCCACTAGAGCCTAACAACAAGCCTGTTAGGTATTGTTATCTTCAAACCAAGGATTTTTTAACTTCTCATTCAAATTATGATTTGAATTAAAAATATATATTTAGGAGTATGAGGCCATCATAATTGGATTAAGGGTGACTTGAAGGCATGGAATCAAAACCTAATTTTCAAAAGAGATTATGAATTGGTTGTGAAACAAATCATAAAAATATATTCAACCAAAAGTAGGAGATTAAAACAATAAAAAAATGTAGCTTGAGATTTAATTGAAATGTTTGATTCTTTCAATATTGTGTATCATCAAAGGATTCAAAATTTTTCTACTTACATATTAGTAGTCGTATCCTCTCAATATGATAATGAAGTTATGTCCCCATACTACAAGTTTGAATTTTAAATGCTAGCTATACGTTCGTAAGTATACCTAACAATATTAAGCATTGAAAAGTGTTTGATGATGACAATCACATCACGAAATTACTAAATGGCAAAGATGATATCTCTAATCAACTCATTGATCTAGAGTCCATGGTGGAAAATTGTTAACGAAAATAAAATCTGTTTGGAAATTTTTTTAGTTAACGACAAACAAAATTCCAAGAGGGTTAGTTTTGAATCTTATTTTGATAGTACTGATAGATTAATGAATAAATATAGCCTTGGGATAAGAGATGTGACTCAATTTAAATTGGGTACTGACAAAGATCCCAAGAAATATTGTTTAGGTAACAATTTAAGTGAATATGGAAAACATACCTATCCCAAACTCTTGAAGAAATATAAAAACTGTTTTGCTTGGTCATATTAAGAATTTAAGGATTATGGAGAAGATAAATTTCAACATCTCATTCCATTATAGCCTAACAACAAGCCTTTTTGGCATAAGTAAAGGTCAATAAGCCCCATCAAAATAAGATATTAAGAATTGAAGGATTATGGAGAAGATATATTTCAACATGTCATTCCATTAGAGCCTAACAACATGCCTTTTAGGTATGGTTATCTTCAAACCAAGGATTTTTAACTTCTCATTCAAATTATGATTTGAATTAAAAAATATATTTTAGAGTATGAGGCCATCATAATTGGATTAAGGGTGACTTGAAGGCATGGAATCAAAAACCTAATTTTCAAAAGAGATTATGAATTGGTTGTGAAACAAATCAAAAAATATATTCAAACAAAAGTAGGAGATTAAAATAATACAAAAATGTAGCTTGAGATTTAATTGAAATGTTTGATTCTTTCAATATTGTGTATCATCAAAGGATTCAAAATTTTGCTACTTACATATTAGTAGTCGTATCCTCTCAATATGATAATGAAGTTATGTCCCCACACTAAAAGTTTGAATTTTAAATGCTAGCTATACGTTCTATAAGTATACGACAATATTAAGCATTGAAAAGTGTTTGATGATGACAATCACATCATGCAATTACTAAATGGTGAAGATGAGCTCTCTAATCAGCTCATTGATCTAGAGTCCATGGTGGAAAATTGTTAAGGAAAATAAAATCTATTTGGAATTTTTTTAGTTAACGACAAACAAAATTCCAAGAGGGTTAGTTTTGAATCTTATTTTGATAGTGCTGATAGATTAATGAAAAATATAGCCTTGGGATAAGAGATGTGACTCAATTTAAATTGGGTACTGACAAAGATCCCAAGAAATATTGTTTAGGTAACAATTTAAGTGAATATGGAAAACATACCTATCCCAAACTCTTGAAGAAATATAAAAACTGTTTTGCTTGGTCATATTAAGAATTTAAGGATTATGGAGAAGATAAATTTCAACATCTCATTCCATTATAGCCTAACAACAAGCCTTTTTGGCATAAGTAAAGGTCAATAAGCCCCATCAAAATAAGATATTAAGAATTGAAGGATTATGGAGAAGATATATTTCAACATGTCATTCCATTAGAGCCTAACAACATGCCTTTTAGGTATGGTTATCTTCAAACCAAGGATTTTTAACTTCTCATTCAAATTATGATTTGAATTAAAAAAATATATTTTAGAGTATGAGGCCATCATAATTGGATTAAGGGTGACTTGAAGGCATGGAATCAAAAACCTAATTTTCAAAAGAGATTATGAATTGGTTGTGAAACAAATCAAAAATATATTCAACCAAAAGTAGGAGATTAAAACAATAAAAAATGTAGCTTGAGATTTAATTGAAATGTTTGATTCTTTCAATATTGTGTATCATCAAAGGATTCAAAATTTTTCTACTTACATATTAGTAGTCGTATCATCTCAATATGATAATGAAGTTATGTCCCCATACTACAAGTTTGAATTTTAAATGCTAGCTATACGTTACTGTAAGTATACCTAACAATATTAAGCATTGAAAAGTGTTTGATGATGACAATCACATCACGAAATTACTAAATGGAGAAGATGATATCTCTAATCAACTCATTGATCTAGAGTCCATGGTGGAAAATTGTTAAGGAAAATAAAATCTGTTTGGAAATTTTTTTAGTTAACGACAAACAAAATTCCAAGAGGGTTAGTTTTGAATCCTATTTTGATAGTGATAATAGATTAATGAATAAATCTATCCTTGGGATAAGAGATGTGACTCAATTTAAATTGGGTACTAACAAAGATCCCAAGAAATATTGTATAGGTAACAATTTAAGTGAATATGGAAAACATACCTATCCCAAACTCTTGAAGAAATATAAAAACTGTTTTGCTTGGTCATATTAAGAATTTAAGGATTATGGAGAAGATAAATTTCAACATGTCATTCCATTAGAGCCTAACAACAATCCTTTTTGGCATAAGTAAAGGCCAATAAGCCCCATCAAAATAAGATATTAAGAATTGAAGGATTATGAAGAAGATATATTTCAACATGTCATTCCATTAGAGCCTAACAACAAGCCTTTTGGTTATCTTCAAACCAAGGATTTTTAAGTTCTCATTCAAATTATGATTTGAATTAAAAATATATATTTTAGAGTATGAGGCCATCATAATTGGATTAAGGGTGACTTGAAGGCATGGAATCAAAACCTAATTTTCAAAAGAGATTTTGAATTGGTTGTGTGAAACAAATCAAAAAATATATTCAACCAAAAGTAGGAGATTAAAAAAATACAAAAATGTAGCTTGAGATTTAATTGAAATTTTTGTTTCTTTCAATATTGTGTATCATGAAAGGATTCAAAATTTTTCTACTTACATATTAGCAGTCCTATCCTCTCAATATGATAATGAAGTTATGTCCCCATACTACAAGTTTGAATTTTAAATGCTAGCTATACATTCTATAAGTATAACTGACAATATTAAACATTGAGAAGTGTTTGATGATGACAATCACATCATGAAATTACTAAATGGTGAAGATGAGCTCTCTAATCAACTCATTGATCTAGAGTCCATGGTGGAAAATTGTTAAGGAAAATAAAATCTGTTTGGAATTTTTTTTAGTTAACGACAAAAAAATTCCAAGAGGGTTAGTTTTGAATCTTATTTTAATAGTGCTGATAGATTAATGAATAAATATAGCCTTGGGATAAGAGATGTGACTCAATTTAAATTGGGTGCGACAAAGATCCCAAGAAATATTGTTTAGGTAACAATTTAAGTGAATATGGAAAACATACCTATCCCAAACTTTTGAAGAAATATAAAAATTATTTGGCTTGGTCATATTAAGAATTGAAGGATTATGGAGAAGATATATTTCAACATGTCACTCCATTAGAGCGTAACAATAAACCTTTTAGGCATAAGTAAAGGCCAATAAGCCCCGTCCTTTCCAAAGTGATGCAAGAAGAACTTAAAAAACTTATGGGGGAATCATAAAACCCACTATATATTCATGTTGGGTTGCCAACTTGGTCCTAATTAGAAAAATAATGGTGTTATTAGATTGTGTGCTGATTTTAAAAACTTGAATAAGGCCTCGTTGAAATAAAATTACCCATTTCCCAACAAGTAAAATCTATTTCAAAGGGTAAAATGCTTAGAGATTATTTCAACATTGGATGTTTTCTTAGGATACAATCAAGTGGTAGTAAAAAAATCGAACAATTTAAAACTAATTTTACCACTCCTTAGGAGCTTATGTTAATTCCAAAATGCCCTTTGGTTTAATGATTTTTGTTGTTACTTTTCATAGGGCCATACATGTTGTATTTGATGGGTTCCTTAATGATTTTATGATGGTTTATTAGGATGACATTACAGTATACTCTAGGAAAATTAGTGATCATTTGGAACATCTTGAGAAAAAAATTATTAGATGCGAGATAGTTTGACATCTATCCTTATGCTTTAGGTAAAAATCAGAGAATAAAAATGAAGTTAGTTTCCCAAAATTATCTCTTGAGTGTGTTGGTACTCAATCTTACACCTCCTTAGGGAATGACAATATCAACAAGGGATTATGATGCTTTGAGAATGACATACCTTATGGTTCATGTTCATTTGTAGCCGAGGAAATGTTTGAAAAACTCTTTGGGACTAGGATTTGGAGTGAATGAGTGACATGTACAAAGGGGATGGCCTTTCCCTACTACTTTTGGTCCTTCCTTTAACCGGGGTGAGAGAACCCACAAGGTAACTGAAATGAAAATGGGATATGGAGTCTTTTTTCCTTAATTTATTCAAATTTATAGATCATTCTGGGATGAACATGGCCATGGATACAACAATTTACTCTCATGAGTTTTCACACAAAGTGATGCATATGTTTATATTACGAGATGCGTTAGTGTAGACAACATGATTCTATATGCTCTGGCATATTTTTGATAGGGGAGATAAGATCAAGAGGCCCCTTCATAGGTGTTTTATAAGAAAAGAAAAAAAATGATATATAGTGATTAAGACAATAGGATGAGATTTGTAGTAGGTTGATATTTTTGTGGGGGTGGGAGATTATACCTTGCTGGATCTTTCTGCAACACAAGTTTTAAACTAACAAAGACAATATGCCATCCTAGAAAGTAAAGAAAATTCAATCAATTAGAGACAATTCCTTGGAAAGAATATTTGCATTCATTAATACTCAATGAATGCAGGATCCCATACAACCTTTAAGATACTAAACACAAAGGCTCATGTCAATGTCTTAATAAAATGTTCATGGCTTCGATCTGCATTACACCTATGATTCACTCACGGAGTTGACAAAAAATATCTTCAACAAAATGGTTATAATGAGGAATTTAAAATTGTGCACAATATTGTAAAGAAAATGCTCTCAATACAACATTGACCCAACTACCATAATACAACCACTAAGGAAAGATCTAATGTAATTCAGAGAAGACATGAACAAAATATTGCAACAAGAAATGTAACTCATTAATCAAAACTCAAAGTATAGAACTAATAATGCAAAAGATAAATTCATAAGAATACACATTTCATTTAGATCTCCAAGTTCTTGACAAGGGAACACACAAAAATGCTCGCAATTCTGTAAATGGCTGTAAACTACAACCACATTAACACAAGATCCTTGAAAAAAACTTAAGATATATCTTATTAGAAATGACATTCAAAAATTACAATAGTATCCCTCAATATTTTCAAGGTAAATGAAATTTAATACGACCTTCTCGTATGAGGACATGCCTCATATATTTTTTTGATGATTCTTTGTGATTAACTTCCCCCAAAATAAAAAATAAAAAAATAGAGAATATCCTCCCTTTTTGCAATGAAAGATTTTTTTGGGAATATGCTTCACCTAGATGATAATATCTGATTTTCTGTTATTGCTTTTGGGACCACTTCAATTCTTCTTTTGCCATGTGGAGAAGCCGTTGGTTGAAACTACTAGGTTTTCTTATCACTTTTCTATTGTGTCATGATGATCAAAGTATCCTATCACCCTTCCCCCATATTTTGACATCATTCGTGTATTGATCTATTTTTCTTCTTTTTGTGAGTAAGCTATCATTATTGGTCCTGATGCTTTATTTTACTCATTTTTCTCAATTGATTGGACATTAACCCCTATTTTTTGGGAATCTATTTTGGGATGTGAATAATCATTTTTATCCATCATGAACTGAATGTTTAATTTGTGTGAGGTATTGAATCATAAAAAGTAAACCCTTTTTGAACGATCCCAATTTATTTTACCTTTTTCATTCTATGCGAGTATCCAAAGATGATTTTGCATTCAATCTTGACATGATGTTTTGTACATTTGTTTTGAGAATTAATTTTTCTAAAAATCCTCATTTATTTTATCACGAGGTTCACATATTTCTTCAAGCTTAGTGAGAAAGAGTTTTGGCTGGTATTTTATTCACACAATGACAGAAGTAGAATTAGGAACTAGTCGAAAGAAATTTATTCAAAGACCTTGCACTCGATTTTTTATCTTTCCGGACTAGACGAAGAATTTGTAAGAATAATTTTTGATATTATAGACATGGAGGAAACCGACAAACCACTAACACCTTGTGTCGTTTGGGTGGGCCCGATAAGGAGGCTAGTGAAAATTAATCCATTATTTTCTACTTTTCAAGTCATGTATTATCACTTGTTCCGCTAGGAGGATCAAAAGACTCCTGAACAACTGAAGAAATTATAGATTTTATGCAAGCCTGCCATAAACCATAATATCATTAACATATCTCCACTATTTTTCAATGAGGAGTTAGTGGAGAAGGAGATTCATGTTAATGCTTACATTGTGCTTGATGATGTTTCCTACAAACGCGTCGTGTCTTGATTCTCCCGCAAAGTGAGTGTGATATAATAATGACTTACATACCTACGAGAAAACATCAAAAAAATATTCCTTTGAGAAGAATCTTGAAG
Source organism: Taxus wallichiana var. yunnanensis (assembly GCA_018340775.1). Taxonomy (NCBI): domain Eukaryota; kingdom Viridiplantae; phylum Streptophyta; class Pinopsida; order Cupressales; family Taxaceae; genus Taxus; species Taxus wallichiana. The sequence goes on from CM031237.1 coordinate 561,214,864, forward strand.
TAACACCATCTTCCTTGAAGAGGTGAAAATGGGGTGCATCCATTCCAATGTGTGCAAGTCAACCAATTTCAAGTATACCTGAATATGTCCTAGTTGCTCCTTAAAATATTTCCATGTCATCTTCATCTTCAAAATTTACTTCCCGATGGGGAAAAATGCCTACCTTAAAGGTGGGTCTAATCTTCTTGAATGGGTATCCTCTTATAGGTGAAAACTAGATCTTTTTAAAATATTAAAAGGTCCTAAAGTAAGCGTTGCAGAAATCATGGCACTATATATGTCTCATGACCTTGTAGGGGACATTCAATATGTTTATGGAGCTCTAGATGTTAAATAATTTGAATTTAGGAAGAAAATATTGTTGATTGATTCCTACCTTCATGGAGGAATTCATAACTATAAACTGATAATGTATTTCTCCCATTTTTTGTAAATGTGCTGAAAATTATGTAAATATTTCAAGGGTTGGGGCCCCTATAGAATCCCCACTTTTTTACTTTTTCAAATACAAAGAGTTCATAACATTTCAATATGTTTTATTCCTAATTTTGATCTAATTTTCTATCAAATTTTTTGAATTTACATTATAGTATTTCATGTTATGGAAGATACATAATTTGGAAATTGCGAAGTCGTGAAAAATACAAAAATAAGAAAAAACTTGATGAAGGTAAGAAAATTTAGGGAACAATCCTAAACCTATTTAGGCATGGTGGCATCAACTTCAAGATCCTCAACATCATCCTCTTTATTTTTAGATATCCTTTCCCTATATACATCAAATGTGGTATATCTGAGTAACATTTTATTCGTCATGCACAATGTGGAACATGAATATCAATATTTGTTCTTTCATCATTTGATAAAATTCACGTATTTTACTCTTATTCCTTTTTATCCTCTTTGACAACTTGGTTACCCGATCCTCCACACTCGCTGATGTCTAAATGGTATCATAATTGAAATTTTCCTTAGATATATGGTGATCAAAAGACCGTGTCAATCTAGATGCCCCAGATCTCCATAGGTGATTCTATCTTTCTCTGGCATCATTTTTCCAAGCCTATTGTCTAAATAATCAATGCATTCTTGAATTTTTTTCTCTTTCGCAATCAACATTTTACTAACATGATTGAGTCCGCATTCGAGCTAGATTGATCCCTCGTAAGTGTGTTGCACCCCTCTTTCTTCAGGTAGAATAATTCCCTCCTCCTCTACCAACTGATCATCTAACTGAGTTAATGCCTCAAGTTTGGGAATAATTCCTTCCCAATAATGTAGTTCATCACTACATTTATCTTGTTGGTATTTTGCATCATTGATTCTTTTAGTCAGTTGATTATAGCATTTTATTTTATCTTCTATAACTTTCTCCCTTTTGAGATAGTTCCTCCTTCCATTCATCCACGACACCAAATGTACCCCTAAACCTATCAACCACACTTAAAACTTCTTGAGTTATAAAAATATAAATTTCTTTATCATCATTAAAAGGTTGTATCCATTTTTCACATAAGTGGATAATGTATTAATTTTTTATTTTAGCTACTTTTTGTTTCCTTGTCTTCGTCAATATGTTATATCAATCCTTTGACTTCCATTGTGGCATATTTCTTTAGGATTTAGGTGTTGTTCCCAAAATGCACAAGGTGGGGGATTCCATTTACCATTGTTGACCGGATGAAGAAAACAAGCATAAAAATCACCATGTGGGATGCTCGACCATTCCATATTAGTGGGATCTGTTGCATGAAGCTCGACATAAATTTCGCGCGTTGACCCGGTTATGCGAAGCCGTGCATACTGTCAAAAACTACCAACAAGAGGAGAAACAAGTAAGTAAAATTTCTAAAACCCCACCCTTCTATATGTCCTTGATTATAGGAAAACACCTAGTGCATAACTGCTTAGTTGACTCAGGCGCTAGTACTTCTGTTATGCCTAAGAAGATAGCTGATGTCTTAGGTTTGAAATATAGCCCTTTGTCTAAAGGAGTCCTACAACTTGATGGCTCAGTTGTAACCACCTTGGGAGTCATCAAGGATCTTGAGTTAACCCTCCATGCATGTCCAATCTTGACAATTACTCAAGATGTGTCAATTTGACTTGACTCCTTTGTTTGCCCTATGTCTATTAAAAGAATTTACTACTAAAGTGGGTGGTTACTTGTCTTCTAATTAGTCTCATATGTTACTCAAGACAAGGTATGGTACTCGGTTTACCATACAAGCTGAGCCTATATTTTCTTATCATGTAGAGCCATATGTCCCATCCCCTCTCCAAGCCAATTGTCTTATCCAGGAAGAACAAGTTTCAGTTCCTAAAGAGTAGTCTCTTCCACCCTCTATTCCAGACCTAGTACTTGATGAATGGGTGGAGAGGCATCACAAATTTGATCCCTATGTTGAAGAACTGGAAGCCTATGAAACTAGGCTTGGTACTTATTGCATTCTAGAAGAAGACACTACGCTTCCACACGCGCTCATAGGAGACAAAGTTCAAACTGGTCTATGGAAGTTATACTTTGATGGATCTAGAAGTAGAAACAATGCGGGAGTAGGAGTGGTTCTCATTTCCCCTAAGGATGAGAAATTATTCTTCACACATAGGTTGTAGTTTGCATGCTCTAATAATGTGGTAGAATATGAAGTGCTAGTGCATGGCTTGCTTATTGTTGAAAAGAAGAAAATTAAAGCACTACAGATATTTGGGGACACAAAATTGGTTATCCACTAGGTCACCAACAAATTCCAGACAAAGAATAATCTTCTTAAAGCTTATAAACATAGATTTTGGGACCTACTTGAGAGCTTTGATGCTCTTAATCTGTAGGTAGTTCCACATAGAATGAACAAAGAGGTGACCAAATGGCTGCACTTGGTTCACAATTTTCTCCTGCTGAGGAATTTGTCAAAGGAAACACTCAGCACATTAAGATGGTAATCAAACCATCCATTCCAGACAATAACACCAGCTGGAAAGTGTTCGATAATGATGTGCAGATCGTCCATTTTATCTAGAATGAAGCTAAATTTTCATCAAGTATGCAAGATGACTTGCATAATAGCTATGGTGACCAAGTAATATAGCTGAAGACAAATAAGTTTCTTAAAGGGTTGGTTGCCTTAGAGAAAATGTTCAGCCTGATGATGAGTTCAAGGGTGAAGAAAGATACATGTGCACTGCACAAGAGGATTGCTCCTCCATTACTATTGTGCATGGAAAGGAGTTGTTGCTCAACAGGACTTGTGCGCATGAAGAAAAATAGGCCTTCATCTCTCTCTATCAAAAATACAGTGACATTTTCTCATGGGAGTATGAAGACCTCAAAGGTTTTGATCTAAGTATTGCTCAACACTCCATTGACCTTGATCCTGGCATAAAGCCCGTCAAACGAAACATCGACTAGTCAATCCAAAGATAGAGCCCCTCATGAGAAAGGAACTATCAAAACTCATTGAGGAAAAAATATCTTTCCTATCAAATACTCTACCTGGGTTGTAAATCTGGTTCCAGTACGCAAGAATAATGGTGAAATCAGACTTTGTGTTGATTTCAGATATTTGAATAAGGCATCTCTAAAGGATCATTATCCTTTGCCTTCAATGGAGTAGATTCTATAGACTGTGGCTAGCGCGCAAAGGTTCTCCATGCTAGATGGGTATTTGGGTTTCAACCAGATCCTAGTCAAGGAAGAGGATCAATTCAAAACAACATTTACAACCAAGTGGGGAACATATGCATACCAGAAAATGCCCTTTGGTCTATCAAATGCGGGCGCAACATTTCAGTGCGCCATGGATATTGCCTTCAAAGGTTACATCAATGAGTTCATCTTGGTTTACCTTGATGATATAACTATCTTCTCAAAGTAGAGCGTGGATCACATGGCACACTTGGAAAAGGTCTTTGAGAGATGTAGAGAATTTGGGGTATCTCTTAACCCCAAGAAGTGCAACTTTATGTGGCTCAGGGAAATATTTTGGGCCATGTGGTTTTGAAGGATGGCATCATGATTGATCCTGAGTGTGTTTCAGCCATCCTATCCCTTTCCCTACTAGCGCACAAAAAGGCCTTACAGTCCTTCCTTGGCAAGATTAACTTTGTTAGGTGTTTTATCCCTAACTTTGTGGGACTGGTTCGGCCCATCACCCTTATGCTCAAAAAGGACATAGCCTTCAGATGGAAAAAAAGGAAGAGAAAGCTTCAACAAGATCAAGAAGGAAGAAAAAGGAAGCAGAAATATTGGCACGCCCACACTCCTCAATCCAGATTGCTCAAAGGATTTCATCCTTTATGCTTATAGTCCGATGTAAGCATTATTTGTTGTCTTAACACAAGAAAATGAACAAGGGATGGAACAACCAGTGGCCTTCTTTAGCCAAATGCTGAAGGATTATGAATTGAAATATAGTCACACAGAGAAGCAGGTCTTCACCATCATGCACATGCTCAAGAAATTCAAGAGCATGCTCGCCACAAATCATATCAAGGTGTTAGTCTCCCACTCATCTGTCAGAGACTTCATCATGGGAGCAGAAATTAGTGAGAAGAGAGTACGATGGGTGACCAAAATCATGGAATATGATGTGACTATTAAGGCCAAAAATCTGGTAAGAGGTAGTGCACTCTGCAAGAAGATTGCTTGAGGATGCGCAGAGTGAACCGAGGCTTCATTATTTTTGGATGAAGACCTCCGCGTGTAGAACATGAACAAAATATAGACTCGCACGTGTGACTAGATGAAGGACATGATCACATTCCTTTCTAAGGGTGCATACCCTCCTAGTTTGAACAAAGAAAAGAGAAGGCATCTCAGGTTGCAATCTATTCCTTATGTTTTGATTGATGGACTTATCTTCAAAAGAAATCTAGATGGCGTGCTGTTAAGATGTATCAATAAGGCATGCAGAATGAACAAGTGTTAGCATAATTTCATGATGGATTCTCTGGTGGAAACTTCTCTGCCAAAACTACAACAATGAAGATCATAATGGTAGGTATCTTTTGGCCTACCCTGTTTGCAGATGCACATAGATGGGTCACAAAATGCAAGGAATGCACTTTCTTTGCAAGAAAGAAAATATTGGCAAAGCACTTCCCCTTTGACCAATCCAAGCAGATCAACCTTTTGCACAATGGGTCTCGAATTCATATGCATGATCAATCCACCTTCAAGCACTAGACATAAATGGGTGTTGATAGCTACATATTACTTCACTAGATGGAAAGAAGCTATCGTGCTTAAGGAATCTGCTGAGGCATTCATCCTTGAATTTCTCAAAGGTTTAGTCACAAGGTTTGATGTTCCTCAAACCATTATCTATGATAATGCAAAGGCCTTCCTTGGTGCTAAAATCACTGATTGGGCTCTAAGTTTGGGCATTTACCTAAAAACCTCTTCCAACTATTACCCTTAGGGCAATGGTTTGGTAGAATCAACAAACAAGAACCTAATTATAATAATGAAGCACATAATGAACATCAACCAAAGACAGTGGCATATAAAGGTCTTGCACGCGCTCTGGGTAGATAGAATCACAGTAAAAAAGGTAATAGGAACTTCACCTTACAAGCTTGTCTATGGCAAGGAGGCTTCCCTTCCTTTGACACTAGAACTAAATTCATTAGCACTTGCCCAACAACTGGAATTTGAGGGTGCAGATCGAGAGAAATCAAGATGGTAGAGATGATTTATCTTGAAGATCTCAAAAAGTCTTCCATGATCTAAAGAAATGGTTTGTGTAAAGGCTAGGCCTCAAGATTTCAAAGTTGGGGACTTGGTTCTAAAATGGGATGTTGATAGAGCTAAACTAGGGCGCCATTCAAAGTTTGATGCACTTTGGAGTGGCCCATACATCATCAAGTCCTGCAAAGAAGATAACTCTTTCGAGTTAACTCATCCGAATGGAAGCACACTGCAAATCCCAGTAAAATGAGGATCTATCTCAAACCCTTCCATTAGGTTTATTACATCATGTTGTATATATTAGAGTAGTTTCATTCCTCCAAGTGTGCTCCATGCACATTGTTTTTTGTACATAGTTATTTCCTCTCGCATGCTTCCCTGACACTCTTTTTTACTTCCAGTGTGTAGAGCTTCTCTCAATAGTTGTGAGATTCAGAACAAAGTGTAGAAATGATGCTCAAAGTGACAACAGGGGCATTTTCATGATTGAACAAGCAAACTCCATGCCCAATGGATGCTTCAAGGCTACTGGTCTCTTACATCTAGCAGGAAGATGGCCTCAAAGTCACCAAAACTATTATCCAAATAACTCTCCTAGTGATTTGGAAAACTTACATACACATTCTGGCCCCAAGTTATTCATTGAAGAATTACGTGCACTCAAAATCATTTGGCACATTCTTTTGGTCATAGTTTTACCTACGCACCCCTTTTCCTTTTCTCCTTCCACTTCTCTCTTGCGCTCACCTTCCACGTGTTCACCTTCTTCTGAGTTAGTTTCTTTCCACCCCATGCACCTAATTCCTTGACCCTTTGCATGCCACACCCATTACTTTGTAATAGTTGTGCCTTAACCATACATTCTCTGCTCACCAGTTTGATTCATCTCCCCACGTGCATCATGTGCCCCCTCCATGCCTTCCTATGTTTCCTCCACATGCCCTTATGTGCTAGATCATCTTTTGACATGCTTAAGTGTGTAGTGCATAACCAGTCAAGGCGTGCCAATAGGGTGCCAAATCCTTGCAACAAATAAATGATCAAAACGTAGTAGAAATAAAAATGGCTATACATTTGGCCACCATCTTAACAAATCAGTGTATGCCACGTGTCTTGCATATGCCGACGAATCGACATCTTCTAACAGCCATATCATTAGTTATAGAGCTCAGATTGGCATGCACGTGGACTTGTCAGAAAGTTGTTGACATCAATTATAGTGCCAAAAATTCAAATTTCAAATTTTGGTGGATCTAATAGGTGAGAATCGGAAAATGTCTCTCTGAACATTGATGAGTAGATATAATTTCTCCAACCACCCAATTCGGTATGATATTCTCTCTTTTGTCTTCAACATGTCAAAAGCAGACATGGGGAAGCGTATTTCATGAGTTTCTAAGTAGATTTATAGACATTGAATGCTTCTTGTTAGTGGTTGTGTTTAAAATTTAGGTTTTCCCTCATTTTCCCTTCTTCCTCCATGGATTCATCTATAAATGTAAGAGCAAGGCTCATTTGTTAGGTTGGACACTTTGGATCCTTATGCATGTTGCTAAGGACTCCACATTTTCTGTATTTTGAGTTGCAGACCTCCATGTTTGGCTTTTGCATGTGGATATCGACCTCCTTATCATTGTAATAGTTTGTGCATTATTGGAAGTAATAGAAGCATCATTTTGTGACTATTCTCTATCCTAATGTGTTTTTATTCCTTCTTCTTGCCTCTTCTCTTGCATTGTGTATTGTTGTGCTACTTCAGGTCCCCTGCAGTTCTATATTTGGTTGTGTTCCATGAGAATGATTTGGTGAATGCGTGTTTTTCTTTGTGTTACTCGTGCCTAGCCTCCTTTCACACATTCCTGTCATTATTGCTCAGAACAGATAGTGTTCATCCCTCTTTTCTAGTGTTATCACCTTTTAGTGTAGTTTACTTCATGTTATCCTTCTTTCCCTTATCCTTGGCATTCTTAGTTTAGTTTCCCATTTCCAAAATAGGAGTAGAAGTAGAAATATAAATAGATAGAGGAACTAGCCTTCTCTAGAGATCCATCCCAAGTTCGCAAGGTCCCACAACTTGGGGGATGGTTCCATTGTGGTCTCAGACACCTCAACTCTTTCAAGACCCGAGACGTGGGTGTACATTTGAGCAACCAATAGTGACTCCTAGAATAACCTCCATAGTTTTTATTGTTGTTTGAATCCTTCTTATCGATGCGTCTTCCATTATCCCCTCATTTTCTTTTCTCATCCTTCTCATCTATTTCTTTCAAACTCATCAATGATTCCCCTTTATTTCATTGATCTCTAGTTTGAGGGGGAACACCTCATCAATCCTCTTCCATCCTTGATATTAATTCTTCATCTCTTATCATTTTTGTCCCACAACTTGCTTCGTAAACCACATGATAAAAGGGGCAAATGTAGGCATAAAAATTTGGTATCGCTACCCTCTTCACCCTATGTTCACTCTCTTTCACCATGATCACCCATTCGAATTTCCCCTTTCCCTCCCAAATCTCATTTATTCAAATTTATCACATCCCATTTATTATCCCATCATTTATTTTTATTTCCCCTAATTCACCCTTAATCAAATTTAATCAATCCCTCATCATATTTATTTATCACATCCCGTTCATAATCCCTAAACCTATTTGTTAAACTATTTTATCCTCCCTAAGCACCCTATTTATCATCCCTATGTTATCACCTACCTCATTTTATATTATCCTACCATTTATCCTCCCTAAATGTATCTTTTATCTTCTCTAGTCCACCATTTAATGATTTAAACTCTCCATGGCCTTTATTTAATAAATTACATCCTCTCAACCACCTTTTATCCATCCCTAGGTTCCTAACCACCTTCATTTAATAATTTCATCTCCCTTTGCCTTTATTTAATAATTTTACCTCCCACCTACCTTTATTTAATGCTTTCCTATCCCCCTCATCCATCCATCCTCCCTATAAATACACCCATACCCCCTCCTTCTTTGAAGAGATTAGAAGAGGAAATTATTTGAGAGCTTAGGTCTTCTTATGGATTTGTTGTGTTTATTTCTCATCTTTAGGCCTAGTCACCATCGACCCATCTCGTTGCCATCGACCCCATTTGCAGTTATCAAATCTATCCATTTTCTTGCATCCTTTATGTTTCCTCATGTTCTAGATCTCTTGTAGGATTTTATCAGTCATCACAGTGTTGTATCAATCTCAGATATGCAATCAGACCCTTTAGATCTAAATTTTTTTATCATTGTCTTAGTTCACCTACCTCCATTCATCGTTGAATGGACCTCGTACCTGGGTCACCGTCGACCTAACCAGGTATGATTTATTTTATGTCAATTTAGATCAAATCTACTTATATTATCTTAGATCCATCTTTTCAGTTTCTGTTATCTTAGATTCTACATTTTATATCAGATCCATATCCATTTACTTTATCTATCTTTTATCAATACGGGGTTTGGCATCCACATAATGAATCTCACACTTCTTGGAACCAACTTCGTCGGAAACCCCCCCATCTACCATCTAATCCATTTTTCTTTCTAGTTATATTTGTTGTGTAGATCCATCAAGCTTGCAACAAGGAGTCTACTTTGTGCCCATCCATCATCACCATCTTATCCCAAGGTACCTTAAACCCTTGCATGTTTTGAGTTGCTTGATTTTCTTTAGTATCTAGTTCACTAATTTGAATAGGAAAGAGAAAATATTGTCAACAAATGTTGCATCGTTAGTTCCCTATTTTTGTAAAATAGTGAAAAAATCCACATTAAGATAGAATATGTCAAACCTTAAAATAGACTCTCTTTATCCCTTATTAGTTGTTACACCAAGAAAACCATATGCTTTTACATATATTATTTCTTATAGCTAGAGGATCCTTGGTTTTTAACATCCTATTACACTTATCCCAAAATAATATTTTATTCTCTTTCCATAAATGAAATTTCCCACCACATTTATCTTCCTTATTTTCAATCATATTAAAGTCACCTCCAATAATCCATGGGACATCTGGAAGGGTGTTAGCCATCCAATTCCAGAGTTCAGTTCTGTCTCTATAATCATTTGGGGCATAGACAAAACAGATGCCAAATGTATGTTCTTTTATACAGAAGGTAGCCCATATTATCGAGTTAGAAGTGGTGGTCCCGTAATTAACCATTAAGTTAGCCCAATTATTCTCATGAGTAAATCAGCCCCATGAATGCTTTGTGAATAGGGGTGTACACCCAAGCTAGATAAATTTAATGTCAGCTCCATAGCAATACCAATTTTCTTAAGTTCTTATAGGAGAAAGAAATTGGTTCCTTGTCTAAAGTTTCGAACTCCCTCACAATTGGATTCCTATTAAAAGATTTGAAACATCCTACATTCAAGATAAGTATTTTCATAAAAAAGGGATTAGAATAGACCTTTGACCTCTTTTATGAATCAGATTACATGGATTATATTCGATACAACCTATCAAAATAGGGAGGGATCCAAGTGTTCTTTATTGTTTTTCCCCCCCCCCAAGATACCTTTTTCCTTACTCAACCTTGGGATTCAATTACACCCATATTAGTATTAGATTCTAATTTTTTCCTTTTAGATCTCATCTTAGAGTTTTTAATCAACAACTCATTATCATCTAGGAATGTAAACTTCTCTAATCCATGTTTCTTTATGGGGGGTCTAGGGAATAATGTTCCATCATAGAGGGAGACAATCTCACATATATTTTGTGGGTTTGATGTCAAAAATTATCCTTCTCATTATTCAGGAACTCATTCTTTAGAAATTCAACCACATTCAATGGTATTAAGTACAATTCCTCCACCACTTTAGCTAAAACAACCTCATACTCTTTTGACATTCTACCAACATTTGACACGAGTAGTATAGTTTCAATTTTTTTTTGGAAAGGAGGGATTATTCTATGGAGGAGACTCACTTATTTCCGTATCAAATAAACCATCCATGCCATTATTTAGAGCATCAAGAGGGCCACCAATACACATGGTTAGACCCCCAACCCCACTATCTTCAATCACTTCTTTTGAGCCACATTGGCCCTTGGGGAAGGCCCAATGAAGCAACACCATCCAAACCCCCTGTTTTACAATGTTAGATGTATTTATAGATTTATTATTTATATTTAATAATGGGAATTACTTTTTATGTCCTCCTTTTTTGCATAGAAAGCATGCTTTTAGGCCCTCCATTCCTATTAGTAGGAAATAATGCACTATCTTTGGGACAACTAAAAGATATTACATAAGGTATATGGTCGAGTGACTTAAGGGAGATTAATATTTTGGTATTCATATTGGAAAGGGTCACTCTGATTTTTTCAATTTTAATCTCTTCATTAAGCATTTTTAGAGCATTTGATATGAGGTAACACAACCTGCATCGACACATTTTACAACCCAACCCATCTCAAGGATACTTTAGCTGATATATTTTGACATTCAAGCCTACAATTTCATGGAAGGTATTGAAATAGAGGTTAACCTACGTTCCACATGGGTTTACTAATGGCTCTCCTTTACATATTGGAGTTCCTAAAGAAGGCAATGAAAACTCATTTTTACATCATGTGACAAAATAAAATATATAACCCAATTCCCCCAAACCACATTAATATAGATATCAAAAATATTCAAGAGGGAAGTTCATTAGCATTCAAAAAATAAATACAATTCCCATATTTTTTAGCCTCTTTAATTCATCATGCATATCCTTACAAATATCTACATTATGGAATACATATAGGGTAAAGGCCTAACTAGAATCCTCACCTTCTCCTTTCTCCTTTTCATGTCCATCACGAGCTTCTATAGATTGATGGTCATTTTTGAAAAATTCCTCTTCAAAAGAGAGTACCAAAATATCCTCTTGTTGAAGAACTTCATTGAATGATTTTTGGCTAGCCTTGTCAGTTAAACTTTCTTATTTTCCAGGACCTTGCTTATTATTATTATTTTTCACGAATATTGATCTTCATTTTTAATGCAAGGTTTATTGGCTTGTTTAAGGTCAGTCTAAACATAATTATAGATCCACCTTTCCCACTAACTCCCTCTCCTCTGCAATCTTCCACATGTGCGAAACATCGAATCCCATCAATTTGTAAACAAAAATTAATCCTACCTAAACCATTGTATGATACATAATCAAATTTTTAAACATGAGAAATGTACCTTCAAATAACATTTTAAAAGGAGTAAAAATTTGGGCCCACCAAACAAGGAAAAAAATGACAAAAACTAGATGAATCAAATCAAAGAAGAAGGAATCCAAGTGGACCAAGAGAATCAAAGTAACCAAGAAGAAACTTAAGGAAAGTATGAAGGTGCTCTCATGGAGGATGACCTTTCATCTTCCTACAAAAGTTCAAAGTTCCATACTCTCCTTAGATTCCTATCATTATATACATGATAAAAATAGGTTTATTATTTAAATTTAATGGTAATAAAATTATGTTATTATTAATTTTTAATAATTAAAAGAATCATCTAAGACTTGTATATGAATATAATCTATATTTATTAGAAAACAATAAATTTATATATAATTTATTTTTATGTCAAAAGGCATTCCCTATTAGAACAATATCGATAAAATTTTGACAATTTTTTTCATGTCACATCAATGATGCACATTAGATAGTTGGGGAATTTTCTTAAAAATAGATGGTGTAACTACTCACCACATGACCAAGACCGACATGGGACCCACACTACATCAATGATTGGATCGTAAAATATTTAACACCTCCAATCATGCCACATCGCAAAAGATAGTGGAGGTAGAGGTGGAATGATGGGTATTGATTAAGCTAAATATGGAAATATATGCCTAATCTGATTATTATTGTAGTAGTAAATAAATGAATAAATAAGTACAAAAATTAACCCAAACAAACTAAGCAATAAAATGTGAAACCCTAGTTGCAAAGAGGGTGCGAAAATCCTTAGTTGGTTCGCAGTGAAATTTAGACTGTGCCAAAGTGCTGTTGGATGAATAGAGAGGTAGAAGCATCACACAAAACCTTAAAAAAATGTGCAAGATAATGATCTATTTGGACTGGGGTGCCTATAGAGGGATAGGGGTTCCTTTGGGTGCCCTAGACCTGATTCTTGACACCTATGTCTATGAAAATTCTTAGGAAACCTAATCATGTGTGGTCGTGAGGTATTTGTTGTTGTTTTCCTTTAGTTACTATGAAGTCACACAATGATTTTGAAGTTGCTGAAAACTTGAAATAAAGAAATGACTGTAAAACCTTAAAAGAGACATCAAATCCTAAAAATAAATATGCAAAATGAGGGCTTAAAATATCCTCAATTGTCACAATGGTGAACTTATGACTGAGCATTGCACTATATCTTAGACCCAATGTAGTTCTATGTGTGTGTGTAGAATTGTGCCCTAGGTGGGTCTTGTGCATGTCACACTTGATAGTGAGAAAAGTAGCTAAATGTAAAAAAATGTAATAGATTTGTGCATGGAATAGAATGAACTTCCTCCTATGAAGTGTATGTAGAATAAACAGCCCTTATGTCCTTTGGATAGTGCTAGATGGATGCAATGAAGCTCTTAGATGCTTGATGGATGTAACCTTAGGTGGTGATAGCTAATGCTTAGTGCTTGGTCTCTTATTATGATCACATAAATTTATATTTATATGATTCACTTGATTGAATTTTGTAATTAACCCCAAAAAATAATATGCTCGGATGGCTATAAAGGACCCAAAGAGTGTGAACAAAGTATACCGAGGTCAAGGGAATCCGGAGGGGGATGAGGACACCTAGCATTAGCATCTTGGATGGGCATTGGTGTCTAGGATGATAAATGCTAAGTTATAAAAAGGCATACTTGATCAAGGGTGCAAGACCGAAGTGGAAACAAAAAGCAATGAAAGGTGGTCAAAGACATGGGTTAGTTAGTACTTTTCTTACTTAGGAATCATATGAATAGTAGTATGTAATCAGGACTAAATAGTTACCTAAAGTGCATGATTTTGTGTCTACATATCCCCCCACTTTATGTTGGTGAGAGGAAAGCTCGGTAACATAAAGTAGATAGAGATGCATACTTGATAATCATGTAGATCGATGTAGAGGAGCGTGTTGAGGGACATGACAAAGTGTGGAGTGAAAAAAAAAAGTGAAGCATGGATGCTAAGGAGGAAAAAGTGCAAAAAGTGATGATTGAAATGATCCTAGGGAAAAATGCATGTGTATATGTCACGATGTGTCTGTTTTCGATGTCACTATTGATGTGATTATTGTTGTTGATGTTGTGAAGTGACTACCACTTCCCATAAGGATGGACCTACAAAAGAGAAGAACAAACAAGTAGTCAAATACACATGTATATGATCAAAAAGTGTAAGAAATATGTAAAGAAAGTGTGTAAAATGTGAAAATGAAAAAGGAAACTATGCACCTGATATGTGATGAGAAAAAGGGTGTAGAAAGGATCATGAAGATGTTGTAGATGAACAATTTTTTAGGCGATCTCATGCTAGTTGCACCGGCCGTGGATTTTAAGGGAAATCTCATGCCACATCATGGAAGAAGTGTAGGGAGAAAAGTATGGTGCTATCCTCCAAACTTTAATGATTCCCAAAACGTAGGACACGATTACATGATGTTGTGCAAAATTTGAACAATTTGATCTAATGTGAAAGTGTGTAGTGCATGCATGCCAAATGCCTAGGATTGTGTGCCTTGTAAAATCTAATGTGTGGAGTTTTGTAGACACTGTTCTAAACTAAAAATGCTATGTAACTTCCTCCTGGTCACGGGCATCCGGGGAAGGGTTAGGGGCACCTAGGCACTACTATCCTAGTCTGGGCACTAGTGTCTATGTTGTGCTAAGGACCCAAGTCTTATTATAATTCATGTATGATACTCGATGACTGTGTTGTACCAAGTACTATGTTGTGTTGAAATGTGATTGTATGAAATCTGTATGGGGTGATTGATTCACCCAAATGATGCCCCCTATTTTGGGTACATGCGACATCGTTGAAGGAGTATACGACCCAAAGGAGAACTAAACACTATCTTTGAAACTGTACTCTACAAGGGGAAGGGAATGTTCTTGGTAGAAATCAAGGCACATGCAAAAAAAGTGGTTGGAAGAAAAGTGTTAGCACAAGAAAACATGCATGTAAAATTTAAACTAGCAAACATGAAGACAATGCGTAATCTAAGACACAAGAAGAAAATGTAAACACACAATAAGACCATAAAAAGTGGGATGCAAACATAGGACACCACTCATGATTCTGCAAGAACATCAAGGCCGACGAATCCAAATCAAAAAATGTGCACACAAGACAAAGGGAAAATACCACAAACAATGTCAAACAATGACAAGCAAGAATAAACAATGTAACAAACACCCATAGAAGCAAATAACCCTACATAACAAATGTTGCACATGAAGCACCCATTAACATGTTAAAAAGATAAAAATTATGTCAAACCATGTATAATTTAATGATAAGTGCCATGAAACAAAATGAAATAATAACACTTGTAGTGTACGAAAGTGGATGCCCCTAGGAGCCGCTATGGGACTAGTAATAGGTACTACGCCAAGTATCCATATTGTGTGTAATATATTTGTAGAATATGTGATCATAACTAGAAAAGAAAGTGAACGCGAATGTGTGGATGATAATGATAATGACATACAATATATCTATCTAGCATGTGTAAAAATCATGCATGTAAAATCGAAGTAAGCAAGATTAAATGCAACCAAGATATGTAGTTTGTTGTGGATGAGATAGAATGGAATGCCATGTGAATGATAGGAGCCATATTCCCCCAAGTAGATGTGTATGCATGAGATGAGGTTCATTTATATATGTCCCCTCAGTAGCCAAGAATGAATTATAAATGAGAGTGCATCATCAGGAAATGGTTTGAATTATGTGTAATAGAAAGATGTGATTGTCAAAGTGTAAATCATAGAGTGTAAGCATGTGAGTGATTGATTAAGTGAGTGTGTTGAGTCCATTTGAGATGTAAGTCCTCACCGGTCGAGTATGGACCATGGAACTAGATTGTGTCATAGGGTAATGAGTGTAGTGTGGAGATGTAAGAAAAATGTAGTGTGAATGCGTAGAGTGAATAAGACACAAAGTGTGTAGTGGATGTTGCGAGAGAAGATGTCCTAAATGTATGATGCATGATGTGTGAATTATGTAGTGTGTAAAGTCAAATGTATAATGTGTAGTGTGTGAGGTTCATGTGTATAGTATGCCCTCAACAGTCAAGTGTGAACCAAAGCACAAGAGTGTGTCATCTGGGGATTGAGGATACAAATGTATGAAGATATGTATGTGGTGTGTGAGAGATTAGATGTGAGAAAATAAGATGTGTATCATGGTTAGAAAAGGGGGAAAATATTGTGATGCCCCCAAGTGTGTGATCATGAATGTTCTATCCGATGAAAGTAAAGAGTGAGGGACCTCGGCCTAATGCTTGCGGTGATGAAGGTGTGTGATCATGCTCTAAGAGTGGTGGTATGTGGGACATACACTACATAGGTGAGTGAAGCCTATATGCATGGTACCGATGAGTACAATGTGGAATATGTGTAAAAAAATGTGGAGGTGATGGAAACCTATATGTGGAAGAGTGAAGAGGTGATGAACACCTATGTGTAACTATATGTGAAGGTTATAAATGTCTATGTGTAGGAAAATGAGGTGGTGAAGTATGCTGATGTGAAGGAGCGGTGAAAATAGTGGACCTAAATGGATGTGCCATACTAGTAGATCGATGAGACCATGTAGGCCGAGTGTGAACATGTGAGCTAGGAGCAAATTGTGATTTAATTTTGAGAGGTCTGCGGGGACCTAGACGCTCTACCTAATGTAATGAAAACCTCAAGAAAAGGTTTTGGCCATGATGTAGAGGGTATAACACCATTGATAGAGATGAATTACATGTTGTAAATGAACTTTCGGCAAAAATGCTTCATAGAGAGAATAGCCCGAGTTTTGTAGAATCGGGCAAGACCTAAAATCATGTCACACCCTTCAAGTGATGGTGCCACAAGAAAAGGCACAAGTATGGTGAGAGGACCGATGGATCGGAAGCTGGAAAAAACCATATGAGTGGGGAGTTGGGTACAAAATTTGTTATAATAGATAGCCAATAACAACAAGGAGTGCAATGAAACATGTGTTGATGGGCCATGATGGATCAACTCAAGTGTTATTGATAGAAATTGAGCCAATAAAAGCACTAATGTGTAAGTGATCGGAAGAAAATGTAGCATGATAATCATAGTCGAGAAAAAGTAATGAGTGGTGGGGATGTGTCAATATGAGCAACTAGAAAATCAAGAGCCCCCGATGTAGGAGGAGGCATTGCACGATATGTATGATTTTCTCGATGAGTCAACCACTTACTTGCCGTGCTTTGAAAGAGGATTGTTGAATATTTTGATCTTATGATTTTCATTGACTGGTGTAGATGTCGTAGGCTCTGGAAGATTGAGTTTGTTATCATTGATAAGATCTTGAATGATAGTGCAAAGTTTGAAACACCTATCGTAGAATGTCCGACACATTGATGATAGTTGCATTGAAAGTTCTCATTGTAATTTCAACTTTAGGATGAGATGGATCTAAATTGAGTGGAGGAAGAAGCATAATAAGATTTCTCTCAAGAAGTTGTTGTAATATAAGATGCGGAGAAATAGTCAACTTTGTATATGTACGCTTAGGCAGTTTCCATTGGAGTTCTTTGGTGTTAGAGACAACATTGATAGTGACTTTAGCTTTAGTAGGTTTCACAGTTGGTTTAAAAGTTGTTTTACTTTGAAATCATGTAGAGGATGAAGCTTTCTCCTGATACTTAAGATTTCCTATAGATAAGAGTTTAGTTTTGTGTAGCTTGAGAGTGTGACATAGTTGATCAAATGATGGAGATTTTTTAAATAGAATGCTCTCCTAAAGAGGTGGTAATAGACTTTGAATGAATAAATCTTGAAGCTCAGATTCTGTAAGCACATTATACATCTTAGCTAGGTTTTTTTGTATCGTAAGACATAGTCTAATAGATGTTCATTAGAACTTTTTTAAGTTGTGCAAGTTGCACATATGAGATCTTAGAGCTAATGTTGATAGAAAATGAGTAAGAAAATTATCGGCTAGATGTATGAAAGATGTTACTGAGTGGATAGGTAGGTCATAGAACTAATGCATCACATAATCATGGAGACTGTGAGGAAAGAGTTTAGCTAGAAGAATGTGATCATCC
Source organism: Taxus wallichiana var. yunnanensis (assembly GCA_018340775.1). NCBI lineage: Eukaryota > Viridiplantae > Streptophyta > Pinopsida > Cupressales > Taxaceae > Taxus > Taxus wallichiana. Next base: position 561,232,852 of record CM031237.1, read on the forward strand.
GCAAAATCTAGACAGGCCACATGGAATGCTTGGAGATGATCTCATGGGTCACCATGCCCATTGAAAATGGGAAGCTTGGGGGTGATGAAGCTAGGAAGAAGCAAGTAAGTAGATATGGAGGGTGTAAATGGAGTGTGTAGTAATAGATTGGAATCCAAAGATGGAGATACATGAGAAGTAGCCTATTGTAATTGATGAATTTGTGCTTAAAGGTCTTGATAAAGGAGGCTAAATTTTGAGTTCCAATGGAAGAAAATTTCTGTGTGAGAAATAAGAGGTGGATTGAAGTGGTTGGTGGGAGTGGGAATGGAAACCGAGACGGTAAAAATGGGTGGAAGATTGGAAGCAAGTGGTTGAGTAGAAATGGAGGTGGGAATAGCGGCAAAAGTATTAAGCTCCACAAGGTTGGTGGCTTCCTCATGAGCAGCATATAAAATCAAGTATAGGTGTCATGGATGCTCAACGATATGATCATTAAGGTATTTAAGGTGGGCTTCAATGAATTCACCATAAGATTGAGCCATTTTGATAAGAGGATAAGATCCCTAAATAGAAGGTGGATTCAATGACTGGGTTCACCAAAATGATTAAGCTAAATATGGAAATATATGCCTAATATGATTGTTATTGTAGTAGTAAATAAATAAATAAATAAGTATAGAAATTAACCCAAGAAAATTAAGCAATAAAATGTGAAACCCTAGTTGCAAAGAGGGTAAGAAAAGCCTTAGTTGGTTCATAGTGAAATATGGATCATGTGCCAAGTGCTAATCGAATGAAAAGAGAGGTATAAGTATCACACAAAACATCATAAAAGTGTGAGCTAATGATCCAACTATCTTTGGGGCACCCGGAGAGATATAGGGGCCTGTTGGTGCCCTAGATCTGATTCTAGGTGCTTATGTCTACGGAAATGCTCATAAAACCTCCTCTAAGTGGTCACAAGGTATTCTTTGTTATTTTCCTTTGGTCACTATGAAGCCACACAATGATCACGGAGTTGCTGAAACTCGTAATGAATAAATGACCTGCATAACCCTCAAAGAGACATCAAATCCTAAAAAATAAAGATGCAAAATGAGGGGTCAAACTTTCCTCAGCTATCACAATGGTGAACTTATGACTAAGTGCTACACTACATCTCAGACCCAATGTAGTTCTGTGTGTGTGTGCGGAATTGAACCCTAGGTGGCTCTTGTAATAGATGTGTACATGGAATAGAATGAAATTCCCTCATATGAAGTGTATGTAGAATAACCAGCCCTTGTGTCCCTTGGATGGTGCTAGATGGATGCAATGGAGCTCTTAAATTCTTGATGGATGTAACCTTAGGTGGTGATAGCTAATGCTTAGTGCTTGGTCCCTTATTATGATCACATAACTTTATATGTATATGATTCCCTTGCTTGAATTTTGTAATTAACCCTGAAAATGCCAAATACAAAAATATAAGATGCTCAAACAACTAGAAAGGACCCAAAGAGTGTGAATAAAGTATACTAAGGTCAGGGGTTCCTAGAGGGGATGAGGGTGCTTGGCCCTAGTGACCTAGCCTGGGTGTTGGTGTCTAAGATGATAAATGTTGAGGTATAAAAAGGAAGAATGAGAAAGTAAGGGTACAAAAGTAGAAGTGGCAACAGTAAAAGCTTACGAAAGGTGGCCAAAGACATGGGTTAATCAATGCTTTTCTTACTTAGGAATCATATGAATAGTAATATGTAATCAGGACTAAATAGTTACGTAAAGTGCATGATTTTGTGTCTACAGTACTTGTTCACCTACAAACTAGTATTTATCCCCTGAATTGAATTATCATGTTCATTCTTCAACAACAACATATCATCATGGTGGAGGGTCCATGCTTATTGGTGTTGGTTCTAACTTAGCACAAGGTTTTGCATTTGAAATCTGGAAGCGTTGTAACACATAGAATTAATGTGATTATGGGTCCAAAAAAATTCAACATGAGTATATGCATGGTGAAGTACCTACTACATCTGTCACACCTAGTATTACAAATATGAATGGATCAAATTCTTATGCAAATCAAACCAAGGCATTGTAATATTTTTTGAACAATTATGGAAGTGACGTAATGCCAATTTTATGTTGACATACTCAATGAATGTTGTAAAGGTCCCACATAAGTTAAATTATAAATGTGTGGTTGGATATTTTAGATATTGATTCAAGATGAAAATATTCAGTTTAAATGATCTTTACCTAAATTATTTAAATTATAGCTTTTGACCACATTCTTTGATTACCAATATATTTTTAATACACTTCTCATGTTTGAGTGCTTTTAGAATTTAAGAGATTAATAAACATAATATATTAAATAAATGTCATAATATATACTTTATATACTATTTCAAGATTCATCACTTTTTTAATTCATTTTCTCTAATTACAATAACTTTTTATATTTTTCTTCGAAAAAATGATTGGCTCGCAGAAGAAAATTATTAACCAGCTTGAATAAATTTGGTTATCTCAAAGATACCCACGTAACCCCACCTATTTTTTTTTGGTTTTCCATTTCCACCATCAATAATTAACTCAATGGTTTCCATTTATAAAGACTCACATATTTTATGTTGATATTCATAATTGTTGAGCTAAAACTATTTAGTGAATCCAATCATTGTGAGAACAATAGTTAATGTTAATGTAACACAAATTGTAACAACCACCACCAGACTTGCCAACAAGTCCAAACAACATAAAATTTTGTTTTAGGGAAAGAACAACAACCATAGGAAACCCAAATAAATAAAAGTAACCCAAATTCAAATACACCAGAATCAAGTTGACACAACCATCCTCTTGTAACACACCCCCACCACAATGAGAAAGAAATTAAAATCTTTGATGTAGCCATCAAGCACCTCAATTTTCCACTTTAGTGACCACACCCTCTTCTAAGATAAAGAAAGATCCTTAAGAATTATATGTGTATATCATGTTCATGACACCCATGAATGCCATCACAAAACCAACCCCATTGACATTATTTCCATGTGGTAGATAGTCACATGGTTGTTGGCCTTGAGTGTGTTCCTATGTGTTTATAAGTGCACATGACCAATGTAATTTGTGGAATGTAAAGAACCACTTGCATAGAAAATTTAAGACCCACACTACACACTAGAATGGAGGTAAAAAAATGTGTCATCATTGAGTAGATTCAGCAGTGAGAAAGCCAAATGAAAAGATTAGATGGCTAGGATGACAATATATAAGGTTTTTCAACCTCTCCCCGACAGAGACTATGTCGATAAAAAACACACGTACAAATGCGAACATGTTAGCTTCCCTAGATGATGTGTTGGATGAAAAGGTTCATGTGTTGAGTATTTCTATTGGAAGATGTGAAAATATGAAGAAACATTTACAAGATGTTATTACTTTGGGTAGTTTATTGTAAAGTGAGGGGTGATTTTGGATTATAGTGTGGGGAAAGATGGACCAAAACCTATCATGTCATTTAATGCTCCTTGTGGATTATCACCATGGAAAATAATAGTGTGGATCATGATTTTCTTTCACTAATGGTGTTGGCTGATGCCATCAAGTCAAGGTACATCTAAATAAATTCTTATTATTTTTTAATTTAAAAAAGTAAACTTAACACCATATTAAGACATTTAATGTTTTAAAACAAAATAAATTGATTTATACACGTGATAGAAATATAATGCTAAAATATGTATTATATTTGTTTTATACAATATATGATTAGAAAGGTTATTTATGTCATAATTAACATTTTACCCATCTATTATATCCTTAATTATTTACTAATAATAATATAAAAATAGATATTTATTCCAACTTTGAGCAACCATCACTAACAACGACAAAGTTGATGAAAACATGAGAGTTGTGAAAAACTTAGAAGATATAGACAATCGAAGGCATTCATACCTATGTATGTATTTAATTGAACACCCTTTTAAAAATTGCATTCAATTCATAATAATACAATAATCATATTTAGATTGGTTCCTTCATGAGGTTTTTATGAACCCTTCTTACACTATAATGATGATATTTGTTGGGCATAGGAAATTTTTTATGGTTGATATATATTGTTAACTCAACAAGCATGGAGATTTACCTAAACAATATAATTAAAAATAGACATTAATTCCAAATTAGGGATCAACATATTATTTGATGCACTTGGATTGCTTGAAAGAAAGATAAATTATGTGTAGACACTAAAATTTAGTAACTTGTCCTTGTGCAATGCCAAGTTTGACCATGTTCCCTTACTAAGACAAATTATCACATTTAGAATCCAACCACATGATCTTTCTAGCTCTTATAAAAATTTCTTATCTTTACAATCTACTTTTTCGTCAATTCTTAAAATATTATTTGATCAAAGAAGTACAAAACATTTGTTCTTCACAACACAACTTTCTATTTTGATTTTCATCTCTTACGTCCAAAATAATAGGGAATGTTTGAGATGTGAAGTTCAATCTTGGATGACTTGTACACTCCTGCCTCTCCACATTCAATGAATTTGATTTCAATTTCAAATTCTTATTTGAGTCATTTCATCTTCCTAGGGACAACCTTATTTGAATATTTCACCTAGAGAAAGTTATAAAAGTAAGTCACTGTCATTTTGTAACTCACGAAACTTTTATAGGATCTTGTAGTCTTTTATTTTACCAAAAACCCAAGGCGTGTTGGAACATCACTCAGCAAGAAATGAGTGCTCACTTGAAGCACGTAAGGATACTAGGTCCCTATTCTATGGAAGCTTTGTTAAGGAGTTAGCATGATAAGCATATACATAGATATATTATAGTTCCATAGTAACAATACAAGGATAACCATAAAAATATCTAGATCATAACCATATGCAAGAATAAATTATAAAATCAAGATTAGGTTTACCATATAATAACCTATCACAAATATGTCAACAATAAATAACCAACCACAAAGATCCATTGTATTAAATACTGTAAAACATAGAAGTTGAACGCATACATAACAGAGTCACCATAAGTCATGCATGCTCATAAACTAGTTTCATAACTCTAACAAAATGGGGATCCCTAAACTATGCAAATCAATACATATACACACACACACACACACACACACACACACACACACACACACACACACACACACACACACATATATATATATATACATACATACATATATATACATACATATATATACATACATATATATACATATATATATACATATATATATACATATATATATATATATATACATATATATATATATATATACATATACATATATATATATACATATACATATACATATATATATATATACATATACATATATATATATATATATATGTATATATGTATATATATATATATATATATATATATATATATATATATATATATATATATATATATATATATAGGTAGTGGGGACTTTCCCTTCACTACTCATGCATCCTCAAAATAGGATACATGCTAAGAATATCCATGCGCCCTTACATGATAAATAAAAAAGCATGTAAGCTCGCTAATAATAGACTATCTAATAATATCAAATGCAGATCTAATCCTATTAATAGCTCAAAACTATGCATGTCGTTTGATCTTCCACTTGTCCAAAATAGCCTTGCTTCACTTCCAAGTCTTCATGCTGATGCGTGCCCCACACTCAACATCTATATTTAGCCTCATCATGCAAAATGACTAAGTCCTAATATCACACTTTCCCGGTGTGCCCCATTTCACTATACTTCCGCACGCACCTTTGTGCCCTATGTCTGCATGCCCTACCCTTATGTGCCTTCAATACTTAGGCTATAATTCATCAGCCCAACATTACCCCACAAGGCCAATTTTCTATAAGAAAACCAAGAGCTAGACAAAAATATGATGGATTCCCAATAAAGCCATAACACTCTAGATTATTGTACATAAAATCATGGGTTTACTAAAATCACCCCTTTGAATAGATCTAGAAGCTCCCGAAGCACCGGTGCCCCGTAGCCGATGCCCCGACGACCCACTATACTATCCATAGCTGGAGCCGGAACTACTATATAGCCTAGCCGCCCGACTCTCTTCTACTCTGCACCCGGTGTGACCCATGCCAGTCATATAGATAGGGCAACCCCATCCAATCTCCAATCTAGAGAGACCTGGGATCTGGGCGGGCGGTCCCCCTATCTAGATAAAGGTTCTCCAGATAATCTCTCCATGAATAAAGAATAAGGAATGAAATAATAACTATACATAAAGAGATAAATAATAAATGGGTGCACTACCCTTCAGAAGGAAGAATCAACTCTAGATATTCACTTTTAATTTCTACCTCTAAGTCATTCCAATCACTTGAGCACCTTATTTTTTTTTTTAAGGGATGTCTGCAAGTACCCCTCCATTTCATCCATAGTCATGTTTTCACCTTCATTTTGTAATACTCTAAGGATGTTGGCCAAACTGGAGACCATCCCTTCCATCACATCCATTCACCTCACTATTAGTTTCCCAATGTCTTTGATCTTCTCCTTATGAGGGTCCTGGGATGCTTTGTAAGTGCATTGTGTTTTTCCGCTACTAAAGTGAGCCTCTCCTCATGTCCAAGTGTCTCATCTTGTTTCATTGCAAGGATCACATTTTTTCCACCATGGTCCTTATCCTGATGATTACCTTAGGATTCACACAAATTTTCAATGCCATATCCACCTTTTTCATTTCATCCTTTAGAGTTTGTAACAAAGACTCATAACTTATAATTTGATGATATCATTGCCTTAGCTCTCTCCACCTTGTGCTGCAACATCCTTCAGCTTTGGACATCCATTGGAACCTCATCCAACACCATGTGAACCAATGTGTGTAAGTAATGCATAGTAGAGGGAATATCTCAGCCACTCTCTCTTCCAGATGCGACCTTTCCTTCAAAATTTCATCACCGATATGTTCTGCTATGTCCAATACTATATGCACCTTCAACTCAGCTACCTCCTTTTCTTCTGTTAGGTAACTTAATCTTTGTATCTTTATCCTTTTTTATCTTCTAATAGAGCATGAATAGTTTTCACCTTATCAATATTTCTACGTGCATAACCTCTGTAGAGATACCTTGTTAATGAATTACTCACATGTTCATCTGAAAATTGAGTTGGCTTGATTGTGATATGGCGAGAATGTGGTACTTTCTTCATTCTCCGTGACACATGATTCCTCACATACATCAAAGTTAGGCTCATCCATGTGAGTTTGCATACTCCATGAAAATTTTTTGTGGGTGCATGTAGTCACCATATCTAGATCCATCAATTCCCAGCCATATAACCATTCCTTTGTGATAGTACTCTGGAACTGTGTGAATTATCTTTGTCACATCATCAACATAGCCAAGATTCTATGTGTTCACACCATCTCATCTTCCTTGGGATCATTGGTGCACTCACCTACATTCTCCTGTGCTTTGGTACCCACATTCTATTGTACTTCCTCTTCTTCCCTAGTTTCCTTAGTTGTGTGTGCAACATGTTCTACAATCTCCGTGTCTCCACCAACACAACTTTCCTCTTCAGGTCCCTGACATGCCTATACTAGGGAACATCCCCTCAAACATAGGCTTACTCACCACCTATCTCCTCATCCTCTCACACTTCCAAACTAGGTGTGACAACATCCTCATGCGCTTCTATGTGAAGACTTTTCTTCTTCACTATCCTTGACTAGAATATATTTTCACCTTTTCTTTCTTTCTTCCTCCACATTCTTCACTAGTGTTACATGTGGTGATCTCCTTATTGGCTGTGATGGGCCAGCGCCAAAATTTTTGCCCATATGCCTTCTACGCAACACTCTTCTCCTATGATCTAGGCAACGCTTTGCTTCTTTTTCTCCTCTTTTCTCGCTCCAAGGCATTCTGTAAACCTTCAAGTATGGGATACTTCCTACCTAAGGGGTGTCTATTCTAATGGCTTCCTTGTGCCTACCATCTGCTTCCCCTTTTTGGAGGACATGAAAAGATAAGTCCTCTCTCCTATAAGCACCTTCCCATCCTTGAAATGTGGCCTCAGATACACATATATGTGCATGAGCTCAATCTTCCCCTATGACCAGAGTCTCTAGAGTTATGTCAATGTTATCTGTCTCCATCATTTCCACATATGCTTCTTTGGGCCATACATATGTCTTACACAAGATATGTATATCACATCTACTTTTTCAACATCAAACTGGAGCTTCCGCACATTGTGCAATATTTATTGAATATTTAAAATAACGTGTTGTGAAAGTGAAGGGTAACTTACACCAAGGGCTCTTTTCACCTGTCTTCATGAAAAACCTTCCTAGGATAAAATGCTAGTACACCACAAACTTTTTCTTATCTAATACATTAGTAGGAAGCTCACGTGGTATGCACACTCTCCTTTAAATGCTCGGTGCATTCTTCTAAACCATTTATGGCATGATTTCCTTATAAGTGTTGAAATGGAACCATGACATGTATACTTTCAAAAAATTTTATGCAAGTGATTTATTTTCCATGGGATACTCCCAAAATTTCTCCTTGGCCCATTAGGCACACCAATTTCACTTGAATACAATCAAAATTAAAATAACACCCCAGGTTATTTTATCACCTTTGTTAGCTTGGATGTGCACCTCTACTACTAGGCTCTCCACAATATAACCTATAATGTTATAGTAGGTCTTGCTGCCATTTTATGTGCTATATAGCCAACATTGATTGACCTCTTTCATCTCTCTCTTGAGGCACCTAATTTTACAACCTGTGAGCCATGCCACAACCCTTGTAGCCATATCCTCTATGTTTGTAACCTTGAATGCTCATCCTCCTTTTTATACTTGAACATGGTGGCTATCGCATCAATCCTCATCATATGATGATAGATCACCCACAATCTTTGAACCTAAGTCATGCAACCCTGTGACCTTTCCAACCAATTTGGTGGTAATCCACATCCTCCTACCCATGAAATAGAAGAAGTATTCATATACGCATGACATCAGCCACTGGTATAACTATTTAGGATTTCAAAATATGACAACTCAAGGAGTTGCATAACTCCAACACTTTCCAATAGTTTCTTCACTGAATCATCCAAAACCCTATTTCCATATGTCATCCTCCTGTTTGTCTTCCAGATGGTCTCTGCAATGATATCCTTAATGGTTTTCTCTATTCTGTGGTTAAAATCACTTGATCTTGCATTGTGTTATCTTTGATGTCCATGGCCTACCCTCAATCACCTCTTCAGGGTACTACATCTCGACCAACCATTCTTCTTGCTTCTATAGTCTCCTTCTCAACTACTGGAGCTCACCTTGGTGCCATTTTCTCTTCTTGACTTACAGGTACATTCTGTAACTTCAAATTTTTCACCTCCTTACCTTTCATGCCCGAATTCAAACCAAACTCTTTGATCCTATGAAACCCTAGTTTTCCCTAGCTGTGAGTCTATCTTCCTAAAACCCTAGCCACATAAAACCCCTTTGAACACACACATAACCAGCACAATAACACTTCTCAGAGCTCTAAATTTTGCCTCAAATTTTCTTGGTTTTTCACTTCGCATATTTCTCATTGCACTATGCCCTTCATCGCACTTCACAACTCGATAGCTCAAAGGATGCAAGGTAATAATAATGTTACACTCACCAAATTTATAGTTCATTTCAAAATTATCCACATTAATTTCTCCCCAACTACCACCGTATGTTGACATTAATTCCACCTCCATGCTTTTTGCACGTTATGCCCAATGTTTTCCGTGCCTAACTTTTCCACACCTCATCATAACCTTAAGATGCGTGCCCACTACTTCTTGGCCACATATTTCCTTACGCACACTTCCTGTGCCAAAGTACCTATCAATGTGCCTCATCCCAAGTAGTTTCCAATGTTGTAGCCTACCTCGTGTTACACTGAGCATCCATCCTCCTATGCGTGGTCTTCAATGAGTAATTTTCCTTGAAATTTCTTCTCAAATCTATCTCTACTCTGAGCACCTATAATTTTATTTTTACCATGCACTATAATCTAAAACAAGGCACCAGTCAATCCTTCTTGATCCACCCCACACTAAAAGTATGCGTGGTCCTCTGTGCATGAATTCAATAGATAGTAATCAACTTCTAGCTTGTGTGCAATGCTTGCTTATTACAAAAAACATTGAACTAAATTGACAAAACATAACAATGATGAAAGGAAACACATATAAATAAATGCATTAAGGAAATCTAATCTAAATGGAAAAAATATCTTATTACAAACACCAAGAAGACTTATTTATAGTAGGGCTTTAGCCTACTCCCATTGAAAGTAAATTGGGAAACCTGTGTCCCATCTATGCCTGTAACTAGAAAGTTCCTAAATCAAGTATATAAGTCACAACATATGGTCCCAACCAATGCACTTGGAACTTTCTAGGGTGGTGTAAAAACTTTGAATCATAAAAAGAACCATCTGTCCAACTTCTAATTTTTATCCTTAATATTCCTATCATGCCATGCCTTCTTCCTGGCCTTTTCTATCTTCTGACTCCAATGAAGAAATGGTGTGCCTTTCATCCAACTACATTAGTTTATCAATACACTCTTCAAGTGCTTGTTCATCATCCAAACCTCATGCATAATAATACGCAAAGAAGGTAACATAAATTCCACTGGTAAAATAACCTCCACACAAACACCAGTTGAAAGGGTGTGGCCTTATTCAACCTCTTGTAGGTTGTCTATATGCCCAAAGTACAAGAGACTTTATCATCCCAATCCTTTCCTTCCAACATCACAAATATTTGTCAATGTATGTCCCAATATCTTGTTGAAATCCTAGCAGTTCCATTTGCTTATGGGTGATAGGGTGTTGTTTTATGGTGTGCCACCATAAATTATACCAATAATATCTGATGGTCTCATTAAGAAAATGAGTGCCCTATCACTTGTCAAACTCAATGGGCATCCATACCTACTAATAATATTCTCCCATAAAACCTTGCTTCGTTGTAGCTATGTAATCCTTTGTAGGTGCCACTTCTACCCACCTTGTAAGATAGTTTGTACAAGTTATAATGTAGCATGATCTAGTCTTGTGCATGGGTGGGGAAATAGGACCCAAAAGTCAATTTCCCACTTTTCAAAGGTTTTGCACTTACAATAGGCCTCAAAGGCATTTCATCTCTATGCCAGGGTTTTCAAGGAATGACAATGATCACATGCCCTGACATACTCTTTATAATCCTTATACAGTGTTTCCCACCACAAACTAGCCAACAAAATCTTATGCGTGTGGTGGCATCCCCAACATAATGTCCACCTGCAATACCACCATGAGCTTCCTCCATAATAGCTTCATGCTCATGCTCAAGTACACACCAACACAAAACTTCATCCCGACCTAGTTTGTATAAGTCTCCACTAATCAACATATAAGGTGTGACGTATGGAAAGTTGTTTCTTCTCTAAAATCTTCATCCCTTCAGGCACCACACACTAGTATGTACAAAAATAAATAATATCTTCTAATTCAGAGGGCATGGTTCAATATGAACAATTTTGCATCCATTGATATTATGTCCTCAATGCTCTGCGCATCCTCACTTGAATTAATCCTTGATAAATGATCTGGTCCATAATTTACTCTTCCTGGCTTAACCACCATTGTAAAGTCAAATTCTAAAACAATAGAATCCAATGACATATGTGCCCATGTAAAATGGGCTTGTTCACCAAGTACTTAAGTGCCATGTGATCTGTATAGAATATAAATGGGGAGTTTCCAAGCAAGTATTTTCTAAATTTATGCAGTGCATAAATCATGGATAAGGCCTCACGCACTTTGTAGTTGTATAATTCTGTTTAGTTGGGGTCAACTTCTACTTTGCAAAAAAAATGGGATGATCAACAATCCCATCTCCAAGATGGGCTATTACTGCACTAATGGCCATGCTAGAGGCATCCACATGCACATGAAAGGTTTGGTCCATGAAGGAAAGCACATAATAGGTGTTGTAGTAAGCCTTTCCTTCAATGTTTCAAATGTGTTGTTTGCACTTCACCCCAATGGAACTTTCCTTACTCTTCAATAATTCCTCTAAGGGCACAAAAATCCTAGCATAACCTTTGATAAAATTTCTGTAATAACTGTATGCCCCAAGAATCCACACACTTGCTTCTGGTTAGTAGGTTCCTCTAAGCCCAAAATAACAACAACCTTAGCAGGATCTACCAACAAGCCTTCTTTACAGATAATATGTCCCAACAAAGTCCCAAAGGGTGTAGCAAAAATGCACTTCTTAATGTTTAAAGAGATGCTCAACTGTCGGCACCTCTCAAACATAAGTCTTAAATTATCACAATGATCTTTTACTAGCCCATAAACTGTCCAATCATCCAAGTAAACTTATAAAAACTTATGAATGAAGTCCTGGAATGCTTACACAACAATGTGCAAAAATACTGTAGGTGCACATTCTTCAATCCAAAAGGCATAACTGTGTATGAAAAACTTCCCCATTTAGTGGTGAAAGTTTTATTTTCTTGATCCTCTTTAGCAATCCTCACCTGATGATATCTAGAAAATCCATCAGTGAAGGAGTAGATCTTGCGCCCTACAACGCCTTCAAAATATCTTAGTAAAAGGTGTGGGAAAGGGATCTATTACACATGCAACATTCAACTCCCTATAATCCACACAAATTCTTATCCTTCCATCTTTCTTTATGCTTATCACCATAGGGCTAACCCATTTGACTCCTCAATGGGCTCAATGATCCAGATTTCAACATCTTATCAATCTCTTCCTTTACCTTGACGACACGTAGATTAGGATTCATCCTGTAAGGCCTCTTCCTAACTAGGTGCGCACACCTTCCTTTAACTTGATCCTCATCTCACCCAAAGAGTGATGTACCCCTTTAACTCATGATAGCCTCTAGGAAATAAGTCTTGGAAGTCGTAGTAACTCAATTATTTTTACAACCTCTGAGTCAGACCAATAATCACCAATGATGGCCTCCTTAGGTTCAACATATGTCCCAATGTTGACCTTCTTCATTTTCATAGGCTCATGATACATGCACGCACCTTCTCATCTACACTTTTCTAAGACCTCACACATACCCACAAGTATGATCAACATCTAGATTCTCCACTTCTTCATCATCAATCATGTAGACCATTTTACCTTTTTCTTTTTCTAGGAAGGTGCACCCAAGTTGTTCTTCATATGTTTCTTCTTCTTCAAAATGCCTCCAGATCTGACTCACCTAGTAATTCTTGAATAAGCTCCTCAGCCTTTACACTATCTCCCATAGTCAAGCACTTCATAACTTGTAATGCCTCATTCACTAGAGGTTTAGTAGAAAAATAGTCAAAGGTTTGAATCATACTGCAATCAAAGTTAGTTCTTGCCAATTCCCTTTTCTCTATTCAATTTTGCATAGACATACCATGTGCGTGCATAACCTCACAAGGTGAAGTAGAACTTGTGCACCCATAATGAAGGTGGTAAGGCCTCTACCCCTCTATCTAGAGTCTCTCACACTTTGAACATGGTGCAAAGTAGAATCCTTCCCATGAAATTCACATGTCTTGGTAGGTGCATTGCTCTAAAGAAATCTAGTAGAGAAGGTGATTCTCACTTCTCACCACTCTAAAAGACCATCTCTATGTACCATCCACCATGCATGCTATTGTCCCATGCAAGGTATACACTAACATATTCCTTCTTTCCACTTGGTCTATCCATTGGGCTTCCATATTTTAGTAGAAATAATACTTCAAGATTTCCTTCACTAGTGTACCTTGGTACCTGGTTACTACCCAAATGCCTAACACAATGTGGCCTACTTACACACGTAACTATCACTCTTCATCTGCCCAACCATTTCATAAGTCCCATGCACCTAGTTATCATAAGAAATGTTAGTTGTATCACTCATAGATTGTGCATCATCCCATTAAATAACTCCTTCCTTTGATGGCTCAAGTACTTCAAGATCTCTAATGGTGCACACATAAATTATGTTCAAATCCTCTTCACTCAAAGGTTCTACATAAGGTGCATATTTTCCATCCATCAAAGGAATGATCACACACTCTATTTTATTCTCAAAACTGATGTAACCCTTATTAAAGTGCAGATCAACATTATTTGCATAACACCAAGGGTGCCCAAGCAATAAATCTGGAAAGTTATCTACTTCTACAAGTGCCAAGACTTCAAAGTCCCCAAGTAAACTTGGCCCCTTGTATAGTAATAGTGGCATCCTTCAAACTCCAATGGGTGTGGCTTTAGTTTTGTTTTCCATATACAACACATTTGAAGATGGTTGTAATGGTGGCCTCCCCATCTAGTTCCATGTGTCCAAGGTGAGTACATTCACTTTTGCACATGTATCAATCAAAATGTTACTCAAAAACCATCCATCAACAACAACATTAGAGTGATCTCTTTTTCATAATCAATACTATGAGGAGGTAAGTTAGCATGTAAAATTATCTCTCGTGCTCAACTCCAACACATGGCATCTTTCCCCTTAACCATTCCCCCAATAAAGGAATGATGTTTTCTTGGTGCAACATCTTACAAACCTCCTTCAAGTCATCAACATATTTCGAGGAAGCTCAACTATTTTTCCTATTCTAACTTTCGTGATTGCTCCTTCAAGCATTGTATCTCACCTTGTAAATTTCTAATGACCTCCATAGTCTCTTGATAAACTTCCTTTTGATGGGAAGGATCTGGATACTTTGCATGTAATACCTCTTATTTTGTAATAATAGGTTTTTCTTTGGAGTCTCACACGTGCGTAACCTCAGTGCATGTAGTAATCTTCACCGGTATTACCTCTGGGTCAGGAGCTAACTTCGGCATCCATTGATCTTCCATAACATGTTGTACTCTAACCATTCCCATGCACCTTTATCCTACTTGTGCTTCTTTCTCAGGTGCTCATACAAATCTGAGGCATTCTTCATAATTGTGATTCTTTTCCACACTAGGAGAAAATAATATTTTGAGGGCATTTGTGCTTATAATGATTAGGGGATCCACATGTATAACATGTTCCATGGGAATTCACTTCTTCCACCACCGTGACCTCAGTCCTTTGAATCCTCCATGGTAACCTCTACCTCTACCTCTACCACCTCCATCAGAGTGCCCTTCATTATGATTATGATCATGATGCTCACCTTGTTCCTTAGAATTTTTGCAACACTAGTCCTGATGTACACTAGTTTCAATGCATCATGAATCTAATCAATCAATCTGTAATTCTCTGTATCATGAGTGGTAGACTTACAAATCTTACAATAACAAGACATGTTCTTTCTTATCATGTGATAATAATAGGGGAACCTACTTGAATCATGATCTAAGTGACATATCTCACAGTCCAACAACATGACACACATTCGATTTGAGGGAAACTATCCTTAGTATGTCCTTCTACTTCACAATCATGCACCAAATACCACTGTGTCTCATGAGCTGAATTAGATGAAATTTTTCCAACTATTTTTCCATAGATGCAATCTGAGCTTCCAAAAATGGGCTAACTCCAGTGTCTATGCTCCCAACTGCCAAGCAGAAGAGCCTCAAGTGCCTCACATGGGTCTATATAAGTCTTGTGTGAGAGTGCCCTTCTAAAAGGTGTGATCAAACCTCCAACGAACCATTGAGCATGTTGACTTGGGTGAATGTCATAAGATAAATTTGATAATAAGTTTTAAAGTGGGCATCATACTCCCTTATGCTCTCAGCCATGCCTGCTTGATGTCCTTTATGTGTTGATGCTTTTTGCTCAAACTAGGTATGTGAAACTCTGATAAGAAAGCATCACGTAAAGTGTGGTATAGTCTAAAAGTCTAGTTTGGATCATATTTCATGTACCAACTATACACGCCTTGCTTGTAAAGTAGTAACAAACTGACTTTCTTTATGCTCTAGAGATATAATCCCCTTATCGCACCATAGTATCTCACACATATGTACGTGCTCATCGCACATCTTCAATTCCTCTATACTATGGTAGGTGAAGGGACATCTGAAATAAACTTGTTGGGGTTGGTGTGGACCATGCCCACCAGATCTAGAACTGTGTTACCTCATGTGTTCCCTCCTCCTCTAAAACCACTAGATCCACTAGATCCCGAACCACCTGATCCTCCCGATCCTCCCCATGTGCGGGAAATGGACCAGAGGATGTGTTACCTTGTGTCCAAATAGTTTGTGCTAAACTAAACTCCCATGGTCTGTGAAGTTGTACTACTTCCAGATGTAATACCAACATTCTACACACCCACATGTTTGTGCTGATGATGATGTAGAAAATATACCTCCAATCGGACCTCCAAATAACACAGACGATGATTACCTGCCACCATAGATGAATAATCTATTTGATTAACTCCTAAAATTAATGGAAAGTGAAATCTATCTATCACTACTCTACCACCCACACTAGCTTGCTTATCAATGACTATCGTAGAAACTAGAAAACCAAGCACAAGGGCTAGGTTGCGAGGGATCAAATGCATGCCTCATGGTCCTTGTAGTTTCAACCGACATGCTTTCATCCAAAACCAAAGAGGGTTCTCTGCCATGCTTACCCAAATGGGGGAGTACCAGATGCTCTAGCTCCATGTCTTCTACATGAGCTCCAAATCCTTCATGAGCCATCTCTCTCACAACACCATTCATTCCACAACATCACATTGCTTTCCAAATCCCTCTCGCATGCTTCATTAAACTTAAGCCACTTTCTTCTCTCTTCCTCTCTTCCACCAGTCTTCCATCTTTCACCACACCTACTCCTTCCCCCATGCGTGGTGGGGTTTAGCTAGCCATAGGACATGTTCCAAATCTAGGTCACGATCAAGATCTTAATCACTAAAGGGATAACACACAAATAAGATCCTTTGGGTTCACACAGAACTGAAACTCAACAACCTCTGGATAGGAATAAGTAGAAACTATGTACTCCAAAATATAGCTATTCAAAACACCACTCCACCAATGATCTACAACATGTGTCCAAGTCAGATCAACATCATGCAGAGCCTAGAATTCTTCTGTATGTCCAACAAGTGCTCTATACCTCAATTTCTCTTTGATGCATGTATGCTACCACCACTCATACAGCTCTATAGGGAAACAATAGAATAACATCTCATAGAGTTCATGATATAGATTTTATTCAACCCATGCATGTGCATCAAATTTAGGTCCAATGTTAAATTGGTGAGAAAAATATTCCTCTAAATTCTCTAACCAATCCTCAATACTAGCCAAAGTCAACTGGTACATCTTCATCATGCAACATCCTTGCAAAAATATCTTAAAAAGAGGTCCCGAAAATGGAACCAAAATGTAGTCTTTTATTTTACCAAACAACCCAAGGTGCATTGACACATCACTCAGGAAAACTTGAGTGCTCACCCAAAGCACAAGGGTACCAGTCCTCTTTATGGAAGCTTTTCAAGGAGTTAACATGATAAGCACACATACATAGATATATTCCAGATCCATAATAACAATGCAAGGATAAACCATAAACATATCTAGATCATAACCATATGCAAGAATAAATTATACAAGAATCAAGATTAGGTTTACCATACAAGAACTAGTCACATATATGTCAATAACCAATATCCAACCACAAAGATCCATTGTATTAATTATTGTAAAACACAAAATTTGAATACATACATAAGAGTAGTCACCATAAGTCATGTGCGCTCATAAACCAACAACATAACTCTAAAAAATATGGATCTCTAAAACCAAATAAATACATATATATATATATATATATATATATATATATATATATATAGGTAGTGGGGACTTTCCCTTCACTACTCATGCATCCTCAAAATAGGCTACATGCTAAGAATAACCATGCACCCTTACATGATAAATACAAAAGCATGCAAGCTTCGCTAATAATAGACTATATAATAATATCAATTATAGATCTAATCCTATTAATAGCTCAAAACTATGCATGTCATTTGATCTTCCACTTGTCCAAAATAGCCTTGCTTCACTTCCAAGTCTTCATGCTGATGCGTGCCCCACACTCAACATCTATGTTTAGCCTCATCATGCAAAATGGCTAAGTCTTGTTATCACACTTTGTTAGGTGCACCCCTGCTTCACTATACTTCCGCATGCAGCTCCGCGCACCTTCCATTCTCAGTGCCTTCAATACTTAGGCTGTAATTCATCAACCCAACAGACCTTATTGTAAATATATTTTGAAAATCACTCAAAGGGTTCCTAAATATTTCCAAATTAGCTACATGTCATCTACGTAGTCCCTATTACAACTACAAAGCACTCAATTAGGTCAAAGAGCCTAGATTCCTCCATTTTCAAGAATGTAAAGATCATAAAGATATGTTTTAGCTAGAGAAAAGTCACTCCGAGAATTACATAAGTGTTTGAATTAAAAAGGTTTTGGTCACATAGATGAGACACACCACATCTCATTACTACCATGTCTGGGAACATTATATACTATGTAGTTATCAAGTTATCTTGGTGTTAAGATACATGAGGGAACTCTTACGGGGTTGGTTAATTATTCACACTTGTATAAGAACTTATGAGAACTACATGTAGACAGCAATTTTTTCCATCCCCTTTCCCTCATCCCATGTCTACTCCCCTTCATATTCATTCATAATATACATACCTCTCTTCTCATTTAAATCTACCTTTCCCTCCTAATTTTCATTTATCTCTATTTTTTATTTTTCTACCTTAATCCCATCCTAATCATATCATTGATTTTTCCTCCCTAGACATCCTTAATTATCCCTAAATCCTCATCTAATCCTTTTATCCTCCCTAAACATCATTTTTATCATCCCTAGGTTCCCATCTACCCTTATTTAATACTTTCTTATCTCCCAACCACTTTTTATCCTCCCTAAGCACCAATATCCCGCATTAACCACCTCGAAACCTAATTTCACCTCATAGGGAATCTTTGCATCGATCTAATCACATCTCCACCACTCAAATAAATGGACCACTACAGTTTTTCATGATCCATCCAGTCACCATTGACCCTATAAATATGCCCATACCCCTCCTCTCATAGGATACAATTTTTGAGACTTTGGACTTTCTTGCAATATTGGCTTCATTTCTTTCTCTTATTTGTAACTTCTATCACCACCTTGGAGCTACTTTGGATATCTTGTGCATCACCTTTGGATATTTGAAGTTATCTCTTTTCTTAGTATCACACTTTTACATGCTTGGAGTCCCCATTGCCATCCCATCATTATTGTGCATCATATTTATAGGTTCATTAGCCATCTTTGAAATTCTTCCCTTGCACTAGTCATTTTCAATATATCTCTACAGCTTTTCATTTCCATCCATTTTCATCCACCAAACCCTAGATCCCTCCCTAGTCACTCGTTGAATCAACACACGGTCATCATCGACCCAATTCACATCTATTTTATTTTCTTTTATCCACCCTCCCAGCTTGTTTGCTTTTTGATTCCATAACTCCTTAGATTTCCCAATCTCACCATTTTGCAAACCTATTGTTTTTTATCTCATCTTCATCATACCCAGTCATCATCGATCCACCCTATTCAATGTCGACCCAATGTGCAGCTTATCATTTTCTCATTAGATCTATCAATTATCTTAAATGTTTTATATTTCACTTAGATATAGGCTCTCTACATCATCTCAACATCATCTTCATTCCCATATCAGCTTGAGACCAATCCTTCGAGATTTGCCTATTCTCGTATTTATTTTTAGCTTATACTACCCTACCACTATTGAATGTGCCCTACTGATTCAGTCTCCATCGAACCGATTAGGTTTGGTTAAGTTTTCATCATTCACTGTTATCAGATCTACATTTTATCTTATCTAAATCTTCTTAGATTCTCATTTTTAGTTTAGATTCTTTGCATATTCTCATTTATCTATCATCATTTTTTATTTATCTTTTATCAAAGTGGGTTGACATCCATCCTAGGAATTTTTCACTTCTCGGGACCGGCATTTTTAGGCAACCCACCATCCTATCTACTAATCCATTTTTCGTGTTGAGTTTCTCTTTTTTTGTGCGGGTAATCAAGCTCTCCAAGAGGAGGATATTTTCTCCCCGTATCCTTCATCATCTTATCCATTTCATTATTGGAGTTTCTTATTTTCTTTATTACCATTTCACTAATCTAAAACATGAGTGAGAAAATTAGGTCAACATTCTGGCATGCCCAATGGGACCCACCCTTCTTTGGTGAGTTCTTTCATTATTTTCATTTCCATTTTCTATTGATTTCTTGCTAACCTCACAAGTAGGAAATTTTCTTTCTTGCTTGCACGATGGATTGTTTTCTTGGATCAACAATGCACTTGCTTAAAATAAAATAAAAGGAAAAATAATATTATCTAGGTATTCTTCATTTTTCCATATTTTCTCTTTTATTGCATCTTCTTCCCTTCTTTGTTTGCTTGATTTCATCGAATCTCACATTTTGATTTTGGACTTAAAAAGAACCTCTTCATACTTTCTTGAAAACATAGTCTAATTAGAGGTCAATTATTTACATTCAGTCCTTCCACACACATCCAAAACAAGCAAATTAACTTACCTATCTTAAGCATCTTATTCCAGGTGGAACTATTGAGATTTCATCACCTAATAGGAAAGCTGCCATGGTGTTCTAGCTATGTTATAAATTTCGACTATCGTATATTGGCTAAGCACCTGACACCCTTATTGTTGTAATGCATGAAGTTTAGGCCCCTAATATTAGGCCCCGTACAATAGTCATCACATATTTGAGCCTCACGTACCTTCAAGTATATTGAGGATGCTAGCCAAAATAACCTAAAACCATTCATAGTTTAGCCGTTTCTTAGGTTCTCCTTTAAGCCCATTTTATTTTATTTCTCACATTATTCTAATAAAAATATAATTAAAATGTGTTGCATGACTTGTTTAAAATATTAAAAATTAGTATAGTTTCTTGTTTTATTGTTTCATGCTCGTTATTACACGTTCTCAAGCAAGAAAAATGGAACAAACCATGTCATCCAACAACATTCCTACTTCCAACATTTCTTCCCAACAAACTTCAACTCTTTCTATTATCTCTTCCACCCCTTTGGTCACTTCTTCTTTAGTTACCCAACCTATGGTTTCCATTCCTCCTCTCCATGAGTCCCAAGCTATCCAAAACAACCCCCATGTTGAGACTAACCCTTTTTTTTCCATTCCTTCTAGACCGGATACACCCCCATCTATTGTTTCCTTAGAAATCTTTGGACCTCCTACCATCCCTCATGGATGTGTGGAATTCCAAGAGCTCCTTGATGCCAACCCTATTTCTCTTCATGACTACCTTCTTCATAAATCTACTAATCTTCCCATTGATGACCCTCCTCTTCAACAAATTTATGCTTATCATTCTCACCCCGAATCCACCCAAGTCCTCACATCACAACTCATTATGTTATTCCCTAGAGCCATGAATGAGCTTTCCATGGCACAACATAAACTTGGCTCCCACCAATATTCCTCTACAATCCCCCAAACTCACC
This sequence comes from Taxus wallichiana var. yunnanensis, assembly GCA_018340775.1. Classification (NCBI taxonomy): domain Eukaryota; kingdom Viridiplantae; phylum Streptophyta; class Pinopsida; order Cupressales; family Taxaceae; genus Taxus; species Taxus wallichiana. The sequence continues at coordinate 561,254,467 of CM031237.1, forward strand.
AATCCACTCAACTGGTGGTCCCCATCCCTCCTAATATTCCTCATATCAACACCACACCCAATTCTTCTATCCCCATCACTTCCTCATCCAATGTTGTCATTAGCACACCTACCCAAAAATTACAAGAGTCCCATTTACTCCTTCCACCACCCAAACAATATGATTAAACTTTGGCCCCTATCTCTACATCCCATGTCCACACAAACGTCATCACCTCACAACCTCATCCTTTAGAGTCTATCCAAACTCACCAACCTCCACTCCAAATTTCTTTACTACATCTTCCCTAATCAATCTTCTCAACCATCTTAACCGCCCCATAATCATATCTCCACTCAACCCATTCAAGGTCAATCTAACATCCTCATCTCTCAACAACAAAAATGCACTATTATCCATCTAATTACATCCTTTATCTCCCAATCAAATCCTATTTCCCAACCCATTCAATCACAATGATTTAACAATCTCTATTATCAACCACATCTTCAAACACTTACTTATCCACAATAATATTAATCTCATCCACAACCTCACCCATCCACTTCTTATATCTCATAGCCTCATCTATAAGTCTCTCATCCTCATATGTCCAATGACCTATTGCACACTTTGTTAAGTAGAATGGCCAATCTCGAAGGTGCTACTTTAGGGTTAAAACCACCTTCTCTTATGAATAGATTTGTAAAAATCCCATCAATTTGTTAGTTCACATAAAACCCTACCCGCCACATTGGGAACTCCCTAAATTTTCCAAGTTTAATAGTAAGGAGGACCCACAACAATATCTTCATGCCTTTAGGCACACATGTTACCTTATTGCTCATGACCAAGATCTTATGCTCCATACTTTCCCTATGTCATTGGTCTTGAGCCTCACTTTAGACTGGTATAATGACATTCCTCAACATTCTCTATTATCCTTCACTCAACTCATGCAACTATTCTAGAGAACTTTTCTATTAACATTGTGTGCAAAATTACCATTATAGATCTCTATGCCATTATAAAATTTGATGAAGAATCTATGCAAACTTGATCTCTAGATGGCGAGATATAATCAATTAATTATCTTTCTCCCTTCCATAGACTGAGCTAATCAAACTCTTTTCATGGTCTTGTGTGAAGCATATTTCCTCCACTCTTCAAATCCAATCCTTCCAAAATTTTAAGAGGCATTCACCATGGCTCGTAAACTTGAAATTTTTCACCCTTGAGAAAGGACATGTCAAACTCAATCCAACAAACCAAAACCCAAATTCACCAAGTCATCTAATCATGGTGAAAAATCTAATTTTTTTGCTAATTCCATCAAATTGAAGTGTTCTTCTATGTCACATAGCCCACACTGAGCCTCCACAAAGGGATCCTATACCAAATCCCACTATATCTCTATTTGGGAATCCTATAGTTCTATTTTTGACAAGTTAATGGTTGTGCATCTCATCTAACTTCCCCTATCGACCTCTTGATGAATCACGACCCAAAACCACATGGTATCGTGAGGATCACTATTGTAAATATCACCAAGTGTATGTGGTCATAACATTGAAAATTGCCACACCTTTAAATATCTTATACATCAGCTTATAGATCATGGTGACCTTTAATTAGATAACCCCAATGCACCTCCTAATCAGCCTCTCAGATGTATTCAAACAACCTTTCCCCAACCATCCACCAAATAATCAAACTACTCCTACATCTCGGCACCCAATGCCCACACAATCAACACTCTAAGCCAAGAGTTAACATCATCACCTACACCTACCATCCTTCACCTACTACATCCATGTCTATTTCAAACTCTTCTACAATCTTACCTACATCCATACCCATATCTACATCCATTGTATCTACATCAACTATACCCATGACCATTCCACCCACATCCACTCCAATCATGTCTACTTCCTCATCCATATCTACACCTACCACACTAGTACCCATTACATCTAACTCCCTATCCATATCTATCCCAACATCTATCACAATTTCCTCCCTAAAAAGATCTTCCACTTATTCATTTACCCATCACCACATCTATGGCTATAACCACTCCCATATCAACATATGAACTTAATAAGTACACATCTCATATAATCCACAATCTCCCCATCTCATCCATGCCACAAAAACACCTCACAAAATCTACACAATCCCATGACTTATCCCCATATCAATAATCCTCTTATCCAAACATCACCTTCACCTTCAACCTCCATATCCACAAAATCTACATCCAAATCATCCAACCCTACTTCTAAGGACCATCCCTTATAGAGATCATTGTTATTCCCACTAAGGGAAAAAATACAAAAAAAACCTAAAAACCTTGGCATTCTTCCATAGAAATATCTCACTCACCCACATAAAAATTTGGAGTTACCCTCCTTAAATCCCCATCACCCTAAGGCATCAAAATTTTATCATCAATCCTAAGAGTGCCTCCATCTATTTTGGGGCCAACCCCTTCATCTAAATCCTTTACCATCCATAAATTAGAATCAAAGACACCTATTCTTCCTCTAAAATCTAAATCAGAATCACAAACCATCCATCTTCTCTTCTCCCAAGACCAAGTTAGAATCAAAGGCACCCACAAAACCTCACAAAAGAAAAACACCACTCTTACCTTCATCTACCACTTCCAAACCTAATTCATCTACAACCCACACAACCCCCATCAAAAAATCCCATCGGATCCTATTTATAAATTCTTCAACACCTTATTCAAGCATATTCCATCACTCTTCCTCCCATCAAATCTTTTGATTCATGTGGAGAAACCCACATGGTTTGATTCTAATGTCATTTGCACTTATCATTGTACCCATGGACATGATATTGAACATTATAGGATCTTCAAACCCTCATTCATAATCTTATAGAAGAGGATGACCTTCTCATTGAAGAAGACCATCCCCTCCCATCTACTAGTGCATCCATATCCAATCACAATCCTTCAATAAAATATTCATCACCCAATGCTTCTAAATCATCTTCTTCATCTAAATATTTTATCGTGATTCCTCCCCCAAGCATTAATTCTCTCAAAAAAGCTCCCCTCTATTTATCGATGTCATTTGTATCACCACACTCTCACCCTCATGATTCTCAACCCCTACTCAATCTAAGACCAAATTTATCATCACCACTCCATCTAGTGACCCCAATCCATCATCTTCTTCAAAAGATAAAGTATCCATATTATCTTCCCTATGAATCCAATAACCTACTGCCATTGAACAAAGTATTGTGAATCAGCTCCATCAAACTCATGTTAAGATGTCACTTATGAGCTCATCCAAAGCTCCCCTAATCACAGACAAGTTCTCATCGATGCTTTACAACACATCCATGTCACTAGCGATGAGAATTGACATTTTTCAGCCCTTGTTGGAACACTCACATATTTAGCAACCATTTCTTTTGATGACTATGAAATTCTTGACATATCACCCAAAGATCATGATCTCCCCCTTTTTATCACTATTCGCATCAATGATACATTCATTTGACGTTCAATGATAGATAATGGAGCTAACATTAACATCATATCATCTCATACCTTTGATTAAATCAAGCTCCCTAATTCCATTGTTGCTCAATCACCCATGGTCCTTTGTGATTTCAATGATGTTGTGGCCCCCACTTTGGGAACAATTATCCTTCCCATCCACGTCGGTGAAAGACTCCTTCATGAGCTCTTTTACATTGTTGAAGGAGAGTTCCAATATAATATCTTACTTGGATGACCATGGATCTATGTCATGTATTATGTCCCTTCCACTCTCCATCATTGCATCAAATATGAGCATGAAGGAAAATCCTAACACTCCCCATAGAACTTCCTCAATTTAAATCATGTCACATGACTTATCAATTAAACTTAGTGCTTCTTTCCTAAACAATATTCATCTGAAGCATCCAAAAATCAGCTCATGTCTCTACATCTAAGCTACCTAATGACGATTCTATTGATAATGTGATGCAACACTTTCATTGGGGGAATACCACCTTCTCACCCTCAATTCTCTTCCCACACCTAATCAACTTGGTACCCGATAAAGCACCAATGTACCAACATAATGTCAGGGATATCATTTATTTTGGACCACCTCATCTTGTAAACCAATCTCATATATGGTGGTATTGACTTCCCTTCTTCTCACATCGATGCTTAACCTCACAAGTTATACCAATGGATTTGATTTCCTCTATAATAAATAATTTTCCTACACCTACCTCCATCATTTGCACATGGAAAGGATTTGGTATGGGGCGTTATGAACAAGGAATGCATGATCTTATCATCGACCAATCTTGTAAGCCCCATGAGAAGTTTGGGTTAGGGTTTAAGGAGAAATCCACTGAATCTCTCTCACCTTCTCCATCTTCATCTCCTATGAACATCATCCCATCCTCATCCAATGAACCCATGGATATAGATGATACCATGTCCATTTCTTCTAGATTTTTTAATCTCCATGATCACTTTGGGACTGGTCACTTATTAGTGTGAAGGTGAAACTAGGTCCCTTCCTCTTCAATTTCCTAATATGGTAGAGGAATATTCCCTACCATTGACATTATTCAATGCACCGATGATGATTCCATTATTTCTTATATGGGGTATAGGATTCCTATCTTCATAAGTCCTTACCTCTAGACACATCTACCCTTCTTAATAAATCCACCATCGACATCAACATAGGGACTCCATAAGAGCCCCACATCCTCAAATTGGGTCAATCCTTTGATCCTCAGGAGCTTGATAATTTTAATACCTTCCTCTTTAAATACAACCATGTCTTTTACATGGTACTATGCCAACATGTCAGGTCTGATCCTTCTATCATTGTCTCCACAACATCTTCACCATCCCAATCTAAGCTGATTAAGTAAATGTTTTTTCACATGCATCCTCGTGTTGCCATCCTTGTCAAAGAGGAGTTGAAACACCTTCCCTCTATCAACTTCATCACACCTATTGGCTATCCACATGATGGGTTTCCAACATCATACCCATTACCAAAGCCTTTAGAAAATTTTTATCTTTATCAATTTTCAAGATTTAAATATTACTTTCCTAAATATGACTTTCCCCTTCCTAACATCGATCAACTAATTGACCTCACTGTGAGGCCATGAGATTATTTCTCTTATGGATGGTTTTTTTGGTTATAATCAAATCCTCATCACACCCAAAGACTAACATACAACTTATTTCATCACCCCTTGAGGTACCTTCTGTTATCATGTCATGCCCTTTGGTTTAAAAAATGGGGCCACCTATCAATGTGCATATGACTTACATCTTCCATGACCTTATCCAAAAATTGTAGAAGACTATGTTGATGACCTCTTGGGTAAATCAAGCATCAACATGGGATCATCTCCCCATCCTTGAAATCCTTTTCACACATATTATCCAATTCTTCCTTCGTCTCAATAGCCCAGCCAAGTGTGTTTTTAGAGTTATAACTAGAAAAATCCTTAGCTTCATCATTTCTATTAGGGTATTGAAGTTGACCTTGCCAAAATCAAATCCATCCTTAAGATTCTCCTCCTAATCTAAAACACCTTCACAAGTCTTCAAGGTGACTCTAATCAGTTCATTACTTCATCTTGAAAGTCTTTGGTCATTTCCAAAATTTTCACCATATTCTTCACAAAGACATCAATTTTAATTGGGATGAAAATTTCCAAAAGGAATTTGATGATCTTAAGCAATATCTTCTATCCACATGTCTACTCACACCTCCCATGGGGGAGACTTTCTATCTTTATATATCTACCACCATTCATGATTTGGGTGCCATGTTGGCACAGTGTGATGGGAAGGGTAGGGAGTCAGCCATCTATTACATTATTCATACCCTTCATGATTATGAGATTGGCTACACTTGAAGATGAAAAGTTGTGTTGTTCTCTCTTCTTCACAACCTCCAAAATTTGTCACTATATTCTTAATCAAAAAACCTATGTCATCACCAACTTCCATCCTCTCAAAACCATGCATTCAAAACTTTATCATAACAACTAAATAACTCAATGAATCATGTTCATGACCAAGTTTGACATAGAGTTTTTATCTCGTAAATCTATTAAGGGTCCAGTGGTATCATTGATGAACTAGCTAAAGCCCCTCTTCTTTGACAATCATCTTCCTTGTCAAAAATTACCCGATGAGTCTATCTTCACCATTGATCATGAATTTTATCACATCCGAATGATAATTTTATTTGATGGATCTAAGTATCATTAAGGGGAGGTATTGGTGTTATTATCATCCCTCCTTGGGATAATCCTATCCCCATTGCTTACAAACTTAATTTTGAATGCAATAACAATATGGATGAATATGAAGCCCTCAACTTAGATCTGAAAATTAATCTCATGCTTGGTGTCCAAATTCTTGATATCTATGGTGAATCTCAACTCATCATCAATCAAGCCAAAGGAATCTATCAATGTAAAAATGAAGTCATTAAAAAATATAAGAACATTGTCGACTTTTTCTTGAGGTGTTCGATTTCTACACCATCCAAACCATCCCTTGGTCATCTAGTCATTTCACAGACATGATGACATATCTTGCATATCTCATCCCATGGGAAATAAAGGAGTCAAGATTTCATCATTGTTGATTTTTTTGATTAACCATCTCATGTCCATCAGCTTCCCCATATCAATCATATTGACACCAATCAATTGGATCTTTGGTATTGTCAAATCTTTGATTGCCTATCTCAATCTACACTTCCGTCTGACATATCTAAAAATGGTAGGATGTATTTTCTTCAACACGCCAACCACTATGTCATCCTTGGTTGCATCCTTTACAAATGTGGGTTTGATGATATTATACTACGTTGCCTAAAATTTCATGAATCTACCCACGTTATCCAAGAAGTCCATGATATTTTTAGCGGTTTTACTATTTCCAAATGTGTTCTCCACATGGGATATTATTTTCCCACACTTAATCAAGATTTGTTGTTAATATGTCAAAAAGTGTGTCAAGTTCCAACAACATTATAATCTTATCTGTATTCCTAGTCAAGCCTTACAACCAACTCAATATCTTTGGCCCTTCTCATAGTGGGGCATCTTGAACTCTTGGTATCATCAACCAATCGTGATATTCTTCAAGCATCATCATTTTATCTTCACCACAACTCGAGTGCTTCACTAAATAGGTGGAATCCATTTCACTCACATCCACCAAAGCTAACAAAATTGTCAATTTTTTTCTATCAAAGCATATCATTTGTCACTTGATATTCCCATAAGATCATCATAGACAACTAAAATTCCTTCAAAAATAAATATCTTAAGAAGATTTTTGTCTCTTTCAACATCAAAATTAAAGCTCTCATATCCTTACTATCCTCAAGCTAATGGACTAGCCAAAACCATTAACAAAACTCTTCACAATATTCTTACCAAAACTATTGATAAAGTAGGTCGAGATTGACACTTTGTCACATCCCCTTTTCTCTTTGGTCCTATCGAATAACATCCTGCACCTTTATGGGCACTACTTATTTCTACCTCTTTTATGGTTCTGAAGTTATTCTTCCCTCAAAGTTCAAATCCCATCCTTACGGGTTTCCCTCCGTGAATTTATCTCCATGAGGACTATCGTCAAGAGCATATAACACAACTTGAATTGTTAGACAAACATCACTTAATCACTCTTTAACATCATCATGATTATCAAGAGTGCATCAAATGTGACTTTAATATTGGTGACCTAGTCTTGAAATAAAATCAAAATGTCACTACTCTAGAAAGGAGCCAACATGGAAAGTTTTCTCCCAACTAGATTGGACCATACATTATCACACATAAGTATGGGTCTGGAGCCTATTTTTAGCATCTCTTGATGGTAAACCGGAAATGGAACCTCTCAATGCCTTGCACTTATAACTTTTCGACTGTTAACATACTTACCAATGTGATCTTAGTCACACACTAAGATCTCATTTCCATCACTAGCCCTTCCATCTCTCATGCATAGCTTATTCTCGTTGTCTAACAAGTAAAAATCCAAATATCTAAAAACAAATTATCAAAAGTATAGAATTCTCCCTCAAAGGAAAACTATCATTCATATCTTATCCTACCATCTAAAAATTCAAAATTAAAATCAAAAGCAAAATCTTAATGTAGACCACTCCCTCAAAGGATGGCTACATTCTTATTTCATGGTAGTAAAAGGATTCATGCTTTAATCAACTTCCCAAATCTCAAAAGTAATATTAAGATATCAAAAGAAAGCATGCCCGAAAAATATTCCCACATCGATCAAATTTCCCATATGTAGAAAACTTCCCGCATTGATCGGTTTGTACCATATTGATTAGAGTTCAAGGCATAAACCTAGGAATTCCACCTAAGGAAAACCTATTTTCCCTATACAAGGTCCATCTTAACCCCTTCGTGTCTATAACGGGTCTATAAACATACATTCCATCTTTGCCTCATGATCTTAAGTTTGACTAACTACCGTTAGTTATGTGTTAACACATGTTAAAGGTTGCAGTGCATGGATTTGCGTTGTTCCTTTCGCACATTACCTCTAATCCAATTCTAAAGCATATTTTCTATATGCACTCCTCCCTATGATAAAGTGTACTTTCTCACATTTAGGTCACCCTATCAAGTTCACATCTTATCTAATTACACTCTCCTAACCCCTTCAACTACCTCTTCCCTATCTACTCTAGCCAATCTCATCATCCTTTCATCTTTATCTAATCATATGTCTAACATCTATATCTAATATATCAGTTCATCATATATTCCCAATTATCCAAAATCATAAGCCATCATCATTCCTAAAATCTAAGATCATCTACATCATCATCTATATCTAATCATATCTGAATCCATCATTCCTATCGTCATATCTAACATCAACATCTAGTCTAATTATGTTGAAAGGCATATTCACTAGAGAAAGCTCGACCCCTCTCTGACAATAGAAAAGACATCAACATCTGTGATTTTTTGGTTGATCATGTACGAATTGTCATTTTACATATACGTGGGACACATCGGTTAGAGACTTTTAACTATTTTCATTCACGTTGTCATACTTAGTCAATGAGGCAATGGAAGGGGTTGACATTTGATGTTAAATTTTTTATCTCTCAAGCACGTTGTTTGATAGAGCTAGAGTAAACTTCCGTCATCTTCTCCATATTGCATCATTCACTTCTTTTGTTGCCATTTGTTAGGTTTTCTTAAGGATTTTTTTTTATGGGAAGATCCTCTAGAGTTGTGTAGTTGAGCGAGAAATTTCTCGAGATATTTAACAAAAGAATGCTCTAGATAGGTTTTGATGAATTCAGATTTCTTTGTGATGAACTCGTTTCTCTCGAGCCGAATATATATGGCCACTTCCAAATAGGTCATAGGCCATTTTTATTTAATATATCATATTTTTAAAAAAATTTATTACTTATTCATTCTATATGTATACCGTTATTACTACTAGTTTGTTTTATAGTTTTTAATAAATATATATTTTTTATTAATATTTATTAATATATATAATAAATTATATTTGTATATATTTATATAATAACATAAATAATGTTTTGTTTATTGTATTGTCAAATATTTTTGTTAACAATACATTTTTCATGTTTTTATTAATCTCAAATTATTACCCGAAAGGTGTTTTCATGAGCGGAAGTCTCCTCCCCTCTAATAGCCGATAGAGACATGAACGATTACAATTTATTTAGTTGACAAAGAATTGAAATTTATCAGGTCATATATGTGGTGTGCAGAGGTTGGAGACTACCCGTCACATGTCGATGAACAAAACTACCATGAGATCGTCAACATTCTACTCTTCCAATGCCAACTTCGTATCTTTGAAATTGAACACGTCAAGTAAGGGACGAGAAGAATGGCTACCAAGTAGATCCATATTGTCGTATGAAATACAATCATCCATATGTGCCAGTGGTCTATGTCATAATATTTGCCAGGATCCATCCTCTAGCTTTGAATTCCTTGTGTTGAGATCCCACATGCGGAAAATTGAATCCATATCTCGAACTAAGAAAAGGTTTTCATTGTCTTCTATGTCACAGTTCAAATACTATCATCGTGATGGTTTGACATGGACACATCAATAGATTTTGAGGTGAATTATGGGAAGAGCACGTAAGATTCGATCCACGCCGTCATCCATGGCAAGAAAAGTGCATTGGATATAACTTTCACCCCGGTCTTCTAGGGCTATAAGAGCTACCAATTCCTTGTCGGTGTACTAGATGAGGCTTGATTCCCAGTATTATTGGAATAATATAGAGGATTCAAAGCTATGGTAATTACTAATTATGGAATAAGATGAATTGATATTATAATTGGTGTTAGCTAAGAAAGAATGTCTGTTCTAAATAATTTAGGGATTTTTTGAATATTTTTTGGGAACTCATATTATCATTGTTCAATATGAAATTGACATGTATTTTATCTTGAGTTAACTTGCACTCATGAGAAAATTTATTATGGCTTAATCCTCCTCCATTTATGATAATCGATATAGAAATCAAAGCTTTTGATGTATTTGGTTAGTGAAGCACGAGACATTCATCTGTCATACACGAGGCTCACAAAGTGGTTAGAGAGAGTGACTGTCATAGGTTAGGTGAATAAAACCTATTTATGTCAAAGCTATATCATCGACATTGTTTATGTCAACTTCTTTGGTCTGCCTGATTTGATTTTATTAGTCCTTGTCAAATTCAATCGATACATGGGGCCCTAATGGGGTGTGAACAACCCCTCCCATGTTCCAACTCCCCAAATTTCCAGAGAGGTGATTGAACGTAATTCTTGGTTAAAATGGCTTGGTTGTTTTCAATCCAAAAATATCAAGGGCTTACTTTGAAGAGAGCCACTATTGATATTGGGGGCATGGAAAGACAGGGACTTACCTTCACAGCTATATCAAGAGTTCCCTCCTTGTTTTCCTTTCGAATTTTGCCCCTTTTTCCACTTAGTTGCTATGAAAAATGTCCTCAACACATCTTCTACAATCACGCTTACAAGAGGAATCTCATCTTTGTTCCTTGTCCTTAACACTCCCCTCTTAATCACTGGTGGACCTTCCCTTTCAAGCTACTCCACTTCTTCTAGAATCTAGATCTTTTCTACTTCTCCAATTTCCACTAGTTCATTTTGTTTTTCATTTACTAACTAGAAATATCATAATGCTTTGTTGTGTGTTTTAATTTATTTTCCCACTCAACAATATTTTTCTTTCAGCGTTAACATCACACACCTCATGCATGATTTCTATTATATACAATTCCCATCTAAATCCATCACATATATTCTAAGCCCAGTCATCTCATATTTACCATCTTTCATGTCATTTCCTAATCATCATCTATCATATTGTTTTCCCGTGTTTTGCAGCAAGCAAAATTCACTAGAAAACATGACAACCATACCATAATGTCAAAATGTTTTCATGTTATACCTTTCCAAGACACCACCAGTCATATTTTCCCCCGTATCAGTCCTATATATTCATTCAAATGATCTATATGATTTTTTTATCCATTCACCTAGGTGATTTAGGAAGGAAGGGTCATTCAAATAACTCTTGGAGCAACATATCTAAAGTGGAGTTTCAAGCAATATTAGGAAGGGGTATCATTAACTTTCCTAAGACAAGTGCACAACCCCTAGATTGGATCAAATTAATTCATCAAGGATGAGTATTAAAGAGCAAGGAACATCAAGGAATTTATTTTGGAATATTCTAGGAAGTTTTGGAGGTTTTGGAGTGAGTTCACCAAAAGCGGGTTTTGAGGTCGAAGGAGCTTGCACCTGCAAAGAGTACTTGAGATGAAAGAGGATATTTTAGGAGCTCAAGAATGGGTTGTGGGCCCAAAATATATAATTTTCAATAAATGTCAGACCTCTACATGGTGGGAAAAATAGATAAACTTCAAACCCCAAGCATTTTTCTAGGTAGCTTATTATTTCGTACACCACGGGTGATCCCTGAGAAAAAGGAGGTTTTGAAGGTTTTTCAAGAATAATAAATCCATGGTATGGATACCATCATTCTAAAAATTCATTTTCCATGTGAAATAATATAAATAAGCGTGTAAAAATTCATTCGGGAGCTCAAGTTATGGTCTTTCTAAGTCGTCCTCCGGGGTATGTGTTTCGATAATTAATCAAATTTGTAAAGGGACACATGGCACCTGAGGCTGATGCAATTTTTTTCACCCATTTACCCAAAAGAAGGGACAAGAGGTGCAAAAAGTTCATCCTCCCCCTTTAAGCTCTTTAGTCACTCATATGACCTCGACGGCTCACTTTAAGCTCATTTGATTGAGTTGACTTCCTCCTCCACCAACCCCTGCATGCTCACCACTTATCTTGAAAGGGATAAGGAACATTATTTTACATCCATTACACCAAGGAAAAGGGAAAATGGAAGAATTTTTTTTCCCCACTACCTCCTCTTTTCTTCTCACACCATATATTCAACAATTGTCATTTTTTTATTTCCTCCACATCTCTCCATTTGCACCCGAAACTCTAGGGAATTTTTTTCCATAATTCCTTCACCATTTTCTAATTATCCTTTATTCCACCATCTCCCTTAGATCTCAACACCATTATTTTTCAAGAAAAACCAGAAAAATCCATGTTCAAAACTTCATTTTTGTCTGGAATGAATAGGTGCACATGAGAATGAAAAATGCAATATTTAAAAAAATAGTGCGCGGATTGAAATGAAACTTATCACATCCTTCTAAATTATTAGAGGATGACAAAACCCATGTGCTAGATTTTACATACAATATCAAATATTATTTTTCATGATCAAAACCTAGTTTCCTCGAACAAAACTTTGAAAATTAATATCTCTTGTTCCTAAAATCGGTTTGATTTGAAACTTCAGAGGTGTAATAAGGAAGAAAAACCATATCAGAAAAACCATTTTCATCAAAATCTGACACCCAAAAATGTAGTTTCTAAAAATAGTAAGCCTCAAATGAGAGATAATTGCTATTTTTAGTAAGGTCTCATAAGAGGCAGCTTCTAGTAAAGGTGATGTGCATATTGATCAACTAGAAGGAGAAACAGAGTGACCAAAGTTGAAAGGGGTGAGAAATTCCAATTTACTAAAAATAATGAACTCCCATTCCTACTACGAGGGAAGTGTCTTGAAAGCCAAGAAATGAAAGCTCAAAATATTACTATGGCTTCCTCTTCTGAGTGATTGTTCCAGTTTCCCATTCATTTGTGCAATCAAGATCAAAGGAATGGTGGAACTTCATGGTTTAGGGTGATTGTTTCACATTGTAGAATGGGAATTCTTCAATAATCAAATGTAATTCATCGTGAGCCTTTTAATCGGTGTAGAAATGTGGCCATGTTGTAAAGGTCATCAGGGTCCATTTTCTAGCTTCAACCTCTTTAGAAGGGATCTTCATGAGAGAAACTCATGGTCACCAAAGGAATCATTCAATAGTGTTTCTAAACACTTAGTTCATGGTGTCCATGTTTCATTGATGAAGGTTTCTCATGGTGTAAAGCATTCGAGGATCTAGAGTTCAATGAATTGGAGTGTTTCATTGAATCATCTAGCAAGGATTAGTGAACTTCATTAAAGTCATCTTCTTCATGACAGTATTTCTTAGTTCTTGTTATCCATTTTTGTACCCCATGCAAAATAGACTAACTTGCAAGCCTAGGCATTGAAAGTTAATGAAGTACATGTATTTCATAAACTAGGGTAGCTCGTGGATGGCTCGACCAAGTTATTACCGAGTTGACTTGATGCGATGAGCTAGAAAGTTATGATGGCTGAGTTATGGCCAAGTTGGTTGAGGTCAAACAAATGAGCCGGTGGAAAATTTGTTACCAGTCGGTAGCAGCATTTTTTTGTGCTATCGGTCGACAACATTAGAACATGCTACCACCCGGTAGTAGAAGAAGGTGATAGTGGTGAATTGGTGGGGTCACAGGTGAGAAATGGAAAAGAAACATCAGTAACATATTTATATACTACTAGACGGTAGCATCTTTGGATACTACCAACCGGTAGAATGTATGCATGCTATAGGCCGATAGCATATAAAATACTACGGGTCGGTAACATGTTTGGTGCTACTAACTTGGTAGTGTGGCATTGAAAGTGGTGGCTAGTTAAGTGGTGATGTGAGGGACACTAAGTAAGCACATACGGATGCTGCCACTAAGAAAGAAATTCATGCTACTAACCGATAACAAAAGTGTGCTACCATCGGTTATGAGGGTAGAGTAATTTAGGGTAATGAAGAAGGTGATGATATGATTTCTACTGATGGTTATAGGGAAATATACTAACGATCGGTTGTATGGATTAAAAATCACCTAAAAATAGGAAATAAAGGTAAAATAATGCAACCAACCAATAGGAGAAACATGCTTCCAACCGACACCATGAAGATTATGTAATCGGGTCATTTGGAGTTAGAATGCTACCATCCTGTGGGAAAAATGCATGCAAACAGATGAATTCTCTATATAATGTAAAAGAACCCTCATTTTGAGGGGGACATTCTGGAATGTAAAGGAACTATGTAAAAAAATTTCTAGAGCTTTTGTGAGTTGTAGGCCTCAAATTTGAGCATTTTGCAAAGGATTCTTTCTTATTGTGTCTACTTTGTAATGAATTGTGCATCCTTTTGAGCAATAAAATTCATGTTTTGTGGATTTTTCTACCCTATCTTGTGTTATATTGCATTTCTTTCCTTCCATTACATTTTTGTATATATTGTGCATACTTTATTCTTCTTGTAGGACTCAAATGTTGTTTCCACAAAAATGGACGATTTGAATGTTTTTGGATTTGTGGCATCTCTCTTCTTCCCTCTTCTACTTCATTTTATTTCTATTTTCACTCACTTGGAATATCTCCACCCTTTTTCTTGGTGTTATCACCTCCCTTAGTTAGGATTTAAATTTCATGTATCTCTCTCCTTGGTCCCTTGGAATTTTAGGTTAGTGTTAGGTAGTTGCATTTTCTTTCTAGGTGTAGTTTTAGCATTAGATTAGGTAGAGGAACCAACCTTCTCTGGAGGGTTGTCTCATTTAAGGGTCCCACACCTTGAGATAATCCCATGTTACTTGAAACAGTAAATATCTCATAATTTTCATGACATATTAGAGGGTGTTAGTTTTTGGTGATAACAATTTTTGGCATGCCAGTGGGACCAAAAGTCAATATTTCTAGTTTTATCAAGTTTGGGTGTGTATCTTGGTAAAAATTTGGCCTTTTGAGGCACCCACACAAAACACATATGATGACTCTACTAGAAAATCTACTGGTTTTAGTAGTTAAAGTGCCTCAAGTTCATGAGAAGGATTTAGAGAAGGTCCAAAAAATAAATAAGGAGTCTTTGAGTACCATCAACTATCACCTAGAGGGGAAGAAGAGGAAGAATAGTTCAAAGATCACCATCTCCACCAAATAGAACTCTATCCATGCCACCTCTTGGTAGAACCTTTCTTGCAATCTACTAGAGTTCTTAGGCCTATCATAATGGCAACACAGAAAATCTAGGGTTTGTTAATTTTACTAGTAGTAGTCCTCTTGCTCTTAATGCCAAAAATCCCATTCCAACATCTACACTTAAGAGTATCCCTTTCTTCACTGGGGAGAATCATACCACTCTAGTAGACCATATTCAAGACATTTCCAATGTTTGTGCTATCCATCAAATTTTTGAACAAGATGTGGCTATTAGGATTTTAGCCTCTTCATTCAAGGGAGAGCTCTTCAATGGTTCAAAAGCTTGAACAACAGGGTCAATCACCAATTAGAATCAGCTGGGAACAACCCTTTGTGATCAATTTGGAGAAAAGTAGATAACCTCTCCTTGCTTGAACAATTGATGACCATAAAGAGGGCTCCCAATGAGCTCATGGAAGACTTCAATTTTAGGTTTTAGAAGACCTAAAGATGATTCCAACCCTTATTAGACCAAATACAAAAGGTTTTTCTTTATTTTTAAGAGCTTTAAATTATGATATTGTTATAATGATTCAATCTATGGGGTGTAACATTTCCTAGTGTTTATGCCATGGCCATTAGGCTGAATTTTTTTGATTCAAGTTGGGAAACTTTCTCCCAGGCCTCCCATGCCTATTTACCCAGAAATTGAAAACCCTAATCGAACCCCTAAGTTAGCACCTATCCCAACCCCAAGAAACCAAAGCTCTAGTGAAGCATCCACCTCCTCAAGTACTTCAACTAAATTACAGGAAGTAATGAAACAATTGTAAAATTTTGGGAATGAGTTGGTATCCCTTAAGAGGCAACAAGCCCAAAATTTTAGACCTTATCAACCTCCATACCAACCAAATAATCCCTTTTACCAACCAAACAAACCTCCAGCCCAAGCTAAATCAAAATCAAAACTAATTCCTTCTCTAGACCATTTCAACCATATAATCCCAATGCAACTAGCTCATCCCAAGCTTTGGTTCCTATTCAAAACAATCTTGTACAAGATTATGAGTGGTGTTTCCCTTGTCATCTTCCACACAACCAAGAAACATGCCCTAATGGAATTTTGAACCAAGATTTGATGGTGAAAAGTGTATTTGTTTCCCAAGAGACACCTATAGAAGAAATCAACAGCAATTGGTCACTCAAGAGGCACCTCAAAGTGACACTTCACTTGTGAATTGAAAGAAGATTTTTTGGAATGAATCAAACTCTTCCTTAAGGGGTGGTTGTAAAAACACAAGATCCAAAAATAGCAATAGAGAGAGGGACATGGACTAGAAAATGTAGGACCATCTCAACCTTCTTTGACAATTCAAGGTGGTGATAGTCAAACATGGTTCCAAATGTGTAAAATCAGCCCAATGGCCCTTCCACATCAACTCAAGTGAAAGAAAATATGTTTACAGGTAGGGTGCAACATAAGGATAACCCAAATCCATTAAACATCCTTGAGTAGATGAAGAAAAAAAATGTGAGCATATCTATGTGGGATTCATTGGCAATTCCAAGCCAAAGGGACCTCTTGCAAGCAACCATGGCTAATTTTCTATCCCAAATGAGCCATCTAAAGATCAAGAGAAAGTTCTCACCAATGCAATGCAAAAAAAGGAGGTCAACCAAGTAGAAACATGAAGCCTCCACCTTTCTATGTGTCATTAATCATAAGGAGTATAATTGGTGCATAATTTTATGATTGACTTTGGGCAACAACTCAATGATCCAAAGTAGATTGTAGACTAATTAGGCCTCAAATATGAGCCTTTTTCAAAAGGTGTAGTGTAGTTAGATGGAACAATAGTAGAACTTTGGGTTATTAGAGGTATAAGCCTCACATTGCATGCATGTCCAATGTTTCAGTTTCTCAAGATGTGTCTATAATTGATCTACCTCCACTTTTTCCCTATGTCTATCTAGGGATTTCACTACTAAAATTGGAGGCTACTTATCAAGTAGATTGGTCTCACATGCTCTTTTTAGGACCAGGTATGGCACTAAGGTTACTATTAAATCTGAACCCATTTCTACATACCATGTGGAACCTTACACCCCTAGTCCTATCAATGCAAATTACACAATTTTTGATGAAGAGATTGTCCTAGTACTCAAGAAGTTGACACTTCAGATTGGGGCATTCCTGACCTGATACTTGATGAATGGGAACATAAGTGACATAGCTATGATCCATACAAGGAGATTGGAAGAAGCTGAACTCTCTTCAAGGAACCATAAAATTGAAGAAGATGGTCTTGGGATCTATTTCTTACATGAAGAGAACACACCCTTACCTAGTGTGACCAAGCCAAATGATGAAGAAGAGAAGGAAATGGTAGATGTTTTTGATGGATCAAGGAGTAGACAAGGTGTGGGAGGAGGTGTAGTACTTATGTCCCCTAAAGGTATAAATTTTTACTCTTCTTTCAGGTTTCAATTTAGCTTCTCTAAAAATACAGTAGAGTATGAATCCCTTATCCATGGACTACAATGGGAAAGGAAGAAGAACATTAAAAATTTGTAGGCCTTTGGGGATAGTGAATTGATAGTGAACTAGGTTAGAGGTTCCAATGCAGCCAAAAATGATTTACTTAAGGCCTACAAGCATAGAGTGTGGGATATTTATGGAGGATTTTGAAGCCTTCAATATTCAAGGCCATTCCAAGAAAGGAGAATGAGGTTGTTGACAGACTTGCTACAATTGGAGCAAGGTTTGATGTTGTTGAAGATGTTAGGAGAGACAAAGTTTAACCTCATATTAGGATGATAGTGAGACCATTATACCATATAATAGCACAAATTGGAAAGTGTTTGAGAATGACCAGAAAATTATCAACTTCATTCAAGAAGAAGTTGAGTTTTCTCAAAAAATTAGGACAAATTGGAAGAGTGGTATGGAGACTAGGTTATACAACTTAGAAAAAAAAGATTCCTAAGGGCCTAGTGACCTTAGAGTCCATCTTTATCCCCAAATGATCAGTTAAGAAAATAAAGGAAAACATAAAGGTCAAGGGTGATGATGTAGAACCTATCTTAGTGGGTTAAGGTAAATCTCTTCAAATTGATAAGGTAAGCACTTCTCAAGAGAAACATGATTTTGTGAAACTTTTTCAAGATTTTTTTGCTGATGTTTTTACATGGAGAACTATGAAGACCTTCAAATGGTTTTGATCCTAAAGATTAGCTCAGGCATACCATTGAGTTGGACCCTGAGCCAAGAGTATGATGATGTTTTTAGACAAAAATAGAGGCCCATCAACCCACATATTGAGCCCTTGATGAAGAAGGATTTGAACAAGTTGATCAAAGAAAACATAATTTTTCCTATCAAACATTCATCTTGGGTTTCCAATCTTGTTCCAATTTGGAAGAAGAATGGAGAGATCAGGATGTGTGTGGAATTTAGAGACTTGAACAAGGCTTCCTTGAAGGATCACTACCCACTACCTTCAATGGAACAAATTATACAAGTGGTAGTAGGTTCAGGAAGGTTTTCCCTCCTTGATGGGTACTCAGGGTATAATCAGATCATGGTAAAAGGGGAGGATCAATTCAAGACAACCTTCACTACAAAATGGGGAACCTATGCTTATAGGAAAATGCCATTTGGTCTTTCTAATGCTAGAGAAATTTTCCAAAGGCCATGGACATGGAATCCAAGGGTTGATTAACAAGATTGTTCTTGTCTATCTTGATGATATCATGATGTTCTCCAAGGATGCAAGTTGATCACCTCCTTCATCTTAGAAAGTCTTTGAAAGGTGTAGGCAGTTTAGAGTCTCTCTTAATCCTAAGAAGTGCATCTTCTTGGCTCATGAAGGTAAACTCCTAGGCCACATTATTTTTCTAAGGAAGGTTAAGAATTGATATAGAGAGAGTTACTGCCATTCTTGCACTACCACTTCCTAGTCATAAAAAGTCCCTTCAAATCTTCTTAGGAAGGATCAACTTTGTTAGGATATTTGTCCCTAATTTTTCCAACCTTTTCAAGCCATTGACATTAATGTTGAAAAATAACATGGATTTCAAGTGGACCACTAAAGGAAAGGAGGGTTTTAAGCCATAAAGTAGGCTATTGTGTAGGCCCCAACTCTTGTTAATCCATATTTCTCAAAGGATTTCATTTTGTATGCCTTTGGAGTGCTTTGAGACAATCTCATTGTGCTAGTGCAACTGAATCAAGAAGGGATGGAGCAACCTATTGCATTCTTCAGCCAAGGCCTTGAAGATTATGAGGTAAGATATTCATTCATTGAGAAACATGTCCTTTCTATGATAAGAAGTTTAAATAAATTCAGACATCTAGTATCAAATAATATAATTCATCTACTAGTTTCACATGTTGGTGTAAAAGATTTTATTTTAAACAAGGATCTTAATGAGAAAGGGATTGGCTTGGATAACCAAGGTCATGGAATATGAAATTGATATTAAGGTGACCAAGCTGGTCAGAGGTAAAGGTTTGTGTGAGCATTTGGCTTTAGACCAACAGATTGAGTAGGAAGCTGCTTTAGTATTTCAAGATGACTAGGTATAATCAACCAATACCTTACCCAACTCTTGTTGGACTCAGGATATAGTACACTTCCTCCAAATAAGTCAATGCCCTAAAGGTTGAGTAAAGCTAAGAGAAGGTACTTCAGGATCCAATCCATTCCATATGTGCTTGTGGATGGTATTCTATTTCAAGAAAGATGTAAATGGTGTCCTCCTTAAGGTGCATCAAAATAGGTCAAATAGAGAGATATTACATGAATTCCATGATGGGGAAATAGGTGGTCACTTTTCCCAAGAGTAACAACTCTCAAAATCATGAAGGTTAGGTATTACTGGCCTAATATTTTCAATGACTGCTATACATGGATTAAAAATGTAAGAAGTGTTCCTTCTTCATAGGTAAAGAGAAACTACAACTCTCCCATGCCACCCCATATCTATAAATGAACCATTTTACAATGGGGAATATATTTTATTGGGGTTATTAATCCCAATTCAATCTGGGACATAAGTGGATCCACACAACCACATATGACTTCACCAAGTGAATGGAGAAGTTACACTAAAGGAAGTAAATGAGTCCAAATTTTGGAGTTTTATGAAGGTATTGTGGTAAGTTTTGTGTACCCTTCCACAATTATTTTTGATAATGCTCTAAATTTTCTTAGATTGAAGATATCTGATTGGGCTATGAAGAATGGTATATATTTGAGCACATATTCAAAATATTACCCCTAAGGTAATGGGTAGGTTTAATCCACCAACAAGAATATTTTAAGGACCATAAGGAGGACTCGTATGAAAACTAGAGAACATGGCACAAAAAACTAAAATGAGCCTTGTGGGATGATAGGATCGCTCCCAAGAAGTCAAGTGGTAATTATCCTTATAGGATGGTTTATGCAAGAGAAGAAAAGCTGCCAATATCCCTTGAATTAATAGCATTGGATCTTATTAAACAACTTGATCTATTTGAGTTTTAAGAAGAACAACTCTCAGAATCATGAAGGCTAGGTATTCTTGGTCTAATATTGTCAATGAGTACTATACATGGATTAAAAATTAAGAAGTGTTCCTTCTTCATAGGTAAAGAGAAACTAACAACTCTACCATGCCACCCCATATCTATAAATGAACCATTCATGCAATGGGGATTGGATTTCATTGGGATGATTAATCCAAATTCAATCCTAGGACATAAGTGGATCCTCACAACCACATATTACTTCACCAAGTGAATGGAGGCTATTTCACTAAAGGAAGTGAATTAGTCTAGAATTTTAGAGTTTTATGAAGGTATTGTGGTAAGATTTGGTGTTCCTTCCACAATTATTTTTGATAATGCTTTAAATTTTCTTGGATTGAAGATATCTAGCTCCGGGGCAATTTATGAAGAATGACATATATTTGAGCACATCTTCAAAATATTACCCCCAAGGTAATGGGAAAGTTGAATCCACCAACAAGAATTTGTTGAGGATCATAAGGAGGACTCTATATGAAAACTAGAGAACATGGCACACAAAACTAAAATCATCCTTGTGGGATGATAGGATCACTCCCAAGAAGTCAACTGGTAATTATCCTTACAGGTTGGTTTATGGAAGAGAAGAAAAGCTGCCAATATCCCTTGAATTACTAGCATTAGATCTTATTAAACAACTTTATCTATTTGAGTTTAAAGCCATGGAGGTCAGATGTACTGAGCTCATTGAGCTAAAGGAGTTGAGAAACTAGGATATGCAAGCTTTAAAGAAAGATCATGATCAAATCAATATGAGTTTTACAGGAAAGAAAAAGAAAAATCTTCCAAGAAGGAGACTTGGTCCTGAAATGGGATGCAGACAAGGCCAAACTAGGAAGACATTCCAAGTTTGATGCAATGTGGAGTGGCCCTTACATGATTTTAGGTGCAAGGTAAACAATGCTTTCTAGTTGTCAAAATTGGATGGAGAAGAATTACAGATTCTAGTCAATAGAATCTATCTCAAGAATTGTTATTGAATCAAAAATATCCTTTGTACATAGTAGATTAGTTCAATTCCTCTAAGTTCTTGCAACACATTATTCTGTTGGTAGTTTAGGTTTTGATTTTGTATAAGTGCTTATGCACACTCTGCATGTCCCATTTGGGATATGTATGATTTTCATGTTTGTACATAGTTGTGCCTTTTGTTGTTGTTGCACTTTCTAGTTTCAGGCAGGGCCTTGTGATGGGAATAATCAGTTACCAACTCAAGTAGTTTCAGATGATAATCAAATCCATGTAGTGCTCCATAGGGACTCGGTGGTGAATTTTTCAAGTATCATATTAGTTCTACTTTTCAAGCTAACTCCATGCCCAATGGATACTTTAGAGCTATTGATATTTGCAATATAGAAAGCATATCACCCTATGACTTATGAAATTATTATCGATTTTGAACCCCATGCAAAAATGGACTAACTTGCAAAGCCTAAGCATTGGAGTTTAATGGAGTACATGTATTTTAGAAACCAGTGGGTAGCTCGTGGATGGCTCGGATGAGTTATGACCAAGTTAATTTGATGCAGAGAGCTAGGAGTGTTATGACGGTGAGTTATGGCCAAGCTGGTTAAGGTCAAACAAATGAGCCAGTGGAAAAGTTGCTAGCATTCGGTAGAATTTTGGTACTATTAGTTGAAAAAATTATAACTTGCGATCGAACAATAGCAAGAGCACATGATGCAGGTGGTAGAATGGTGGGGTCCCGGTGAGAAATTATGAAGAAGCGTCGATAACATCTATGGATGCTACCGGATGGTAGCATATAGAATGCTATTGGCCGGTAGCATGTTTGGTGCTGCTCATTAGCTAATAGTGCGATGGTAGAAGCAACAACCAGTTAGGTAGTGATGTGAGGAATGCCACTAGCATGTACAAATGCTCTTGGCTAATAGAAATTTCATGCTTATCGACCAACAACAAAAGTGTGCAACCAAGCTGGTTGTGAGGGCAGAGAAAATTAGGGTAATGAACTAGGTGATGGTACAATTGCTACTAACCGATTGTAGGGAAATATGCTATCGACCAATTATATGGATTCGTGACCGGATGAAAATAGGAGAACAAGGTAAAGTAATGCAACCAACCAATAGGAGAAACATGCTCCCGAGATGACACTATGAAGATTATGCAACTCGATCATTTGGAGAGAGAATGCTACCGTATACGGGAAAAAGTGCATACAAATGATTGAATATAGGAATATCAATGACAGAATGTGCATTAATGAATATGGTACAAATTGGTTCAACAACTAGTTTAATGAGGTATGACACCCATGGCTACCCATGCAAGCAAGGTACCCTTGGGAAGCAAATTGTATGGATGCCCATACCTCTTTTTAGAGAGTTAATGCAGGTTGTCGGTTGGTGAAGAAAATTTGAGGTTTTCTCTCTATATAATGTAAAATACCTCTCATTTTGATGGGGTGACATTTCGTAATGTAAAGGAACTCACAAAATTGTTCTAAATCTTGTGTGAGTTATAGGCCTCAAATTTGAGCATTCTGGCAAAGGATTCTTGCCTTGTGTCTAATTTGTAATGGATTCGCATCTTTTGAAAAATAAAACTCATGTTTTGTGGTTTTTTCTACCCTAGCTTGTGTTATATTACATTTCTTGCCTTCCATTGCATTTGTAGGTATATTGTGCATACTTTATTCTTCTTGTAGGACTCAAATCTATTGTGCTCCATGAAAATGGAGGTTTGAATGTTGTTTTGGACTATGGCACTTCTATCTACCCTCTCTTACTTTGTTTTCTTTATATTTTCATTCACTTGGAATATCTCCACCCTTGTTCTTGGTGTTATCACCTCCCTTAGTTAGGATTTAAATTTTATGTATCTCTCTCCTTTGTCCCTTGGAGTTTTAGGTCGAGTGTTAGGTAGCCATATTTTCCTTATAGGTGTAGTTTTAACATCATATTAGGTTGAGAAACCTTCCTTCACTGGAGATCCATCTCAAGTAGTAAGTCCCATAGCTTGAGAGATGGTCCTATATTAGCAAAGAGTAGGGATTTGTAATTTGTAAATCCTAGAGTGTTACTTTTTTCCATAGCAGTTCTCACTCCCATATTTCTATCTCTTCTTTTCCCCACTTTCTCTCTCCTCTATGTTCTTATTCTTCGTTGGGTTATAATTTTTCATAATGCCACTATTTTAACTAAAAAGTGACTTTATGATTATAATGTAATAAGTTACCCTTATTTTATAAAAGGGGACTTAATTCTCTCCTAGGAATTCGAAAAGTCACAAGTTGTGTAAAGGCATATGAAAGGTCATGTGGGGGGTAGGCGAAGAGTCATCTTAAGTTCTATAAATTGTAAAGGAATACCCTTTATAAATGGTTATCAATTTTGTGTGTTCATGAGAGAGTATTCCTTGTGAAGAAGAAAAAAGATAACATTTCCTCCATTTTCTCACCTCTATGTTCTTCTCACTCTCACATATGTACAATTTTGCTATAGCATCAATGAAGAAAGAAGGAGTTTACAATATTTTTGATAAGGAAGTTTCTGAAACTTTGTGTTCTAAGCTTTAACTTGTCTTGTTCCCTTTGCAAAATTGTGTTGATTTTTATATTATGTGTGTTGGGATTTTCTAGTTAATGGTTGTAAGAATATGATTTTATATTTATAACATTAATCCCCTCATATTTTTCTCACTCCATTCCCTGCTCTCCTAGTAAATTCCTCTCTAGAAAGTGATTATTAAATTTTCCACGGGGTCATTGAGTGCCCATGTTGGATCCCCCACTGTAAGGCCACCAAGGAAACAAAATTTCACACATGCATACAAACATAGAGTTGCATTGTTTGATTAGAGGTACTTGGATTCCCAGCACTATTGGCAAGATAACCACCACTTTTTCCACATGACAAATTTTCCCACCAAAATTTTGGTGCCCACTGGGGCATACTTGGTAGCATCTAAACCCAAAATACGATCACTAGAAAATACCAAAAAAAAATCAAATATTCCAAAAATACAAAAAAATCAAAAATAGAAAAAAGGAGGAAGAAATTAATAGAAATCCATTGCTAAAAGACCTATTGTCAATTCCTGCAAGTTACCCTTCATATTCCATAGTGTTATTTCATATTCTTGTTGCAATATTTTCTCAAAGAATTGGCTGAAAAAAATATACTAGGTTGAGTAGGTTGAGAGGAATTGTTGATCCCAATTTTAAAGCTTTGCAAAATTAACAAGAAAAAATCAGAGATAACCCCTACTATTTTCTCAAGCTTCATATCCATCGAGGTATTTAAGTGGTACTCTGTTAATCCTATTCAAACTCTTATTGATACCCCCTACAAATTCTCCTATCTCTCAACCACTATTGAGCATTGAGTTCCCAAGTAAAGAAGGATGAGAATGAGAAGACTAATCGAGAGAAGAATTTGTAGAAGTAAGAGTAGAATCCAAAGCTAAAATAAAAGCAACAATTATAGAAAAAGTAGAAATACCTCAACCAATTATTCCATGGGGAAGAAATACAAGTCAACTTGCTCTTACCCCCTCTCCATAATCTACCAAAATATTCCCATAAGAACTTTCCTAAGTTCAAAGGTGATGGCACACAACTCCCGAAGAGCAAATATCAGCCTTCACCACATCATGTGAGATTCTTGGGGTTGAACATGAAGATTTCACTGTAATATTGTTTGTGGAATATCTCAAAGAAAACCAAGTAGAATGGTTCCAGCTCTTGCCTTCCCGATCCATCACTTGTTGGAATGACATCAAGACCCGCTTCGAAGAAAGATTCAAATTTGTTGAAGATTGCCAAGACCTCATTGTTCAATTGGTACAAATGAAGAAAGAGGCAAAGGAGACTATGAGATACTTCATGGCCTGTTTCAATAGGTTACTCAAGAGAATATAGGAAGATGAGCCACCTTCCGATAAAAACGTGAGAAGATTATTTATTAATGCCCAATCACCGGAGGTAGGATTCTTTTACGGAGGGTCTAACCAAGGTATCTTACAAAAGCATAACGAATGGCCATCAAATTTTAAGATGATCTCATCCTATCTGGAAAGATCAAGAACCCTTCAAAGGGTAAGGCTCAACATCCCAAAGATGAGATAATTGATCCTTTCCTACAAAAATTGGAAAATGAAATGGCATCATTAAAGAGGGAAATTTTCCAAATAGGATCCTATTAAATTTTAAGCAAAAATAAAATTTTAGGAATACCTCAAAGGATTGCCTTAGAGGCCCACCCTATCAATGTAAGTTATGGGACTCAACAAGATGAAGACGATGATTTTATAGAGGTTGAGGAAGTAGATAATGACATACAAATCAATTTTTTTGAATAATCAGAAGGTGATGAAGATGATGACATAGAGGCACACTGGGATTTCATGTGTGGTGTTTACCCAATCTCTGTCTAAAAAGGGAGCTTATTCCCTAATAGTGCTATAAAGAAGAAGATCTAAGATCCTCTGTGGTGAATCCACTAAAAATAATAATAAGTTGAGGATATCTAATTCAACCTTCTATAAGGTCCACATTGGAGAAACCTTTCCTATAGAAAAGGTCATCCACTAGTTCAAATAAGTTTTCCAATTTTCCTTCTAATTCAAATTATGCTCCTAAAAATATAGTGCTTCAAAATATTCCACTTTACCTTTCAAAATAGGCTTCGTTCCCTAAACATCTTCCCTTGCTTCCAAGCCTATCTCGAATCCAAAAGAAGTGTTTTCATCTCCCTATCTACATCTTCTCCTTTTAACATCATAGATTATATAAATAGAACCAAAGTATAGATTTTTGACATTGAATACTTGCGTAGACTCATCTTGAACAATTTGAAAGATTTTTCCAGCATATCAAGGTAGTAGTCAAAAGCCCAATGTTGTGAGTCCTAGTTCTAAAGGAATAATATTAAACCCACCTACACCTCCATAACATAACATGCTTTATTTGAGCACATCTAAGACTAATAAGTTTTATCCTTTCTACATCTCCTTTCTCATTGGAGTATACATATTAAATAATTGTATAATAGATTTAGGTGCCTACGATAAATGTAATTCCCATGAAGGTTGCCAAGGATATTAAACTCACTATGATTCAGCCCATTGTCTCTTGTTACTTAATGGAGTCAAAAGAGGTCCCACTTGAAGGAAGGTCAAAGATGCACATGTGGATATCACCAAATTTCTTGAAAAGAAGGTTTCAATGATGATCTTGGTAGCGAGATATTCCAACTTCTTTTGTAATATTGCTGAGTAGGAATTTATGTCAATATATGGGATGGAAAATATAGATGAATTGGTATTTTTTAACCATTCCGATTAAGGGAGACATGGAAAAATTGCTTCCAGAGAAGAAGATAAGGCACACGGTGAAAAAAGTAGGAAATCTAAGAGCCAACATCTTATACCAAAACAACAAAAGGATGCATATTTTTGTAACAAATGAGAAGGAAGATGAGATTCCATTCTTAATATGACCAATCATTCCTTCCCATATAGGTATGGATCTTGAAGAAGCATTGAGGAAATTTGAGTTACAAGAAGATAGCCCCAAATTTTTAGATGATGAAAACCTTGAAGAAGAGGAAGCGGTCTTTGTTAAATTTCAAATGGAGAAATCAACTTGTATACCTACCTAGGATGAAGAGATGTTATCATTCTCATTCAAAGACGAGGATTCCCTAGATAATGCCCTCCACAAAGAAGAAACAAAGCCAATTTTTGATGAGATCTTGAAAGAACTAAAAAGAGAATCGGTGTGTAAGATTTTCTCAAAGTTTTGGAAGAGACAGACAACACCTAGAACTAAGTCTCTAACTCCTGATGAGAGCTATGGATCTATAAGATAAACATCTAATTACAAATCCTCAATCAATTTGAAGGTTGGCCATGAAAAATAAAAACATGTTGAAGAACCCGATGTCCCCATGAACAGATGGGCAATGGATGCAACAATGAAGTTGAATTTTTCTCCTTTTCTTTTGAAGAAGAAGATTCTCTATGGTATTAAATTCCTTAAAGATGAATCTCCCCTTGAAAAGAAGTGATAGGATTCCATAAGCCTAAAGATGATGAAATAGTCCATGTCAATGGTTACCTCGAATCTCAAAGTGAAGATTTTCCAAATTAGGGTAAAAGGGATCTTTGGATAGTTTCAAATAATAATTTATTATAAGACATTTTGGAAGTAACAACAAGCATGGGAGATCCAAAGATAAGTATTTACCCCTTAGCTCATGTGATGGCCTTGCAAGATGGATATGAGGTTATTTTTAATCCTCCATTCAACATTCAAATACATCATAATGATATGGGTCAAAAAGATGAATTCAAGGCCCTTTGTAGAAAATATGTGAATGAACATGAATGTGGGAATGAAAAGAGATCAGAAGATTCAAACAATTTGAATGAAAACCAGCCTTGGGGTAGCAAAGTGAGATACTCAATGAAAAATAAGCATTATGGATGAACCCAAAAGACAATTGGTATTCTAAAACAGAATCCAAATATGATATGGGCAATGAAATTTCTAAGAGAAGGTATAAGCATCAAGAAGATCATGTAGGATCACTCCTAAAAATTACACGGACAATCATGAAAACATCTGGCTTTCATAAGTAGTTGAGAAGAGGAGGCTATTTTCTTGAACTAGTCAATGGCTTCGTGGAATGAAATCATTCAATGTTATCCCTTTAGGGGTAAATTAAAACAAGGAAAGTTCCTAATTTAAAGTGAGTTGTCCCCTACATTGTACCATAGGTGATTTAGGTGTGTGTTTTCTTTTTTTGTGTGTTATTTCAATTTTGTGTGTTGTGTGTTTTACTTTTTGTGTGTGTGTGTGTGTGTAATCCTTGCTATCTGTTGTAAATGACTCTGTGAAACCCAATGGATAAGGCACTGGTCAATGTTTTGTAAATTAATATTCTAGGATTTCTCATGTCATGTCCTCACTATTATCGGTCCATAACATGTCCCTAAGCTTAGAGCTTGTTGTTGTCCTCTATTTTTGCATAGGTAAAATTCACTACTAAAAAAGACAACCATACCATAATGTCAATTTTTTTTTCATGTTATACCTTTCTAAGACACCCCTAGGTCATATTTTCGTATATCAGACTTATCCTATCATTTAAATTAGCTATATTTTTTTCTATCCATTACCCTAGGTGATTTAGGAAGAAACAAATCATTCAAATAATTCTTAGAGAAACACATCCAAAAGTGGAATGTCAAACAATCTTAAGAAGGGCTATCATTAGCATTCCTAAGATAATTACACAACCCCTGGAGTGTATCGAAGGAAAAAATTAATAAAGGATGAGTATTAAAGAGCCAATAACATCAAGGAACTTATTTTGGAAGATTTTGGGAAGTTTTGGAGGTTTTGGAGCTAGTTCACCGAAAGTGGGTTTTTGAGGCCGAAGGAGCTTACACCACTAAGAGTACTTGAGATTCAAGATGAGATTATGGGAGCTCCATAATTTTTGTGATCCCAAAAATATATCATTAGAAATAAATTTAAACCCTCTACATGGTGGAAAAAATAGATAAACTTCAAACCCCATGCATTTTTCCAGGAAGCTCATTCTTTCATGCACCGTAGGTGATCTTGAGAAAAAATGAGGTTTTTGAAGGTTGTTCAAGAAAATAAAGCCATGGAACCTATACCATCCTTCTAAAAGGCCTTTTATATGTGAAATCATATAAAAATCATTTGATATTTCATTTGGGAGCTCAAGTTATGGTCTTCCCAAGTCGCTTCCCGATTAACAAAATAAGAAGTTCCTGGATGGCCTAACGGATATCTAGGGTATTAATGTTAATATAATTAGGAGGAATAAAACACTATAAATGAACTAAATTAGTATGAAATAAATGTAAATAAACTATTCTAGATGAAATGAAACCCTAATGTGCAAGAGAAGAGTAAGGAAAAGCCTCAATTGATAATGTAAGATGGTCATTGATATTGACAGTGTCGTAGATATAGAAATAGAATCTAGAAGGGCAGCCAAACCCTTAGGGACCCTGCAAAGGGTAGATCTAGACTATCTGAGATGACATAGGTGTCCGGGAGTGTCTTGGGGTGCACCAGGGTGCCTTGGTTTGCAACTGGGCACTCGAGAACACTTGTAATTCCTCACAATCGAATCTAGTATGGTCACTAAGTGTCTTCAAGTGTATCCTATATGTCATGATGGATTCATCAGATGAAATGGAGAATGACCTGTAATTCAAGGAGAAGTATTAAACCCTATAAAAATGAAAGATGAATATGAATGGGTCGACCAACCTCATCCGCCAAACTAGTGGACTTATCATTGAGTGCTACACTACATTATAGACCATGATGTAGATTTGGTGTGTGTGCGTGCATTTCATGCCCTAGGTGTTCTCGTGCTAGTCCCACTTTGTGAAGTAGCAAGAAATAGTAGCTATAAAAATGTAAGTAACATATGTGCATGGAATAGAATTGAATCCCCCGATGTGTGTGTGATGCAGATCTCTAGATTGAATGCATTGCACTATGTGGATGTAAGTGATGCAATGGACGATCCATAGATGGAGTGATAGTAAACAAGAGTAAATGCTACCAAGACAATACGATATGCCGTGGATGGATGGAATGGAATGAAATATGTAATGATAGGAGAAACATGCCCCTTGAGTGAATGGAAATGTATGCAATGAGGTTCATTTCCCCCTTAATAGTCAAGAATGAACCATAAAATGAGAGTGCGTCATCAAGTAGTGTTAGTTGTATCTAGTGCACTACGATGAGGATGTGTATGGGATTGTGGTGAAATGAGACATGGGGATAATATGTGCATGAAACCTATAGCTGAAGCATATATCATGACTTTTTAAAGTGATGATTTAGCCCTAAGTGTATATCACTATAGAAGGAGTGTGTGGGAATGAGATATATGGAAATATATGCATGGACCCTATAGCCTAAGTGTATACCATGACTTGTTGAATGGGTGAGTGATGATTTAACCCTAAACTTATTTCACTATATGATGAATGGATGGGAATGCATCATATAGAAAGATGTGCATGAAACCTATAGCGTAAGTGTATACAACAACTTGTGGGACTTGTGAGTGATGATTTATCCCTAAGCATATATCACTACATGATGGAAGAAGAAAGTGATGATTTAGCCTATAGTGTATGTCACTACAAGATGGGTGATGAGGGCGTATGAAGTGTATATGAGTATGTGGTGGATAACGGAAGGTGGTGATTTAACACTAAGCATAGAACACAACGTGATGAATAAGAATGTGATGGTGATTTAGGCTAAAGTGTATACCACTAATTAATAAGTAGGACAAATGATGATGTAATAAAATTACATAGGATAGGATAATAGAATGTGTGATGTTAGGATGGGAGGATAAGGATAAATTGATGAAGATGGTGGCTATTAAACCTAAGGTGTATACCACTATCCCATGATCAAGGTGTGATAATGTAATGGACTAGTGTGGAATTGAGAAAAGTGAAATGTAATAGGATAATATAATAGGAGATGATAGAACATAATAGCACGATGTAGGAGTGGTGATTTAACCTAAGGTGTATACCACTATAGTATGTGATTGTGTGTGTGGGTGACGATATAGCCTAGAGAATTAGTCACTAGTCTAAGGAATGTGGTATGATGATATGTCACATGTAGGTAAGGTCTATTTGATTGGTAAACCATCGACAATCAATTATGAACTAAGGAACTAAAGTGCATCATAGGGTGGTGAGTGAAGTGCATAGTATAAATGACCAAGGTATGTGAATGTGTGGTGTAGGTAATGTAATGTAGAATGTGTAGTAGGGTATGGAATGTGTAATTCAATAAGTGTGTAGATAGGAATAGAATGTGTAATGATGATAGATAAATCTAGACCCACATTTAAGGAAGTTTAGTGTAGCATGTAGAATGTATAGGATGTATGGACTCGGTGTAGGTGTGTAATATGTAGTAATAAGCATAGATAGTGGTAAGATATGAAGCTATGCTCAGATCTAATGTACTCTAGTGTAACCGTAGAATGCAAATATGGAATAGAAAACTAGATGCATATGTAATGATAACTACCTGCAGATATGGATGATGAATGTTATGAAGATATGGGATGTATAGGTGTAGGATAGTAGAATGTAAATATGTAGGTCCTATAGTGTAGTGTGTGGGTTTAATGTAATGGTAATCCTCAATAACCTAGTGTGAACTAAAGCACTAGGGTACATCTTCTGTAACGAGGGTGCTAAGACACACGAGATAGAAGTGATGAGAGATGTAAAGCACGATACAAGTATGCTATAAGAGAGAAGGGGGTCAAAAATAAGGTCTAGTGATGGAGGTATGATAATTGGTGATGAAGATGATGAAACCTTAGGATGACAATCGAGAAAAAGTGGTATGTGAGATAAGCGCTACGTAGGGGAATGAATATGATAGGCATGCGATTAGTGTACGTAAGACCAATATCAAGGTGTAGTAAAGTGTTTGGGTGATGGCGAATGAGGTGGGATTGTACGTGTGGAAGTAAATGAGTCATGTGGAATGAAGCAAGGTGGTGATCGTTAGTAGGAGGAAATAGTAGTCCTAGGAATAGGCCTATGGAGGTGTGTAGGAATAATAGAATGGAGTGGGCACATAGGGACTGGTTGAGATGGTGGGGTAGGAAGAGGATGCAATGTTGGTGATGTCAGAGGAGCTGTGTGAGGGAGAGGAGGTGCAAGAGAAGTGGAATGAGAATGTGAGGATGCTGGAGGTGAATGAGGGATGCCATCAATGGAGACAACTTAGTTTTCGTAGATGAACTTAAGGTGTAAGTGGTTGATGGAGATAATATCTTGGGATTTACAGATCCAATCTTAGCCAAGAAGAAGGTCGAGTGGTCTGATTTGATTGATTAATTAAGAAAGGGAGGAGAAGAGTGAGAGGACCAACTGTGATAGGTAACTTAATGACACCATAAGGCCTCTTGAATAGAAATTTGATTTGTAATGGAGGGTAACCAATAGATCTTAAAAGAGACAAGGAACATGTACTAATAGGAGAAGATGGGTCAACCTTAGTGTTGTTGATAGGGGTTGAGGTGATAAGGGCCTCGTATGTATAAATGGTTAGATGCGAATGTAGCATGATAGTTCAGCGTGAGAGAAATAAATAACAAGTGGGGTTGTATCAACACTGATGACTAAGAAATCAAGTACTCCTACATCGAGAGGTGGTGTGGCATGGTATGCATGATTAGTGGAAGAGTTTGTAGCCTTTTTGTCATGTTGGTTGGATTCTTTGTTAAAATTTTTGACTTTACCCTTGTCCTTAGTGGGAGGAGGGCTAGTAGGTTTCGGGGAATTCAAGTTGGTCATTGTCAATTAGATCTTGGATAATTTCCCAAAGTTTCATACAATGGTTAGTAGAGTGGCCTACATAGCGATGGTAATCACAACAGAAGTTTTCATTGTAATTACATCCTTTGGGTCGCAATGGGTCTAACTCGAGTGGTGGTAGGAGGGTGATGAGGTTGCTATCAAGGATTTGTTGCAAGATGAGGTGTGGTGCCATAGGAGGTTGGTAAATGTATGCTAAGGTGGTTGGAATGGTGTTTCCTTAGAAGGTGTGTTGGTGCTCAATTTGATCTCTCCCCATTTGTCCTTGAAATTCTTCGCCTTGCAGGATCTGTCATCTTTTCTATCTCCCTATATTAATGCATAAAAGCTCTATCCTTCATTTGGTTGCCATGATCAGTCCTTTCCTTTGGTCGAGGATCATTTTAAATCTAGAATTTTTTTCCATTCCTCTGTCCATGTGGAAGAATTTGTAACTTGGGCGTAAACTTGGGTTTTTTCCCTTCCTTCCATTTTTCCACAGTCATGTTTTGTTTTCCCTGTCAATTTTTGTCCCAATACTTGTGGAAAAGTGGTCCTTTCTATTTGGATGCGGATTTTGGATCACATTTGGGCCTTATATCATTTCTAAATTATCTGTCCTTGAAGAAAGATCCATTTCCGGGTGAAAATGGTGATTTTCCTACATTTTACAGTTTGACGGGTGTGTTTTCCCCGTCAAATTTATATCTCAAAGCATATGTGGAAATGTGGCCCTTTCTAA
Organism: Taxus wallichiana var. yunnanensis; assembly: GCA_018340775.1. NCBI lineage: Eukaryota > Viridiplantae > Streptophyta > Pinopsida > Cupressales > Taxaceae > Taxus > Taxus wallichiana. Next base: position 561,288,649 of record CM031237.1, read on the forward strand.
TTGGATGTGGCTTAGTGGGGCACTTTGAAACTCTAAGGACCATTTCAATTCAAGTATTTTCCATGTGGAGGGCTAGTGCTCATATGAAAATTCACCTTTGGTTTGACCTTGGAGTTGCGTCGGGGAGACACGTGGAGGTTTCTTCTGCCCTACCTAGACTTATACATTTTTTCATGTGGCCGGTGTAGATTTGTCGGACCATGGACACGTGGAGGGCCAATGCTCATTTGAGGATCCGCCTCATGGTCCCACCTTAATAGTTGCACCAAGGAGACATGTGGAGGCTTCCGCCGGCTCCTCTCTATACTTAAACTTTTCAAGCAACTTTCTAAAGGCCTAGGAACATGTGGAGGGACCGCGCCTGTTTGGGGACCTGCCCCTAAATTTTATTTTGAAGAAGCGCTAGGAGGAAACTTGGAGGCTTCCACTCACTCTACCCTTGCTTGGAATTTTCAATGGCCAAGGAAAACTATCTCGAACCCTAGACACATGGCGCCTTCCACTGGTCCTTCAAATTTTCAACAACTCTGCTGATCGAGACACGTAGGTGAGCTTACACTTGTTTGGGGTCTCTACTTTTGGGGACCATCTCAAAGTGTGCCATTGAGACATGTGGAGGCTTCCGCTGGCTCCTTTTTATACTAAAAATTTTCAAAGGCCAAAAGATGATTTTCTTGGGCCCAGGCACGTGGAAGGCCCGCGCTTGTTTGGAAACTTGCCTCTATACCTCACCTTTGTAGTTGTGCCAAGGAAACACGTGGATGGATCTAATCTAAAGTTGAGAAGGGGAAGAATCAATGGTTGTTGTGCATTGCATTTGTTTTTCCACCATTTTTTCTCCAAGACTCCTGGAGATGTGAATATGCATTGTTTTTCATCATTTTTGATGAAATTCCTTGTCATTTTTTCTTAAAGTGCCATTGAATGGATTTAGAACTTAATTTTTGATTCTAAGGATTGTTAAGGTCAATATTTTTAAGTTGGAATTGGTCGAGAACGTGGAAAATGTGAATTACTAGTGAAGTTGGATGCGAGACAGAGTTGTAGAGGAGAGAGAGGGAAAAAGATGAAAAAGGTGTTGCCTCGAGGGTGAAAAGGATTACTGTCGACAACCCAGGTTGTATAGAGCTATCGGAAAATGATTAAAATGGGGATTTCTCACATGACAGAATAATAAGAATTATTAAAAGTACTATCAAAAATTTGTGGCATGGCATCCTAGTCATTAGTTGAGGGTCTGAGAAATGTGATCAATTCATGATTTGTCCACCTGGAAGCTTTGGGTATGAATTTGTTAAACGTCACTTTCTGAGGAAAATTGGTAACAAGTAAAGGTTCCTCAAATATTATTATTTTTGGGGAAAATTTAGGATGAGTGAGCAATTGAAATGTATAAATGCAATGAGAATAATCTTGTAAAGGGTTAGGGGTTGAATTCTTAAGAGAAAATTTGAGAGATCCCATCTTCCTGAGAGACCAATCGAGAAACCTGTTAATTTCCTGTGTTTTAGATTTCAATCATGTCAAGTTGGTTATGAGTGTACAACCATTGACAAGCTCTGAGACTATTCAAAGAAACTTTCCCCTACTGATGAATCTAATCAATTTCAAATTAATCTGTGTCAATCTTGGACTAATTTGTGTTTGCTTTATTTCAGAATGTTTGTAAGTAGTTTTTCTTATTCCTATTGCAATCTTGTGTTAAAGTCCCTCCAATCACACAAGATCTCATCCCTATGATAGTTTAGTGGAATTTGCAATTTCATTTCAAGAAGAGCCTTCATCCTGTAATGAGATAAATAATTTAAAATCACTTTATTGTCATTTGTTGATACAGATTGTCTGTAAGCCTTTGAGTGTATCTTAGGCATGAGGAACCAGGGGTATTAATGTTTAATTGAGTCTTTAGCTATCCTTCATGTTAAATTCTTGGATATTGTGTGAAACCATGCAAATATAGGCCTCCATTGATGCACACCTTCTGGTTGAAGGAATATTTTAGCTATTTTGAAGCTTTATGTCATTTAGTTTTCTAATTTTTGTGAAGGTTCTCAAAGATCTGGTATAATCAATTTTATCCTACTTAATCTCCCACCAAAATTATTCAAAAACAATGAATCCATCCTAAACTACCCCTGTTTTCCCTATGTGTCCACAAATGTATAAATTCTACTGCCAAAATATGTAGAAGCAATCAGGATTCCATAATGTCTTTAGTAACCTTTAACCCTGTTTAGGAAATATCACCATTATTTAGAAGTGACAAATCGTGAGAGTTAAATTGTGGTAAATTGATCATATTTTCTCAAGCCCCCGTTTCAAATTTGTGTAGATAAGGATATCTTCATTCTCCTTCACCGAAAGACATTAAAAATGGGTCCTCTCACCTGGTCGAAAGGCACGACCTAAAGAAACGAGGATAGATCAAATCCTTAATGAAGGTAATATTTATTTCTCCGATTCCGAGTTACAAAGAGTTAGAAAAATCCCCTCCCCGGCTACAAAATGACTTCTAATATGATCTTTCTGTCTCTCAATGTCTTGATAAATATTTGATGCTTTGCTTGGTTTTCCAAGGAGAATCAATTTGGATACCAACAGTGTAATAGTGTTTCCCGTGAGTTTAGTGCCAATAGGATTAGACATATAGGGTTTAAATGGTGTCTTGGTTGGAAAACGAGAGGAGGATGAGGGTTGTTCTTGATACTTTAGTTTTCCAATAGAGAGAAGCTTAGATTTGTGAAGCTTAAGAGTATGACACAGTTGGTCAAAAGAAGAAAAGGTTTCAAAGAGAACACTTTTGTAGAGAGGTGGTAAAAGGCTTTGTATAAATAAATCTTGTAACTTATAATCGAAAAGGACATTAGTAATTTTGGAAAGATTATGTTTATAGTGTAAAACATAATTAGAAAAATGCTCACCGGGTTCCTGTTTAAGTTTTTCTAATTAGGCATAGGTCATCTTAGAAATGATGTTGATGGAGAATTGTTTGAGAAAAACATTGGAAAGATAGGTAAATGAGGTGATGGAATGAACAAGTAAATTGTAGAACCAACGAATGGTGTACTCATGGATATCTTGTGAGGAATTTTTTGGCTAACAAGAGTTTATCATCGGAAAAATCAAGACAAACAACATGAAACGCATGAAGATGCTCTTGTGGGTCACCATGTCCATTAAAAATGGGAAATTTAGGGGTGAAAAGTTAGGAGGAAGAGGGCAAGTAGAAATAAGAGTTGAGAATGCGGTATGCAACAACAAGGTAGAATCTAAAGAGAGAGATATGTGGTGGCCTATTGTAACTTGTGAATTTGAGCATGGAGATCGTGATATAAGGAGGTTAAATCCTGATTGCTAGCAGAGGATGTTTTTCGCTGATGTGAGACCAAAGGAGGGGTGAAGTGATTAGTGGGAGTGGGAACTAAAACCAAAATAGTAGAAATGGGTGGAAGCATAGAGGTGGGAGGTTGGGTGGGAAAGGATATAGAAGGGTTGAGCTTAGCAAGTTAGTGGCCTCTTCACGAGCCACATGTAAAAGTAAATCTAAATCCTGTGGGCATTTAACAAGGTGATTGTTGATGGATTTAAGGTGAGCTTCAGTAAATTCCTCATGAGTTTGAGCCATGGAAAAGGGGAAACTACACCTCAAAAAGTGCGATAAAGAAACGTTGGGTTCACCAAAATGATTAACAAAAATAAGGAGTTACCTAGATGGCCTAAGGGATATCTAGGGTATTAATGTTAATCTAATTAGGAAGACTAAAACACTATAAATGAAATAAAAAATGCCAAATAAATGTAAATAAGCTATTCTATATGAAATGAAACCCTAATGTGCAAGAGAAGAGTAAGGAAAAGACTCAGTTGATAACAAAATATTGTTGAAACAAAGATCGCGAGATCTAGAAATAGAATATGGAAGTGCAATCGAACCCTCGTGGACCCCGTAAAAGGTAGATCCACTGGCATGCGAGATGACATATGCACTGTTAGTGTATTGGGGCACCTCGGGGTGCCCTAGTCTACAATATGGGTGCTCAGAACACTAAAATTCCTTAGAATCTGAATCTGATATGGTCATTAAGTGTCTTCAAGTGTTTCTGTCTATCACACTAGATTTTTTAGATGAACTAGAGAATGACCCGTAATTCAAGGAGAAGTATCAAACCCTAGAAAAATTAAATATGCATATGAATGGGTTGGATTGACCTCAGCTACCAAATTAGTGGACTTATCACTGAGCACTACACTATATTACAAACCCTAATGTAGTTCTGGTGTGTGTGTGCATGTTGTGCCCTAGGTGCTCTCGTGTCAGTTGCACTTTGTGAAGTAGCAAGAAATAGTAGCTATAGAAATGTAAGTAGCATGTGTGCATGGAATAGAATGGAATCCCTCCCCCTATGAAGTGTGTGTGATGTAGATCTCCTAGCTTGAATGCATGGAACTATGTGGATGCAAGGGATGTAGCCCTAGATGGAGTGATAGTAGTGATAAAATGTAATGACCTAGGACCCTTATTATGGTCTTATATCTTTATATTTATAGGGATATCAAACTTAATTTCATAATTAATCTAGATAAGGCTAACTAAGAAGAAGATAAGGATGACCAACAACTAGAAGTGACCCAAAAGAAGAAAAAGAGTTTTTACTTAGAACAAGGCACCTGAATGGGACCAAGGCACCTCAGGGTGCCCAAGACAGGTTGGGGTGCCCTAATTTCAAGATAGAATGTTGGAAAGGTCATGAAATGGGCTGATAGGTATCGGGAAATACACGGGAAAGATGAAATAAAAGATAAGAAAAAGGTGGCCAAAAGGTGGGATTAATTAGTACTTTGTACACTTGAGAACCTTCTAAATAGTAGTATAAGATAAGGCCTTAGTACTTAGATCTTAGTACCATCTCACCATATCCCTTAGATCTTACACTTAAGAACCTTCATCCCACCATCTCCTTAGATGGTGAGATAGTGAGATGAACCTTCTAAATATTAGTACTTTGTACACATAAGAACCTTCTAAATATTTAATGGTTCTAAGATATTAGTATAAGACAAAGTTCTTAAGTCTAATATTTAGTTATCCGATTATCCTTCATATCACCATCTCCTTAGATCTTAGAACCATTATTTTGCAAGAAAAACAAAAATCCATGCTCAAAACTCCATTTTTGTCTAGAATGAAGAGGTGCACATGAGAATGAAAAATTCAGTATATAAAAACTAAGTGCGAGATCAAAATGAAACTTGTTGCATCCTTCTCCATTATCGAGGCTGAAAAAATCCATGTTATGGATTTTACCATCAAGATCTAATATTTTTTTCGAGATCAAATCATAGTTTCCTCAAATAAAAACTTTGAAAATTAATATCTCTTGTTTTGAAATTGGTTTGATTCAAAACTTCAGCCATGTAATAAGGAAGAAAAACCCATATCGAAAAACCATTTTCATCAAAATCAAACCCGAAACCTAGTTTCTAAAATTAGTAATCTTCCTACATAGGAACTTACTATTTTAAGTCGAGCCTCATAAGAGGTAGTTCCAGCAAAGGTGGTCTAAACAATGAAAAAATAGAAGGAGAAATAGAGTGACTAAAGTCGAAAGGGGTGAGAAATTCAAATTTACTAAAAATAGTAAACTCCCCTTTCTGGTGTAGGGAAGTGTCTCGGGATCCGGGAAATTCAAGTTCACAGGATTTTCATGGTTTCCTCTTCTCAGTGATTGTTCTAGTTTCCCATTCATTTGTGTAATCCAAAGATCAAAGGAATGGTGGAACTTCGTGGTTTGGGGTGATTATTTGACATTGTGGAATGGGCATTCCTTAGTACTCAAATGCAACTCATCAGAGCCTTTTAATTAGTGCAACAATATGGCTATGTTGTAAAGGTTGTTAGGTCCATTTTCCAGCTTCAACCTCTTTAGAAGGGATCTTCATGAGCGACACTTGTGGTCACTAAAGGAATCATTCAACAATGTTTCTAAACACTTAGTTTAGGTGTTCATATGTCATTCAAAGAAGGTTTCTTGTGATATAAGGAATTCAAGGATCTAGTGTTCACCACATTGGAGAATTTCATCGATCTTCTCGGCAAAGATCGAGTGAACTTCATTAGAGCCATCTTCTTCATCAAGAGTCTTCCTTAGTTCTCTCTCCCCTCTTTCTCTCTCTTCTCTTCCCCACTTTCTCTCTCCTCCATGTTCTAATTCTTCATTGGGGTTGTATTTTTCATAATGCCTTTATTTTAATTAAAAAGTGATTTTATGATTATAATGTAATAAGTTACCCTTATTTTATAAAATGGGATTTAATCTCTTTTAGGAATTTGAAAATTGACAAGTTGTGTAAAGGCATATGAAATGTCATGTGGGGGGTAGGAAAAGAGTCATCTTTAGTTCTATAAATTGTAAAGGCATCCCTTTTCCAAAGGTTTTTTAATTTTGTGTGTTCATGAGAGAGTATTCCTTGTGAAGAAGTAAAAAGATAGCATTTACTCCATTTCCTCACCTCTATGTTCTTCTCACTCTCACATATATACAATTTTGCTATTGCATAAATGAAGAAAGAAGGAGTTTACAACCTTTTTGATAAGGAAGTTTCTAAAACTTTGTGTTCTAAGATTTAACTTGCCTTGTTCCCATTTTGCAAAATTATGTTTCTTCTGATATTATGTGTGTTGGAATTTTCTAGTTAATGGTTGTAAGAATATAATTTTCTACTTACAACATTAATCCCCTCATCTTTTATCACTCCCTTCCCGCTTTTCTAAAAAATTCCTCTATAGAAAGTGATTGTTAGATTTTCTACAGGTGGTCATTAGAGTGCCCATGTTGGATCCCCATTTGTGTAAGGCCACCAAGGAAACAAAATTTCAAATGTGCATAAAAACAAAGAGCTACACTGTTCAAGAAGAGGGACTCGATTCCTGTAGCGTTTGCAAGATAATCACCAATTTTATGCCTTCAAAAATTTTTCTCACCAACACATACCACCACAACCAATCATTTAATTTGTATATCACATCACATCACATATCTAATATCTAATCAAAATATCACATCAAATCAAAACATCACATCATCAATATACATTGCATCACATCCAACATCTAAACTAACATCCATAATATAATCAAATATCCACATCCATCACATAGATCACCAAAAACACATATAAGCCACGAAAAAATCATATGTATATATATCCTCATCAAAATATATCCATACATCTCGTGATATACCTCTATGGGCTCTATCTCAAAAATATATACATCAAAATCAATATACAACGTTCACCCTCTAATCTGGTGAACTACAGATCAGATGCTCTAAGCTTTGAACCTTTCCCCCTAGGGTAGGCACCTGAACATCTCTTTCTCCATCATATCCTTCATCGTATATATTTGGATCCCACCTTGGCTATGTCATGCTAGCCATGCTCTGGTTGGTACCGGTCGCTAAGTTCCCGGCAGTATCCGCTTCCATACTAGGTAGGTCAGGTACCATGACACATATGGTAGTCTTTATGTAACAATGTAATCATAATAAAACACCTCTACATGCAAAGTGCCTTATAGTTCTCTAGTGATATAATACTTGGCGAATCTAACTAGATTGCTCCCTGTGAAGCCGTTGCCTTGCTCCTTGATACTACAACTATGGACCCAAGATCTCCAAATTTGGCCTTGTAGACCTTCCTCTATCTGTGATATTTACCTTTTCTATATGGAAAAGTCTCTTTCCTAGCGCAATCCTATATACTCCTCATGTGTTACGTCCCTCTCATGGTGGGAAGTTTCTAACTCTACCCCTAAAAATCTATCTCCGCTTCCACCTCTCCATCTCTACCCCCATCTCCTCTAGGTGTTGCCTCCTTATCTCCTATTGGCACCACCTCCTCATCCTCCACTCCTACCTCCACCCTCTCCTTCACCGCCCGGGATACTTATGCCTCTACCATCTACTCTACAAATCCTACCCCAACTCTCACATCATCATCACTATCCCACGTATCTCCTACCTCCTCCAATAGATCGGCCATCACGAGACTAGGTAAATCTCTCTCCACCTCATCCCGCTATACCCGATAAGAACTCCTGAACTATCTTTACTACTACAAACTACCTCATTACCCATGGAAAATGCACTACCTCCACCATCTCTAGCCTCCACCCCTATACCCATCGATCCTCATCATGCCAAATAGCTAGATGTCCGTGCCTCGGCCATGTAGGGAACCCTCGGCATGACCTCTATTTGACCTCCTTCACATATAATCTCCCCAACCTCTCTCGCATACCAATCCTCTCCTCGCTCCCCTCTATCTCCATGAGCTTGGTCAGCCCTCAATCTCAAGAATCCAAGAGGTAACTCTATGTGGTTCCTAGTCACACATAGAAGCCCTAACGTCCTAACCATAGCTATATGCTCGTAGACCTAACACCTGAAGTAAGAACCCCACATCCAATCCAAATATCATCTTAGTGATTTACATCCATAGCTCATGATATATTTTATTCAATAACATCATACTAAATGAGAACACTATCCTATGCTCCACTATGTCTACTAGCACCCTTGAAAATGTATATGGAAATATTTCTCCACGAGGAATCTGGTAGTGCATAATATGAGATTGCCATGATGATCACACATTTAAACCTACTCCCACATGTCCCTAGCTCATATTTTGTGTCTATCTAAATGAACCCTAATGTAAATGTGATCTATGGGGAATCGAATCCAAATAGCCATGTCAATACACCCAATCTCCTCTCCCTGTATTAGTCTCTATCGGCTTCCCTATATCAACACCCTCAAAATATGGTACATGTCCTCTAGTTTCACCGTTAGTTTCTCTAGTATGGAACCATAAGGTTCTAGTCCTTAGATCCCATCTCTCAATCAATTTTATCATCAATCTTGTATCTTAAGGAAGTCTCTGATAATGGTGGAATCCACCAGTCCTACCGCCTTTAGATGGTCCCACTCTACATCTATCACATCCCCTCTAATATAATCAAACATCATCGAAAATGCATCTTTGAGATATAATGTGTCTCTAGCCTATAAAATCAATCAAACATTACCCATTAGCATCCAAACATCAAAAATCATCATCTTTCACCTACTCTAATAAAAACCTCCCATACCCGACCTGGGCCGACGCCACCCAACTTGGGCCACCACCTCTTTGGCCCTAGTCATCGGTGATCATGTTTAGTCTCTATTAACCACCCTTAGTGCCCATCTCAAAAATTCAAAAATAATAAAAATTAACTAATTAACATAAAAATGATAGGATTCGATACTTACCATCCTCCAAGTCCTCTAACACTTCCTCACTCCTCCACTACTCTCCATCTCGATCTAATCTCAATTTCTCTCTCACTCAGAGCTCTCAATCATCAAATTCACACAGTAAAAAAAATGACCTTAGTCGGCCACCTCCGCCACTTATATAGGTCACCATCCACCTGGAGCTAGTGGTTGCCAACCTAACCCCTATCTCCATTAACCCATGCTAATTCACCTTCGACCCAACCCTAAATGTTCATTCCCCATCCTCTTTCACCTATTCCTCTTCCAAATTATCTTTTCTTCCACTTTTGACTTGTGTGTTGTTCATAACACACCTTTATTTGTCCCATCGGACTTACCTTGCTATCTCCAATCTCATCATGCATCCTTAATCGCGTAGCCGGCACCTTGCTATGTGATTGTATCCTTGTTCCTCTTGGGGCACCATTTTTCATCCTAAGGTGACCCTTATGGAAAATTTTATCCTCATCCCACCCAAATTATTATTTTTTAATTCCTCATATATGAAGGATACCACATCCACTTTTGCCTCCACATTTTGTGTCGACCTTTTCTTGACCATCCTCTCATTTACTTACACATATTTTTGATGTCCGCTTTGACCCATTGGTCTTATGACTTGTACATCCATTCCATTTGATTAAATTCCCATTGGAATCCCTCCATATTTCCATGATTTTCTCCAACTCACAAGTCCATAGGAAATTTCCATCATCTACCTTGAGGACATACTTTATTCCCTACTAGAGTGATTCTAAGATCACCACCATATATATATATATATATATATATATATATATATATATATATATATATATATTTATCTTTCTCCACTTGGGGCATCTTATTTCATCTTATCTATTTTTCTCATCCTTTCCACTATTTATCCCTTCATATATCTCTTTCAAACTCATGATCGATTCCTCTTCATGTCATCGATCCCTAGTTTGAGGGGGCACCTCAACCATCATCATCTATCACTTCTGTTTTTGTCTAATGGCTTATCCAACACAAACCACTCAACAAAAAGGGGCAATGTAAACACCATTTTTGGTATCCCCTATCCCTCATCCCACATCCTCTTCCCTTCATCATCATTCCTCACATACATACCTCTCTTCTCATTCAAATCCCCCTTTCCCTCCTAAATTTCATTTATCCCTCTAATTGTTATTTTTACCTTAATCCCATCCTAATCATATAATTGATTTTTCCTCCATGGACATCCTTAATAATCCTTAATTATCCATAAATCCTCATATAATCATTTTATCCTCCCTAAACCTCATTTTTATCATCCCTAGGTTCCCATCTACCCCTATTTAATACTTTCTTATCTCCTAACCACTTTTTATCTTCCCTAAGCACCCCTAACACACACCAACCATCTAAAACCCTAATTTCACCTCATAGGGGCTCTTTGCATCGAGCTAATCACATCTCCACCACCAAAATCAATGGACCACTATATTTTCCAGTGACCCATCCAAGTCACTATCAACCCTATAAATATGCCCATACCCTCCTCTCACCGAGGATGTAATTTTTGAGACTTCGGGCTTTCTTGTGATCTTGACTTCATTTCTTTCTCTTCTTTGCAGCTACTATCACCACCTTGGAGCTAATTTGGAGATCTTGTGTATCACCTTTGGAGATTTTAATTTCTCTCTTTACTTGGTATCACAATTTTTCATTTTGAAGTCCCTATTACCATCCCTTCATTATTATACATCAACTTTGTAGGTTCATCAACTATCTTTGGTGCTCTTCCCTTGTATTAGTAATCTTCAATCTCTCTCTGTAGTTCGTCATTTCATCCATTTTCATCCATCAAACTCTAAATCCTCCTCAGTCTTCGTTGACTCAACACAGTCTCCATTGACCCGATTCACATCTATTTTATTTTCTATCATCCAAAATCCTAGTTGTTTTATTTCGATACCACGTCTCCTTAGATCTCCCAATATTTCCATTCTACACACCCATTCTTTTAGATATCATCTTCATCATACCCAGTCATTGTCAATCCACCCTAGTTACAATCAACCCATCCTATAGTTATCATTTTCTCATCGGATCTATCAATTCTCTTTTATCCTTTCTATTTCACTCAGATCTAGGCTCTCTACATCATCTTTAATCCCAAATCATCTTGAACAATCATTTAGATCTACCTATTCTACATTTATTTTTGTCTTATAGTGCCTGATCCACCGTTGAATGTGCCCTACAACCTCGGGTCATCATCGAACCGATTAGGTTTGGTTCGGTTTCCATTATTTTGTTATTATATTTATATTTTATCTTATTTAGATCATCTCGATTCTCTATTTCAGTTCATATACTGTTACATATTCTCTCCTATTTATGATCATTTTTATCTATCTTTTATTAAAGTGGTTTACATCCATCCTAGGAATTTTTCATTTCTTGAGATTGGAATTGTTGAGCAATCCACCATCATATCTACTAATCCATTTTTGTGTTGAGTTTCTCTTTTTTGTGGAGGTAATCAAGCTTGTTGTCAGGAGGATATTTTGCACCCATATCCATCATCATCTCATATATAGGTAACTTTAAACCCTCTCATTATTGGAGTTACTTATTTTATTTGTTATCATCTAACTAATATGAAACATATTAGGTCAATAATACATGAGGCTTGATCCCAGCAAGGAGATGTAGTGCAGCACTTGGATTGGTTTAATAGATGGGTTTTGATCACCGGGGTTGATAGGGTTTCCAATTTGTTATAAGTTATTATGGGTCATCTTGGAGCCATATGAGTAAGAGTGATATATTGCGAATGTAATTACCAAATAGGTAAAGAACACAAACAATTACAGGTCTAGATTGTCAAAGGTTCCAAGACCATATAGTTCTAGGTCAAGACTAAACATATTAGGTCTACACCATATAATAATTATATACTTATCCCCTGTTGGGTTTACATCTCTATAAATTTCACACGAAGCATCTATAATTTTTTATCAACCTATTCCACTGTCCCACACATCTAAATCATTCTTTTTCTATCCTATGTAAGTAATTTTATCCCTCTTCATTAGTATTTGAGAAATTACTTATTGTTTATCAATTATTACATGTATGAATGCATTATTCTAATTGTGAATGATTAATATTAGAAGTTAATTAGATCATAATAATCTACATGTTACAAACCCTTTCATCCTTTTTAATGTTGTACATTAATAACGTCTTAAAATTTAATTAGGGTAAAAATATTTAGTGAAATTGAATTCTAAATCAAATACATTATTCAAAACCCTAATATCCCTAACGTCTCATTAGTTTCAATTTACACATGTTTTTCTCTAATCCATTTTTATATAGTAATCAGATTAATCAAACACCTATTCGATACACTAAGCTTTATCCTCCTACTCACAAGCAGCATATTATCATTTGTCCACCCCATGTTTCTTGTGTTACTTCTATAGTGTATCACAAAGCGCAAAGGTACATTTAAATTCTTAGAGATCCATAGTGCACATTATTTTGATTTTGATTAAGATGAAGAAGACTATGTAGACCAAGAATGGGTTGAAATTGTGTCTAAATTTTGTGCTTAGATTAGAGAAAATCCTCATCATATTAAGCCTATAATTTATATTTTATTGGATAATAATCTCACCCATGACCAACCCTCTAATGAGTGGTTATATTTTGGAAAAATTCCTCCACCATCTTCTATGCCTACATATACTAGTCCCACATCGACAATACTTACTTCATTAGGGAATGTAATCTCCCCTTCACATCATTGCTATGAATATTATATTATCAACTCCTATATACACTCATAGTTCCTCACATTCCTCTTCTTATAACACACAAGCTCTTAAATGCTTTGTTCACACTTTTATCTTCTCAATATTATAAATGCAATAAAGTGCATCTATTTCCTCTCATACTATGCATTCTACACGGTTTCTCCATAACCTAATTACACCTAAGTAACATATTACCATATTACTACTATTTTATTACTCCTAATATTCCTATATTTTATGGTAAGGGTGACACTTAAGAACATATTCAAACATTTCATGTTGCTTGCTTGGACTATTCTTCAAATGGTACATTTCTTATTAATCTTTCCCCACAATCTTAAGGATTTTTCCCTACAAGGTTTTTATGATTTACCTATGAATTCTATTTAGATTTTTACTCCTTTGGAAAATAATTTCCTTACATAGTATTCTATCAACATTCAAAAAAAGTTTCTTATGCTCAAATTGCCAAAATGTGAGAAATCTCCAATGAACCCATCAATGATTATATGCTATGCTACAATACTATGCTTATTAAGATGAACATTACTATAGATGATAATGAGTTACAAGATATTTTCATTTGGAATCTCATATTACCTTTGTAAGACTTAATTGTTTTTGAAAAATTAAATATTTCAATCATCTATGCCATACGCTGAAAGAAATTGAAGTAAAACTACTCAAAATAAAAACTTAAGTATGTGACTAGTTCTTTAAACAACTATAGTAATTTTTTTAAAGGAAAGAATAATTTTAAGGCTAAGGTCAATGATGAAAAAACCATTTTCAACATTGTATCTCAACATAAAAAATCTACAACTATAAAATTATTGATGATAATTCACGTGTTTACCTAGTCCACCACAACAAGTGCTCAAACAATTACTTGAATGTTATCTTGGGTCTCTCCTCCATTTCTTGAGTTTGATGCAAGTTCCCCTCATGGTAATAAATTTGATCATAATGCTCATTGAATAACATAATTACATTAATCAATATACTAAGAGTTGTTTCAAGATTAAACATGTTATGCAATATCTCCTCCATGTTGGTATCATTGAATTTGATACTCTATATTAACCTAAATCCGACAAAGAAAATGCAAAACTCAATATCTTTAGTTATCTCCAACTGCAGATTATACTATTAAAAATCTATCTTAGAAGTACATAATGTTTATTATATTGTATCACCTCCACCTTTATATTATTATGTATTTGATGTTATGATTGGTACTTATTATTACTACCCTTCCCCACTAGTTATTACTTTCAATGGTATGGATATATGACACATGATTTTTTTTCTAATAAACTTTATAATCTTTCCTCAATTAATCAATGTATAAAAACATCATTTTGGTTGATCATGTTACTCCCCATAATCTCTTTGTTATTTTGGATTTACTAAAAAGGATGTCATAATTGATCCTCGAGACACATATATGCCATATTGTACTCCCTCTTATACTCAAGTCATTACTTTTCATCTCACATTCATAGTCGCATCCTCTCTTCATTCATACAACATTAGCTTAGGTTGTTCATGGATTCATAACTTCATAGTAATACCTTTGGTAATATATCAATGTGTAAAGTTCATTCACACATTAGCAAGTGATTATAATTAGGGGTATTTCATTTGTGGAGTTTGTGATGCTAAAACTCAGCCCTACATGTGCATTTCTTACTATATCCCCATATTTATACACCGTATATTATTTCTCATTATATGCCTCACGAGATATCCCCTTGGGTGCAGATAGGAACATGTATTCTATCTCCCTACTATTCCTAATTGGTCACATTTTCATCGGATATCTCCTCCTAGACCTTTTGTTTGGTCTTCTACATTGTATACTCATACTAGGAAGACATATTCTCCTAGGCATCACGGTAGATAAAAATATACACACACTACATATCATGGGTTTTCTTGCACTAAATATTATATAATATATGACATGGATCACCCACTAGTTATACATACACATCCCTTGAATTTACTCACACTTGTAGGCCTATGTCTTCTTCATCTTTTGAGTGTGATGCTACTCTTCATGGGGCTCTCATTAGGTAGCTATGGTGTTGTACCATTTCTTGTACATATCTATCTTTAAAACATTTCAAAAACATTCAAATAATCACATAATACAAAAAATTCAAATATGAGAAAAATACAAAATAAAGACTTATCTAGTTTTATTGGTTGGCTTGTTACTTTACACATGGTGTTTTTCTCATTGATTTGTTAGATAATGTTGGTGCTTAATCAAGGCCCCTAGATTAAGCTGGTATTTTCCTAAAATCCCCACTGAGATATAACTATTACGTGTGTCTCATATTTCTCCCCTTGCAAAGTTCATCTGATTAAAGGATAATTATAAATTTGTAAGAAATTTTGTGCCTCGTAAAAAAAAAAAAAGAGAAAGGATTTGACATAAATATTGAAGGATTTAAATGAAATGAAATGCAATATCTTAATGATGTCCATAATATTGAAGATTCCATGGGACCAAAATATGAGACTTTAAGATGAATTAAGATTCTTTTCAATATCAAATCTTCTACTGTGAATCTTGAGCACAAAACCCATAATCTTTTCAAGCCTTGTTTCTTCGACTGACACCATAAGAATTCCCTAGGGTGGTTAATGGACTAGTTGATCAAAGTATAAAATATTTGGACTTTCGAGTGACCAAGATATGTTTACATCTTTCGTAAAGGTAAAAACATGCAATCAACATCGAATGAAAAATTTAAAATGGACTTAGTAATTTAAAAAGATCTTGGGAGATTCACACGGCCGTAAAATATCTACACTACTAAAAATTCAAATTCCCATGAAGGAGAGGGCACATGGTGAGATTTTGAGCCTCTCTAATCCATTTGGGTTTCGTAGACTTCAAGTCTATGGAATGTACCAAATTCATATGGTTTCGGGTTTGTGGTGTGGTATACAAAGTCAACGTGGTCGGATCAATGGATGACGGTGGACACACATCACCATTCTGGTGTAGAGTGAGTAGATGGGCTTTGACAGACCTCAATTCTGAAGAATGAACCAAGTTTCATAAGGCTTTGGGTCTAGGTGGTTTGATAGGTCAAGGCAGAGATATGTGACACCATTTCTATGAATCCAACAATGAATATTGACTAGATAGAAGTCACGATGTAAAGGAATGACCCCACGTACCAATGAAAGGTGAACATGAAAGAAATATAACTTGACACTATGAAACTGAAAAGGTGTGTGGAGATTTCTCATTGGTTTATGCTTGCAATCTGATAAGACTGAAATTTCTAGTAGCATGGATATTTCTCATTGGTTTATGCTTTACACTCTAATAAGGTTTTTGTAAATGAAAGTGAATTGTGAAGTAAGCATGGAGCTTCCTTATTGGCTCACATTTTATGATTATTAGTCAAGGTAATTAAACAAACTGGAATTGCGAGGAGTGTGAATATTTATCATTGTATCACATTTCGAGGTGATCAATCAAGGTTATCAAACAGTCTAATGCTATGAAGGTGTGTAGAGATTTCTCATTTTTCATAATTCATGGGAACTAGTACAAGTACAAGAAAAGTATGACACTTGTGAAGGAGAATGGATCTTTTCATTGGCTCACATTTTTAGTGGCTATCTACAAGTAAGATAACAATATGAGAAGGTGAAGCTATGTGTCATTTTCTTATTGGCTCACATTTCATAATGAAACATACCTGCACATAAAGCTACATAAAACATAAAAGAAAAGGGAAGAAAACATGTAAATAAAGGAAATTCTGAAGCCAATCAAAAGATATCATGTGTCAATCTCATATTCATCCCGACATGTAAAAATTCGGATGGCCACAACTTTCTCTCTAGAGATCTAAATCATGTAAAATTGGTGTGGTTGGAAAGTTATCCTCGAGCCCTTCAATTTGGAATCATTAATTTAGAAACCGATGGCATTTGTGATTTAAAAATAGAAAAAGGACACAAGAAAACCCGATAATATCAACTAACTATTTTGCACATGTGGTAACAAAGGAATGGAACTGATCCCAAAATACTAATAGAAAATAGGATATTTTCAATTAGACAACGTAAATTCCCATTTTTATTAAATATATTTCTTTATGAATAAGGAGAAGGTTCAATTGCTATTTTGGGGGAATTGAATTATAAAATGCACAAAATTTGTATAAATATGGGGCTTATCCTCATATCAATGGGGGTTAAATTTTTCTATTTGAAGAAAGGGTCAAGAGATAAAATTGTAAGACTGCATGTTTATTTTATGAAATGCATATGGATTTTAAGTTTCCTAAACTTATGTGTCAAGGTGGTTGTAATGTACATCCATTGAAAAAATTGAGAACTTTCTTAATGTTACCTTGTTAAGAAATTCAAGATTTGAATGAAATATGTCCACTTATGAGCTTTGATTTCTATATTCGGGTTTTGTATGTTGAATTTTGATTGATGAGTTATATTTTCGCTGAAATTTTGTGCTTATTACTTCTTTGTACGATACAATAGATCAATCCTTAATGGTTGTGATTTGGTAATTAATTCAATATTGTGGTGTGATCATTTTCTTTGTAATATTGGACATAATTCTATAATCCTTCATGACCATTTTTTTGAAGTGATTTTTGTTATCCTTTGAGTGTATCTTGGGCATACTAGAGAAGAAGCGAGTAAATAATTTATTATAATATTTTCATGAGATTTTTAGTCGAGTATTGTAGAAATTATCTTTGGAAATTTATATATTTTGAGTATCAATGAATACAAATCTTCCTTTAGAGAAAGCTGTCACTACTTAATCAAGTATTTTTACTTTCTAGAATAATGGCTACTCTAGTAAGTATTAAATTCTTTTGATACAAGGATTTTTCATCATATAAATCTCCCTTTGTGAAGTTACAACGATCATAATCGATCCCACCCCATATTGAATTCCATTTGTTTCTTTTTTTCTCTATCTCTAAATGTTAATGAAGTTTCCTTCTAGCCTTAATTCTACTAGCAAGAGAATGCAGGAGAAACTAAATTTTTTTATATATAGTAACTTGTGTCTAGTACATTAAGCATATGCAACATCTGTTGTAAAAATTCATGAGAGTGAGTGTTATATTCATGGCCATGCTTATCCCAGATTGATCCATTATTTAAACATATCAAGAGGAACAAATAATTTATCTCCCCTATGCATTCAAAGTTACCTTGCGGGTCCTCTCTCCTGGTTCAAGGAAGGACCAAAAGTAGTAGGATGAGACCATCCCATTTATATGTTCCCCTCAATCACCTCAAATCTTGATCCGAAGGAAAGTTTTAGACCCCTCACCAATTAAAAATGACACATACGAACTGGTCTACCACCATCAAAGCATCACCCTTCCTAGAGAACACTATCGAGGCCACTAGGGGTGTATAATTGAGGATCAACATGCTTTTGGAATCATTTTAGGGGATTTCAAAGGTATTGAGTATAATTGAGGTTCAAAATACATACCTTTATAGAGATTTTCCAAAATTAGGAAAATACAAACCATTTTGAAAGTAATTCATAAAGATAAAGAAAGCTAAACCTCCCAAGTTTGTGAAGTTATCCTTTTAAGAGATTTTGAGTTAATCTATACATATAAGGTGCAAGGAATTAGTGACGCTCTATATTTCAAAGAAAATATTGGTTATACCAATCCAAATATATTTTACACCTTTTACGGTTAACTCCCACCTTTACAAAGCTAGAAGGATGAAGATCATTTTTCAAATCTGATCCCACCAGAAGATTACTTCAGAGCTAGAGAATACAGTCAAAAAGAAAGTAGACACAGGGAAACCAATGAGTGGTTAAAAGATAGAAGAAAATATTGTTCAACTTTGTATAATTTGATCCAAATTTTGTGGAGGATTACTCTAGCACATATGACAACTTTGATCTAGGTAGTCCTCAAGCATATTTACATTCTTTATTTCAAGAAGGTTCAACATTTGCAAATAATAAAGGTACTCCTCATCTTCCTTACTTGTTAACTTACAAGAATAGAGTATTTTGTGAAACTGAGTCACCTGAAGGATTCAAAATTTGTGAATCATACTCCTCTACCCCAAAGGCATCCAGTTCCCCACCATTTTAACCCTCCTTTTGAAACACCTGCACCAAATAATATGGAACAACCTCCACCAAATAATATAGAAAACCTCCACCTAGGGATCCTTCTATAATCACCACTTATACTCTAATAAGGTTCCATGGAATGGTGGGCTATCCAAATGAAGTGCTTAATGAAATTAGAAGTAGGTTTCCTAGATTTCAAGGGAATAATTCCATAAGTGGGGATCAACATCTTATATTTTTTCAGAATGTTATGGATGACTATGAAGTAGAGCATGAAGATGTTTATGTTCAGGTTATTCATACATACATTAGAAGAATATGTCAGGGAATGGTACAACTTGCTACCTATAAATTCAATTGATTCTTGGGTAGAAATGAAGAATGCATTCAGACTCCAATATGGTGATAAAATTGACCCTAGGTTTCTTTTATTAGAATTTTAAAATATCAAGAAAAATCCTAATGAGTGTGTGCAAGACTTTAATACTAGGTTTAATAAAACTTTGACTAGATTTCCTACTAATATAAGGCCTAGTGATGATTCTTGCTTGATTAAGTACTTAGATGCCTTTGATAAGAAAGCAACTTATTATCTGAGGACAAAATCCTAGAAATTTGAGACGGGGGGTTTATATGTCTATCCATATTGAGAATAATATTAAAGCAGTTGGGAAGCCTCCAAAGAGGGAAGGTGTCAAGCTAATTAATCTAGAAAATCCTCAGGCAAGTAAGGCAATAGAATTAGAAGAGGTGGTTAAAAATTTGGCCGGAGTAGTAAAAGATATTTCATATAAGCTTTCTAGAGTAGAGAAAGGATTGGTTTCAAATCCTCAAGCTCAAACACCAGGCCCAAGGAAAAATATATTTAGGAATCATCCCAAAGGAGATCACTGGGTTGATGACAGAGGAAAAGGACCTATGGGTTCTGGAAGTAAACAACAAGATTTCAAAGAAAAAAAATAGTCCTAGATCCATTGACAATAAGGGTATCAATAGTAGAAGAGGAACACATCATTGAGTGGTGTGATAAATGTTTGTTACCACATCCCCCTTGTGAGAAACTTGTTAGAGATGATGATGTTACTGATGAAGCTAGTTTTGGTGACATATGCATGATGGAATATCTGAAATATTCAATGCAAGGAGCCACTTCAACTGATCTATTGTATGCTAAAACTATGGAGGAATTTTAGGCTTGCACAAATCAGGTATTTTCCCTCCCTTCTATAGTTAATGCTGATATAGATATGGCTCAATCATTTGAGATTCCAAATCATGACTTTGAGTATTTAAGATCTTTAATGATTAAAAATTATGATGGTGGAATCCCTTCTGAAGAGGATATGAAACTATTAATGAATGTTGTTGTTTCTCAAGAAAAGGAGTATAACCTTTAGAACAGACAAGTCAAAGGACCTATCCCTGCTCCTAAACCAAAAATTCCTCTCTTGACCAACATCCCCAAAGATGCCCCCAAAATAAGTATGCCTAATAAAGGTACTGCTATCTCTGCAAAACCAAACACTTCTACTTCTACCCAAGAAATAAGGGATAACATCCCATCATAAAATATTATCACCCTTGCCTCTAATATAACCCTACCAAAGTATGTTGTATGTGATATGGCTCAAATTCTAAGTCAGATAAAGATTACTATCCCTATTATATATTTACTTAGAATTCTAGAACACAAAAAAAAAATTTGAATACTTGGGGCTAAAGGATGATATGGTTTTCAAATAAAGGGGTACAAATAATGTAGTAACTCCCCCAGTGTTGTTGAAGTTGAGATAAAGGAAGACCCAGAGAACATGGAAGAACCCCCAGAAGTATATTTAGGCACATTCTTGGTAGAATCCCAATTGGATGTGGATCCCTTCTTTACCACTCTAATTGTCAATGAGTGGCTTCTTCACAATTGCATGTTTGATTTAGGAGCCTCTTGCAACATCATGCCACTAGAATTCATGAATGAATTAGACATCAAGATAAAAGCTATTTTTAGAAAGTGTTATGCTATGGATTCAAGAGAGGTACCTATTGTTGGATATGTCAAAGGTCTAGTAGTACAAATTTCTTCCTTTCTGGAAAATATTTAACTATGAATATGGTTATAGTTGATTTCCCTACTAAATGGGGTATGTTTCTATCAAGAAAATGGGTTGCTAGTGTAGGAGGAAGTGTTCATATGGACATGTCCTTCACCTATATACCATTGGAAGGAAAATTAGTCAAGTTTCATAGAGAAGAGAAAATTCTCCATCTTATTGAGGATCCTATGAATGCTTCTTATGAGGTATTGTTTGTTGATACGGATTTGGGTAACTTTATAGGTTGTGCAGATTTTGAAGATCATTGTATGGATATTAATGCACACCTTGAAGATGTCAATGTCCCATAGACCATGAATTTTTATGGAGCATGCTCCAATATTAGAAATGGAGTTGGAGTGGTTCTGAATTCTCCAAATCAAGATTCTTTTAAATTTCTCTTTCAAATTGAATTTTGAATATACTTACAACATTGCTAAATATGAAGTATTGATCCTTAGTTTGAGAGTTGCATGGAAGCATGTGATTAAGGATATCATTGTCAAAGGAGATTCTAAATTAGTTGTAAAGCAAGTTAGAAAATTATATGCAACTAAAAACCAGAGGTGAGACAATATAAGCATGTGATTTGGGATATCATAGAATTATTTGATTCCTTTAATATCCTTTATCATGAAAGAGCTCATTATATGGAAACTAAAAATTGGGTGTCTTATAATCTTAGTATGATAATGAGATAGTGTCACCTTACTGCAATTATGAAGTAGAAGTTCTAGTGACCATCATCCCCCGATAAAATTCAACATTGGTAGGTTTTTTGAGGATGATGCCCAGATTTAGAGGTTCTTAAATTGTAAATATGAGTTCACAAATCATCTCATTGACCTTGAACCCATGGTGGTACTATGTGAAGTAAAGGAAACCCTTTTGGGAAATATGTAATATAATTAAATATAAATATTATCCCCAGAGGATTGGTTAGTCTTGGATAAAATTTTGACAACATTGACAAGATTATAAAAACCTATCTATGCATCTAGGGATGTTGAAGAATGCAACTTGGGGACTTATCGGGATCCCAAAAATGTTTTGCTGGGATGTAGTAGGAGAAAAGAAGAAAATCAAACTTATGCCAAATTGTTGAAGAAATACCAGGATTACCTGGCATGGTCTTATCCAGAGCTGAAATATCATAGAGAAAACATAAGGATTAGAGAAAATACTTTCTTTTTAAAACACTTGGAAGGACATTTAAGAGAGTTTCTGTCAATGGGGAATCTCAAACACTTTTAGAATAAGCCAAAGCAAACCAGGTATGATCATTGTATAGTGTATAATTTTATTGTGTTGTTGTTTCCCTTTTTGTGCTTCGGTATATAGTGACCAAGTTTTGTGACATGTCAGTATTATGGTGTGAAATTTGTTTATCTATTCAGAAATCCCTATGTGTTTTGTCTCCTCAAATCCTTACCCAATAAATTGGGCATCCGATCTTTGTTCTTGTGGTAGCCATAGGGGGTGCCCATCCCCGAGTAGGATCCATTGTTGGTGCTCAATCGAGACTCCTAGATTAACCCGGTACTTTCCTAGACTCTCCATAGATATAACTCTTTTGTGTGTCTCATATTACTCCTTGGTAAAAAAAAATCTATGCTTCAAAATATTATGTAAAGACTGAAATATTGTTTGTCTAGTTGAGTTTAACAAAGGGAACACACGCTTCTTAGTTTTGGTTTTTTTTACCCTTTCTAAGTTGTAGTAGGTGAAGTTGATTTGTGGTGCACAACACCCTCTTCAAAACAACCTTCCCAAAGTCTAGCAATACCCTTCATTTGGTGCATCACCATCCCTAGTATAGCTTTATTTGTTGCAAATCTCTTTCCCTAAAGCCCATGAAAATGTTAGTATAGGTCTAGATAACCATTTTATTGCACTAGGAGTAGTATAGCACTTAGTTTAGGAAGAGGAAGCCAACATTCTCTAGAGGTTCACCTCAAGCCCAAGTCCCACAACTTGAGAGGTGATCCCATGTTACCCAATCACACCGAACATCTTGTTCACATTTTGGCCATTCAAAGGGTGCAGTGATTTGGCAATAACAATTTTTGGCATGCTCGGTGGGACAAAGTTGGTACTTCTCTTCATACTTGCATGAATCAAAGTACCTGACAACTCCATATCTTTGGATTTTGTATCTTAGTGTGTTAACATATGTAAAGAATTCAGATAAGAGATTTTGTGAGACGAGAAGGAAATTATCAGCATATTGAGTTATCCTTGTCTCCTCGAAGAAGAAGAGGAATTTCAACATCACCAATTACAATGTCACCACATAGAGGTCATTCAAATCCTCCTTATGGAAGGTTCCCTCCACCTAGGAACAATCAACCTCTCGGTAGAATGGAAAGGAACCAAGTGTTTCCTGCATTCAATGTAGGAAACCCTCTTCTATTAGCCCAATGTGATCCTATACCTACTGCTGCACTCAAAATTTTACCCTTTTACATAGGGGAAACTCATATTACTCATGTGGAACATATTCTTGATGTGGCCAACATTTACGTAGTACATAATGTTATAGAAGACAACGTTGCGGTCAGACTCCTGGCTACTTCCTTCAAGGGAAAAGTACTTTAGTGGTTTTGTGGGTTAGAGGCTAGAACTATAACCACTTGGGATGAGTTGGGGGAGAAGCTCTGCAAATAGTTCGAAGACAAGAGTGACCACTTATCACTCTTGGAACAACTCACTACCATAAAGAGATCTCCCAAGAATACATGAGTGATTTCAACTTCTGATTCCAAAGGACTTGGAATAGGATTCCGGCACTCATAAAGCCTTCTCCAAATAATGCATTCTTGTACTATTTGTGAGCCTTGAATAGTGATGTAGTAGTTATGATCCAGTCCATGGGAGGGACTACACTACCTGATGCCTACAAAGTTTCCATAAGAGTGGAGAATTCCTTGATTTAGGCTAGAAAGATAGCTCCATGACCGCCAATGCCATTGTCTCTAGATCTTACAAACACTCACCTACCATTTCTCCTATTCTAGTAACTTCCAAGAAACCAATTCAGTCTACCCCCACCCCTTTAAACAATCTATTTGAATTCAAGTCACTACTGCAAACTTTTGGGAATGAGCTCGTTGCACTCAAGAGAAAACAATTTCAATATAATCATCCATACTAGCCACAAAATCAGTAGTATCAAGGCTAATGGACTCCTTTTTAAGGGAACAATCAGCCTCAAAATCAAACCGTAGGTCAAGCTATGAATGTTAGGCCTCTAAACTTTAGGAATCCTCTTGCTGCTAGCTCTTCTAGAGCCCTTGTACCTGTCCAAAATAATCTAGTTCAAGACTATGAATGGTGTTATCCTTGTTCTCAACCCCACAATCAAAATATTTGCCCCAATGGAGTTCTTAGCAAGGACCTTATGGTTCAAAGCATATCTACCCCTTCAGAGCCAATAGAAAATTCATCTACGTAGGAAATAACGAGATCAATCGCAAAGCACCTAAAGAAACCACTTTGCTAAATTGGAAAACAAAAGATTTTACGTGTTGAATAAAAATTCTTTTTAGTGGTGTTAAACACTTATTCCA
This sequence comes from Taxus wallichiana var. yunnanensis, assembly GCA_018340775.1. Lineage (NCBI taxonomy): Eukaryota > Viridiplantae > Streptophyta > Pinopsida > Cupressales > Taxaceae > Taxus > Taxus wallichiana. The sequence continues at coordinate 561,313,546 of CM031237.1, forward strand.
AAAAGAGAAAACTAGAATATCAACCTTATAGAGCTGATCAAGCATCCACTTCATAACCTTAGCCACAAGTGATGGTTGATAAAGATGTGGGAAATAAACCACTAGAAACACATGCTAGCCAAGCTTGCAAGGAAAGAAGGTTCTTCAGGCATCACAGTACCCAACACACACTTTATAAAAGAGGATTCTAACATCCAAAGAAATGTCAACAAAGTAGGATCAATTCCCTTTAGTATTGTAGAACAAATGAATAAAACCAACCTGAGTGTTACTATGTGGGACATACTCTCAATTCCTTCTCAAAGAAACTTGTTGCGAGAGGCTCGAATAGTTTTGGTACAACCAATGGATCATCAGGTTGTGGAGTAAAAATTCTATGATTTTGTGTCAACCAGAAGGGAAAAGTATTCTTAATGTAAAAAAACCACCACCATTCTATATTTCCCTAATCATTGGCAATCATTTGGTACATAATTACATGATTGATTCTGGTGCCAGTAGCTCAGTTATGCCCAAGAAAATTGTAGATGTGTTAGGAATACAATATACACCAGTATCTAGAGGAGTTTTTAGTTGGATGGTACATCAGTTTAGACCATCGAGTCATCGAGAGGACTCCAAATTGCTATCCATGCATTTCCCATTTTGTCTTTCGGATAAGACATATCGGTCATTGATCTTCCTCCTCTCTTCACCATTTTCCTATCATGAGATTTCATTGCCAAAATGAGCGGTCACCTATGAGTTGATTGACCACATATGATATATACAATTTGATATGGAACTAAAGTGACTATAAGGGTGAAATAAATTTGTCATAATCATGTGGAGCCCTATACCGCTAGTTCTATAACTAGGAATTATACCATCAATGATCAAGAGGAAGAATTTATTGATATTGAAAAAAATATCTTGTGGAAGAAGTCCACTAATAATGTGTTGGATGAGGTAAGTGTAGATCATCAGTATGATCCCTATGCTAAGGCATTAGTAGAAGAAGAAGTTGGTTTGTTGTTTTTAGAAGAGACAAGATTGGGTACATACTGCATTCATGAAGAAGGTACGATCATACCATAACTTGTCAAAATACAAAACAATTATGAAGGACTATGGCAATTGTTCTTCGATGGATTGAGGAGTAATAATGGATCTGCAGTGTTTGGTGCCAAGATAATTTCTCTAGAAGGAGATAGGTACTTCTCATCTTTTCAGTTTTGTTGGTGCCCATTTTGATCCTCTGCCGTTTTGCCATGTTTCCCATTTGTTCTTTGTGCTCTAAAACCTTTTTCCTCATGAAATAGATGATTTGAAGTCAGTAGCTCCATTCTTGTGCATTAGATTGTTTGCAAACTCATTACCTTGCCCTAATTTTTCCCATTCAAATGCCTCTGCCATTTTTCCCATGTTTTCCGGCCTTTAGAGCTTGAAATTGTTCGTTTTATACTTATTTTCCCTCAAAAATCCCTTTCCATGGTCATAAATTGCTTTGAATCACTTTCCATTTGTCCTTTGATTGAAAATTTCTTCACCCACGAAGGAAAAATTGATTTTGGGCATCCCTGACATTTTTTGTGTTTTGTGATCGAGACGAGCGTCATTTTCCCGTCAAATTCATCTTCGGCATTCTAGGGCATCGTTGGAAATTTCTACATTTTTTGACGGTCATACGGGCGTCCTTTTCCGTCAAATTTTAGCTCAAAATATTCTCCTATGTGGCTTGTTCTAATTGGTAGAGGGGATGCGGATTGACGGTGGACTTGGAGAAATTTTTCCTTTTTTGGCGAAAAGTACTAAAATGCAAAACAAGGTCGTAAGCCCACTAGATTAAATTAATGCCTTAGTATTTTTGTTTTGAAAGGAAAGGTGGAGCGGTGGATTTCGTAAGAGTTTGATATTTTTAACCTTTTTCCTAAAAAGGGTTAAAGTCTTAAAAGAAGGTGTGACCTTGATAAAGAAGAAAATTAAAGGCTTGCGTAGGTCGGTGGGCCGTTGGAGGAAAAAAGGGAAATGTTGCCTTTTTGGAAAATGAGTTAAAGTGGTAATTTGAAGCGTGGCTTCAAAATGAATCAGAGGGAGACACGTGTCAAAATCAATGGAAGAGGGGAGTGCAAGGCACGGTGAGTTTTGAAAACTTTGAAATTTTGTGAGGGAAGTATGAAGCAAAAAGGGAGTTATGACCCTACAGTGAATCAACAATCGCCACATGTCGGGACGAGAAGAAGAGGTGTGGGTCCGTAGAGATAATTATGAAAAATTTCCTTTTTCCAAAAAGGTGGAAATGTGTAAAATTGAGGTGTGACCCCGATTCAATCATATTGTGCCACGTGTCGGCACAAATCTCAAGGGTGGAGGGGCGGAGAAAAATGTCAAATTTTTACATTTTTCCAAAAGTGTTAAAATGTCAAAAATGATCCCAAGCCCATTTCTAATCACATTGTGACACGTGGAGGGCTCAGATTGAAGGGAGAAAGGCAAATCAATGGTAACTGTGCATTTTTCAGTTTTGGCCACCATTTGAGCTCCAGGAAGCTTGGAGATGTGATTTTTGCATCATTTTTCACCAATTTTTGGTAAATTCATGTCGTTTTTGCCTTCAAGGATCAATGGAATCAATTTGAAAATTAAATTTGCAGATTTGAGGTACTTTTGAAATGAAATTTTGTTCGGGCTCAAGCAGAAACGTGAAATACCAGATCCAAAAGTTACAGAGGCAAATTTGGAAAGTGTAAAGGTGAAATGATGGAAGAGGAAGATGTTGCAGGCGCCAAAGGAAGAATACATGCTCCCATGAAAAGGAATGATGAAGATTTGTAATAATTTTCTTTTTTGAATGCCTGGCATCTCCTCCTCGCAAAATTGGTTAAGTGTCACTTTCAGAAAGTCATGAGTGAATTTGTAACAAACTAAGATGCCATAGGATATTCTTTTCTTGGGAAAGAAGGATCAAATGTAATAGAGATATATAATACATGTTTTGAGACATGCAAAAAGGTCAAGAAATTGAAAATCATGAGAAAATTTTGAGAGAAGCTCATCTTCTGAGAAACCCTCCAAAAAACCTGGTTAATGTCTTCTGTGTTAGATCTTCATTCATGTTGAGTTGGTTACAAGTGTATAGCCATCACACAGCTCTGAGATTGTTCCTAAAACTCTCCCCTACTGATGAATCTAACAAGCTTTTGAATTAATCTATGTTATTTTGGGCAATATGATGTTTGTTATCATGTTTAAATGTCTACAAATAGTTTTCCTTGTTCTTGTTGTAATATTGCATTGAAATCTTTAGGAATCAAAAAAATCTCATCCTTATTAATAGTTTAGTGGAATTTGTAATTTCAGTTGTGAGAAGATCTTTCATTTAGAATTGAAAATAAGAAGTTAAAAATCACTTCACCTTCATTTGTTGACAGAGATTGTTTGTAAGCCTTTGGGAGTACCTAGGTGTTATTTGATAAGAGATTTTGATGTTTTATTGAGTCCTTTAACTCAAGATTTTGTGTTGAGGTCTCGAATATTGTGTGGAGAGTGCAAACTGGGACTCCATTTGTGTATCTCTTCTCATTGAAAGAACATCATGATGTTTTGAAGCATTTTATCGATAGTTGTTCAAATTTTGTAGAGGTTGTCAAAGATCTTGCATAGTCAAGTTTTTCTTGTCAATATCCCACCAAACATCATCCAAAACAACTAATCCTACCTTGTTTTACCCTTTTTACCTATATACCCACGGAAGATCAAAATCCATTGACTAAAGTATGAGAATAGACCGGGATTTCAAAATGTCTTGATAACCCTTGCCTTGCATTGAAAGTATCTCCATAATCTAGAAGTGAGAACTTGTGAAAGTCATATTTGGAGTGTTGATCATATTTTCCCAAGGCCCTTCATACTATTTGCACAAATTGAGGGTTATCCTCCTTCAAAAATAGGTCTTCTCTTACCTTGGTTGAAATGCACAACCTAAAACGATTAGGACAAGATCAAGTCCTATTTGAGTGCTATCCATCTCTCCATAAACCCGAGTGACAGTTAGATCACATCCTCGGCTACAAGAACAACATACATCATTATCTATATTTATTCAAGCTTCATGCCATATCTTTGATTCTCCTCGGACTGAAAAGGAGAACAAATTTGGGTACTAAAAATAGTGGCGCCACTTCAGGAGATTCTTAGTTCAATCTAATCCATGTGCATACATATTTGAAATATTTGAATGCATATAAAACCCTGGTAATGTATCTTGCAAGTTATGTCTGCAAATATATTGTTAAAGCATCATTATATACTCAGATTTGCAAGGTGTATGCAAATGTTTCAAACTCTGTCTACAATTTTATCATTTTTCAAAGAGCTTTACATTAGTTACACATAGGTATTTGATAGAGTATTTTAGTGCATTTACACAACTAGGTGAAATTCCTTATTGGCGAATCCATGTTATTTTGATCTATATAAATACCATTGTCTTATATTTCTATCATTTGTTTTTTGGTGTTGCTAATATTTACAAACTGGAAGGAAGAAGATCTCTCTTTAGGAGGGACCCAAGTAGAAAGTTATTTGAAGAAGCTGCGAAAGACAGCTTTTAGAGGAGAGAAAATTTTGGAAGGTTGTTGAAGGTCGACATCAAACAAAGGATTATCCATTGGTGAGAGATATCATCCTTTAATAGAGGATTATAACTCTTCTTCCAATGATTCTAATTCAAGCAATATTCTCATAAAATTGTTTGTTTCAACTAGTGAAGGACCTTCTGCTATACCTGGTGAGTTCCTTCTTCAATCTGCACCTGTGTGTTTCAATTCTAGTAAAACTTTCCAAGAAAATCAGCACCTAGAGAATACCAATCTTATGAACCACATTCTTGAACCCCAAAGACCTCACACTCCTCATCAGCTTGTGTTACCCCTAAGATCACCTCCACTAGACAACATGGCTCAACCTCCACCTAGGCCTCCATTTATGGTCAATACCTTTGGCCCAATAAATTTTAGGGGAATGGCTGGTTATCCTAATGTTGTGCCTCAAGATGTTAGAAATAGATTGCCAAAATTCCAAGGTAACAATGCTATAACTAGTGATCAACATCTCAAACTATTTGTTAACATGATGGAGGACTTTGAGATTGAGCATGAAGATGTGTATATTAAATTGTTCATTCATACACTAGAAGAGGATGCTAGGGATTGGTACAAGGCTCTGCCTGATAATTCTATTGACTCTTGGACTGAAATGAACAATGCATTTAGATTGTAATATGGTGACAAGACTGATCCTAGATTTCTCTTGTTTGAATTTGAGAATATCAAGAAGAACCCCAATGAATCAATTCATGACTTCAACACAAGGTTTAACAAAACTTTGAGAAGGCTACCTATTAATTTGAGGCCATGTGATCAGTCTTGTTTAATCAAATATGTAGATGCATTTGATAAGAAGGCAACCTACTACTTAAGAGACAAAAACCCTACTAATTTGAGGTAGGCCTTCACCATGGCACTACAGATTGAAAAAATATCAAATCAATTAGAAACCTCTCAAGAGAGATGGTGTAAAATTGATAAACCCTGACAAGCCTCAAGAAAGCAAGAGTGTAGACTTGGAGGAAGTGGTGAAAACTTTGGTAGGGGCTATCAAAGAGATTTCCTACAAGTTGGAAAGAGATGAGAAGGGAATTGGGTAGACTTCACAAGGTCAGAAAAAAGCACAAAACCATGATAGATTTGCCAATCATCCTAGGGGTGATCAGAGATCTAATGATAGAGGGAAAGGAACCATGGGGTCTGCAAATAGACATCCTCAAGCATGTGAAGGAAGAGTGTTATCTCGATCCCCTAAGCGCTAGGGTTGCAACGCTGTTGAGGAAGTTACCGATATTGATTGGTGTGATAGGTGTTTTCTGCCCCATCCTCCATGTGAAGTGGACTAGCAAGATGGTGAAGCTAATAATGATGATGGTACTGCGATGATGATATCTCGCATGGTGGGATTTTCTTCAAGCTCATAAGAAGGAGCAACATCAACTGAGGTAATAAGTGCAAGGATAGCTACAACCTTTTGGGATTACATCAAATGGGTACAAGTATTTTTCCCTCTCATCCTCTTGAAGTTAATGTAGTGCAATATTTTGACATTCCTAACAATGAATTTGAATACTTAAGAGATTTGATGATCAAGAAGTATTATGGAGTTATACTTTTGGAGGAAGATAGACAATTGTTAATGAATGTTGTTGTGGCTCAAGAGAAAGAATATAACACTAGGAGAGAGGTTGTTAAGGGAGTTGGGCCTCAAGACAAACCTAAAACACCATTGCTTACAAGTATTCCCAAAGAATCTCCTAGAAGAGAAACACACCGCCAAAAGCTCTGTTATCCCGAGCAAAAATTATAGTCCTCCTAATGACCAAGCTGCCAAGAATCCCTTGCCATCTAATAAATCTGCTTGTCTCCATTCCAATTTTACCTTGCTAAAGAATGTTTCCTATGACATAGCCCAAGTATTTAGCCAAATAAAATTTATTTTTCCAATCATTGAGTTGCTTAGGATTCCTGAGCACAAGAAGAGAGCATTTAAGTACTTGAGATTGAAAGAGGAGAAGAGTACCCCAAGCAGAAATGTAAATGTTGTGAAAACTCCTCCTGAAATCATTACATACCTTGAAACACCACCAGCATTAGGGATCTTAGAGAAACACCTAAGGTATAATTGGGGACATCCTTAGTTGATTTCCATTTAATGTTGATCCATTCTTTACAACTTTGATCATAAAGGATAGACTACTTCACAATTGTATGTTTGATTCGGTGCATCATGTAATGTCATGCCTTTAGAAGTCATGAATGAGTTGGATATCAAAGTGAAATCATCCTATGGAAATTTTACTACCATGGACTCAAGAGAAGTGCTGGTAGTTGGTTGTGTGAAGGGTTTGGTGGTACAACTTGCATCTTATCCTAGGAGGAATTTAAAATTGGATGTTGTGATTGTTGATTTCCCTGCCAAATGGGGTATGTTATTATCAAGGAAATGGGCTACAAGTGTTGGTGGGAGTGTCCAAATGGACATGTCTTTTCCACTATTCCCATTGAGGGCAGCCTTGTCAAGCTTTATGGAGAAAAGAAGATGTTACACCTTATTGAAGATCCCAACAATGCTTCCTATGAGGTGTTGTTTGTTGATGTTGATGTTGATAATTTTATTGGGTTTGGTGATGGTAAGGAACACAAGATGGATCATTAAAAGTGCCTTGAATAGGTAGGTTCCCCTTGGACCTTTCTATTTGATGGAGCTTGCTCCAAATTTGGAAATTGTATCTTGGTATAATTCATATTTCTCATATCTTGGAAGAGTTTGTTTTTTCCTTCAAGCTTAATTTTGAATGTACTAACAACATTGCTGAGTATGAAGCCTTGTTGTTGGGTCTGAGAATTGCATGGAAGTATGGTGTTAAGGACATCATTACAAAATGATATTTAGAGCTAGTTGTCAAACAAATAAGAAAACTATATGCTACAAAAAATCAGCGGATGAAACAATAAAAACATGTAGTTTGGGATCTAATTGAGATGTTTGATTCCTTCAACATTGTGCATCATGATAGGAGTTTCAATGTTGCTACTGAAAAGTTGGTAGTGTTGGGGTCAAGATTTGGAAATTGCACCATTTCACCTTATTGTGAGTACAATATTGAAGTGTTAACTAGGCCAGTTGTCCCTAACAACATCAAGCATTGGCAAGTGTTTAATGATGATGCTCAAGTGCAAAGGTTCTTACAAAATCAAGGTGATTTTGTAGATCAGAATATTGATTGGGAACCAATGGTGTGTGTGATTGAAGGAAGAGAGACTTTGTTTGGAAAGGATATCATCCAATTGAAAACTAACACCATTCCTAGAGGGCTGGTTTCTCTTGAGTCAAATTTTAACAATGCTGATTGCATCATCAATAGAAACATGTCTTGCCTCAAGGGATGTGGAAGAGAATAAATTGGGCACTAATGATAAACCAAGAAAAGTTTGGTTGGGCAACAATCTAAACAAAGAGGAAAAACAGTCCCATGTCCAACTATTGAAGAAATATCAGGATTTGTCTTGCTTGGTCTTATTCGAGTTGAAAGCATACAGAGAGAGGACTTGTTTGAGCATGCGATTCCTCTTGAAACAAATGAAAATATCTTCAGACAAAAGAAGAGGCCAATTAATCAATCCTCTCAATAAATATGCAAGATGAATTGAAGAAACTGAAGGAGGGAGGGATCATTCAGCCCACAAGGTATTCATCTTGGGTTGCAAACCTTGTGGTAGTGTAAAGAAAATGGAGATATCAGACTTTGTGTAGACTTCAGAAATCTAAATAGATCTTCATTGAAAGACAATTATCCTTTTCCAAACATGGAAAACATGCTGCAGTTAATGACTACATATGAATTTTTGTCCACCTTAGATGGTTTCTTTGGCTACAATCAAGTTGTTGTCAAGGAGTCAGAAAGATTTAAAACTGCCTTTACCACTCCTTGGGGAACATATGTCTATGTAAGAATTCCTTTTGGTCTCATGAATGCTAGAGCTACCTTCCAAAGAGCAATGGATGTTGCTTTTGCTGGTTACATAAATGACTTCATTGTAGTTTATCAGGATGATGTGACTATGTTTTCAAGGAGCAGAAAAGATCACTTGTAGCACTTGGAAAGAATGTTGATCAGATGTAGAGAATATGGCATTTCTCTCAATCCAAAGAAGTGTCATTTTGGAGTGCAAAAATCCAAGCTGCTTGGTCATATTGTTTTAAAGGCTAGTGTCATGATTGACCCTGAGAGGGTAGAAGTAATCAACAAGGTTCCAATTCCAAGAAATAAAGAAGGGCATATAATCTTTCTTTGGGAAGATCAATTTCATTAGAAGGTTTGTGTCTAATTTTTTTGAATTGACTCTTCCTATTACATGCATGTTAAAGAAAGACCAAGTTATCAAATGGGAGGAGGCTACTATTCAGGATTTTGAAGGAATCAAAGAAGCATTGAAACATGCACTGTCTTGGCAGCTCCGAATTACAAGAAGCCTTTCCAAATCTTCTCCTTTTCTTTTGAAAATACTATTGCATATGTTTTGTTGTAAAAGGATGAAGATGGGGCTGAGAGGCCTATTGCCTTCTTTAGCAAGGCTTTACAAGTCTGTTGAGTTAAAATACACAATCATGGAAAAACAAGCATTTGCCTTAGTGAAAGCAATAAAGGTTTTCAGGCCTTATATCTTAAGTTCAAAATTTTTTGCTTATGTTCCCCACACCATGGTAAAAGACATCTTATCAGAGATGGAGATATCAAGAAAAATATGTAGATGGGTGAAAAACTACAAGAATATGACATGGACATCCAAACCAAAAAGTTGGTAAGAGGTTTAAGCTTGGCTAAGCTTATGGCTGAGAGAAACTTGCAGACAATTGAAGTGAATGAAGTAGAGGAAGAAAGGGAAGATGTTATTGAGAAATTGGTAAGTTCTAAGTGGTACAAGGATGTAATATTTTACCTCAGACACCTATGCTGCCTTGATCATTTGAATAAAAATTAGAAAAGATCCCTCAAGTTGGCTTCTCAAAAATACATCATCATTGACTTTGGGATGGCTTGGAAGAACCCTAAAGGTGTCCTCTTGAAATGTGTAACTGAAGATGAAGCTCCCAAAATAGTTGTTGATTTCCATGGGGGAGTTTGTGGAGGAAACTTTGCTAGAAGGGTTACAACACACAAATTTTTGAGAGATGGTTATTGGTGTCCTACTATCTTCAAAGATGCAACCTCGCTTTGGTTAGAAAATGTGAAAGTCATCAGCGTTTTCTGGAAGAATGAAAGTTTCAGCCTCCCTTTTTTACAACCTATATCAATTGAAGTTCCTTTCAAAAATGGGGAATAGACTTCATTGGTGATATCTCAGACCCTTCTAGTGTTGGACATAAGTGGATTCTTGTAGCCATAGATTACTTCACCAAGTGGGTAGAAGCAATCCCCACCAAGAAAGCAACACACCAAGTTGTTATGGACTTCTTGTTGAATCACATCATATGCAGATTTGGTGTGCCAATAAAGATTGTTGCTGATAATGCCATGTGTTTTAGAGTTAAGCCCTTGATGGAAATGTGCAAGGAGTATGGAACCAATATGACTTATGCTTCAAACTATAACCCTCAAGGAAATGGACAAGCTGATTCCAACAATAAGAACTTGTTGAAGATCATTAGGAGAACCTTGGAGTTGAATAAGAGAAAATGGGGTGAACAAATGAAATTTGTAGTTTGGGATGATAGAATCACTACCAAAAGAGCTACTGGTAAGAGCCCATTTGAGTTGGTGTATGGAACGGGATATACTTACCTTACGTCTATAATTATCTTCATTTCATTTTGTTCAACAACTTGAAGATCAAGAGGTTAGTCCATATGAAGCAAGGATTAATCAGATTGTTGAGTTGGATGAAGAAAGAAGAGCATCACACCAAAGGCATGTTAGATTTAGAGAGAAGTTGAAGAGGTTGTTTGAAAAGAAGGTCACTCCTAGGGCTTTCAATATTGGAGACCTATTTTTGTTATGGGATAGTAGAAATGAAGATAAGGGAAAACATGGTAAATTTGATGCATTGTGGATGGGCCCTTACTCCATTGATATCAAAATTGGTGAAAATACTTTTTTCTCAAGGAATTAGATGGGGAATTTCTTGAACTTCCTATTAATGGTAGGAATCTAAAGCATTTCTTGGATTAATCCCCAAATTTGAGGTATGCACCACTTATACAGTGTATAGTGTTTGGATTTTGCTCTGTTTTTGGTGTTTTGTCGGTTTGTGGTTTGCCTTGGTGTGTGACAACCATTTTTATCGATTTCTCAGCTGGTTTTTGGTGGCTTTGGCTCATGAATCCATTTTCCCAATGGATTATTTTGGCACTTGGTCTACTTTTGTTCTTGTGGCACTCACTGGGAGTGCCCATCCCCAAGCAGGAGCTGATGTTGGTGCCCATTTTGATCCTCTACCATTTTTCCATGTTTCCCCTTTGCTCTTTGTGCTCTGAAACATTTTTTCCTCATGAAATCGATGATGTGAAGTTGTAGCTCCATTCTTGTGCATTGGATTGTTTGCAAACTCATTACCTTGCCCTAATTTTTCCCGTTCAAATGCCTCTGCCATTTTTCCCGTGTTTTCCTAGCCTTTGGAGCTCAAAATTGTTCATTTTATACTTATTTTCCTCAAAATAACTTGCCATGGTCATAAATTTCTTTGAATCACTTTCCATTTGTCCTTTGATCAAAAATTTCTTCACCCACGAAGGAAAAATTGATTTTGGGCATCCTTGGTATTTTCTGCGTTTTGACGATAAGACAAGCGTCATTTACCCATCAAATTCATCTTGGACATTCTAGGGCATCACTAGCAATTTCTACATTTTTTTATGGTCATACGGGCAACCTTTGCCCATCAAATTTTAGCTAAAAATCTTCTCCTACATGGCTTGTTCTAATTGGTAGAGGGGATGCGGATTGGTGGTGGACTTGGAGAATTTTTTCCTTTTTTGGCAAAAAGTACTAAAATGCAAAACAAGGCCGCAAGCCCACTAGAGTAAATTAATGCCTTAGTCTTTTTTGTTTTGAAAGGAAAGGCGGAGCGGCAGATGTCTGGGAGAGTTTGAGATTTTTAACCTTTTTCCTAAAAAGGGTTAAAGTCTTAAAAGAAGGTGTAGCCCCAACAAAGAAGAAAATTAAAGGTTTATGCGGGTCACGGGTGGCCATTGAGGAAAAAAGGGAAATGTTGCCTTTTTGGAAAAATGAGTTAAAGTGGTAATTTGAAGTGTGGCTCCACAATGAATCAGAGGGAGACACGTGTCAAAAGCAATGGCAGAGGGGAGTGCGGGCACGGTGAGTTTTGAAAACTTTGAATTTTTGAAGGAAGTATGAAGCAAAAAGGGAGTTATGGCCCCGGCAGTTGAATCTGATCGCCACGTGTCACTGCATGCAGAGTGGAGGTGCAGGTCCATGGGGATAATTGTGAATTCTTTTCTTTTTCCAAAAAAAGGTGGAAATGTGTAAAATTGAGCCGCGACCCTAGATCCAATCATATTGTGCCACATGTCAAAGCACCAAATCTCAAGGGCGGAGGGGCGGAGAAAAATGTCAAATTTTTACATTTTTCCAAAAGTGTTAAAATGTCAAAAATGATCCCAAGCCCATTTCTAATCACATTGTGACACATGGAGGGCTCAGATTGAAGGGAGAAAGGAAAATCAATGGTAACTGTGCATTTTTAGTTTGGCCACCATTTGAGCTCCAGGAAGCTTGGAGATGCAATTTTTGCATCATTTTCACTAAATTTTTGGCAAATTCATGTCGTTTTTGCCCTCAAGGATCAATGGAATCAATTTGAAAATTCAATTTGTAGATTTGAGGTACTTTTGAAATGAAATTTTGTTCGGGCTCGAGCAGAAATGTGAAATACCAAATCCAAAAGTTGCAGAGGCAAATTTGGAAAGTGTAAAGGTGAAATGATGGAAGAGGAAGATGTTGTGGGTGCCAAAGGAAGAATACATGCTCCCATGACAAGGAATGATGAAGATTTGTAATAATTTTCTTTTTTTGAATGCTTGGCATCTCCTCCTCGCAAAATTGGTTAAGTGTCACTTTCAGAAAGTCATGAGTGAATTTGTAACAAACTAAGATGCCATAGGATATTCTTTTCTTGGGAAAGAAGGATCAAATGTAATAGAGAGATATATAATACATGTTTTGAGACATGCAAAAGGTCAGGAAATTGAAAATCATGAGAAAATTTTGAGAGAATCTCATCTTCTAAGAAACCCTCCAAAAACCTGGTTAATGTCTTCTGTGTTAGATCTTCATTCATGTTGAGTTGGTTACAAGTGTATAGCCATCACATAGCTCTAAGATTGTTCCTGAAACTCTCTCCTGATGAATCTAACAATCTTTTGAATTAATCTATGTTATTTTGGGCAATATGATGTCTGTTATCATGTTTAAATGTCTACAAATAGTTTTCCTTGTTCTTGTTGCAATCTTGCATTGAAATCTTTAGGAATCACATAGATCTCATCCTTATTGATAGTTTAGTGGCATTTGCAATTTCATTTGTCAGAAGAGCTTTCATTTGGCATTGAAAATAAGAAGTTTAAAATCACTTCACCTTCATTTGTTGACAGAGATTGCTTGTAAACCTTTGGGGACCGTACCTTAGGTGTGATTTGATCAGAGATTTTGATGTTTTATTGAGTACTTTAACTCAAGATTTTGTGTTGAGGTCTCAAAGATTGTATGAAGAGTTCAAACTGGGCCTCCATTTGTGTATCTCTTTTGTTTCAAAGAACATCCCTGACTGTTTTGAAGCATTTTATCTGATAGTTGTTCAAATGTTGTAGAGGTTGTCAAAGATTTGGCATAGTCAAGTTTGTCTTGTCAATATCCAACAAAAAATCATCCAAAACAACTAATCCCACCTTGTTTTACCCTGTTTTGACCTCGTATACCCACGTAATCAAAAATCCATTTACTAAGGTATGTAGAACAGATCGATTTCAAAATGTCTTTGGTAACCCTTTCCTTACATTGAAAGTATCTCCATAATATGGAAGTGACAACTTGTGAAAGTCATATTTGGAGTGTTAATCATATTTTCCCAAGGCTCCTTCCTACTATTTGTACAAATTGAGGGATATATTCATCTACTTCACCATTTTAGGGTTACAAAATAGGTCCTCTTACCTTGGTTGAAATGCACAACCTAAAATAGTTAGGACAAGATTAAGTCCTATTTGAGTGCTATCTATCTCTCCACAAAACTGAGTGCCAATTAGATCACATCCCCAGCCTACAAAAAGACATACATCATTATTTATTTGTCTTCAAGATTCATGCCATATATTTGATGTTGATCAGATTGAAAAGAGGAACAAATTTGGGTACTAAAAAGTTGCACTAATAATGTTGCTAAATACGAGGCCCTTGTGCACGGAATTCAACTATCTTAAAATAAGGGAATCAAAGCCCGATTGTTGTTAGAGATAGTGAGTTAGTTTTCCATCAAGTGACGACACACAACACATCCAAAAATGATCTTGTAAGATGATACAAGAACTGAGTTTGGGATTTGATTGAATATTTCAAATCTTTCGGATCCAAACGGCTCCTAGAAATAAAAATCAAGATGCTAATAGGTTTACTACGATTGGCTTGCAATACGATATAATTGTTGGTATCACAAAATAAGTGTGATAATATGTCAAAATGGTGGTTTGACTTGTAGTCCCTGATAATGTGAGTAGCTAACAAGTGTTTGATAGTGACAAAAAAATTGTTCTATTTCTACAAGAGGAGGTAGAGTTTGCTACGAAAGGTCAAGAAAAGTTGCAAGAAGCATATGGTGATCAAATCATACAATTGAAAAGCAACAAGCTACCAAAATTATTAGTTACTCTAGAATCCATCTTCAATTCAGATGATCAAGCCAAAAGACAAATCTCTAACATGGTGGTCAAAGAAGAATATTTTGAGGAAGTCGAGGTAGCAAATGAAAAGTTTCTGAAGATTGGAAAAGTATGCACTCCCAAAGAAAAAGAAGCTTTCATCAAAATTTGTCAAGAGTATCATGACATTTTGCATGGAGCTACAAAGATTTGCAAGGTTTTTATCTAAATCTAGTACAACATACCATCAAACCAGATCCTAATGCCAAACTAGTTTATCAGAAATAGAATCCAATAAATCTCAAAATTGAGCCACTAATGAGAAAGGAGCTAACCAAACTCATAGAGGCTTGTATATCCTATCAATAATTCCTCTTGGGTAGCCAATCTCGTCCCGTAAGGAAGAAGAACAGATAAATTCGGCTATGCATGGATTTTAGGAATTTGAACCATGCCTCATTGAAATATCATTATCCTCTTCCATAAATGGAGAAAATCCCTCAAACGGTGGTAGGAGATCAAATATTTTTGTGCTCGATGGATATTCGGGTAATAATCAAATTCTGGTCTAAGAATCGATCAATTAAAAATGAATTTCACTACTACGTGGGGCATGTATGCTTACTGAAAAATTCCATTCATATTTTCCAATGCCGGGGCTACTCTCTAAAGTGCCATGGAAATGGCATTTAAGGGACTAATCAATGATATCATCTTGGTTTACCTTGATGATATAACTATATAATCTAAGCATGCATAATACCACATCACGTATCTAAGGAAGGTTTTCCAAAGGTGTAACGAATTTGGGGTTTCACTCAATCCTAAGAAATATGTTTTTTGCGGTGCATGAGGGAAGTTGTTGGGGCATGTTGTTTCAATGGAAGAACTTTCAATCGATCTAACTAGGATTCATTCAATTTTATCCCTATCCCTCCCAAGCCACAAAAAGGGACTCAGATTTTTCTTGGCACAATAAATTTTTACAGATATTTATACCTCAGTTCACAAATTTGGCTAAACCACTAACAGCCATGTTGAAGAAGAATATTCCTTTCTCATGGAAAAGGAAGGGAAAGAGAGTTTTGAAGCCATCAAAAAGTTCATTTCTAAAGATATAATGTGGTGAACCCCAAGTTTGATAAATATTTTATTCTTTATGATTTTATAGGTCAAGAGAGAATTTTAGGTATCCTCACCCAAAAAATAACAATCTGATGGAACAACCAATTGCTTTCTTCAATCAATCCCTCAAATAATATGAGATCAAATATTCACTAATTCAAAAAAAAGTTTTTGTAGTTATTTGAGCTTTGAAGATATTCGAACACATGTTGTCCAACAACAAAATTCATCCGATGACATCTCATCCAAGTGTCAAGGACTTTTTTCGAAAAAAGAGATGAATGAAAAGCGTACTAGATGGATCACAAAGGTGATGGACTATGACGTACATATTAAAGTCACCAAAATTTTCAAAGGTAAAGTTTTGTGTCAACAACTTTCTTTGTAGACATGGAATCAAAAGGTAATGAGCACGTGATGCTCCTAAGAACGATGAAGGTGATGATCGGGTTGATTGGTTATCCAAAATGAAGACTTTCCTTCTCTCAAGATTATATCTGTGAACACAGATAAAAATCAAAGATGGAATTTCCATCTTCATTTTATTCCATATTTTCTTGTAGATAATGTTATCTTTCAAAGGGATTTGAATGGTGATATCCTTTGGTGCGTGGGACTAGAACAGGTAAGTAAGATCCTAGTAGAGTTTCACAATGGCATATTTGGAGGACATTATTCTACATGAAAAAATACTACCAAGATCATGCGAGTTGGTTACTATTGGCCAAATTTGTTTAAAGATGCCCATCTATGGGTAAGGAAGTGTAAGGAATGTGCTTTTTTCACTGGGAAGAAGAAGTTTGTGGCTCTTCCACTACATTCAATTCAAGTGGACCAACCCTTTTTTCAATGGGGGTTAGATTTCATTGGAATGATTAATCCTCCATCTAGTGACAGACATAAATGGGTCCTTACTGCAATAGACTATTTTACTCGATGGACAGAGGCAACAACATTAAAGGAGAGCAATGAGAAGGAAACTCTTGATTTCTTAAAAGGTATAATGACAAGGTTTAGTGTTCCATTTACAATTATTTCAGATAATGCAATGGATTTTCTTGGTCTAAAGTTGAGTAAATGGGATGTTAAGAATGGGGTCTACCTCAAGACTTCATCTAATTACTATCCGTAAGGAAACGGATTGGCTGAGTCTAGCAACAAAACCTAAGGATTATCAAGTGCACAATGGAAACTAACAGAAGGACTTGGCACACAAAACTTAAAATGCTTTATGGGTAGATTGGATCACACCTAAAAGGGCCATCAAAAATTCTCCTTTCATGCTTGTATATGTAAGAGAAGAAAACTTCCGCTCTCCTTAGAGTTACCTTGCGTGGAGTGAGCTCATCATCTTGAGGTTATGGAGAATAATCCTCTCGATAAATCAGATTTATTGAACTCATGTAGTTGGAAGAAGTATGAAATAAGGATATGAAGAATTTGGAGCAACATTAGGCTCAGGTTAAGAAATATTTTGACAAGAAGGTGTTTGACATGCATTTTCAAGAGGGAGATTTAGTTCTCAAATGGGATGAAGATAGAGCCAAACCAAGAAAACACACCAAGTTTTATACTCTGGAGCGAGCCATACATCATCATGAGTTGTAAAGAGGTGAATTCATTTCATCTATCTAGGATCAATGGAGAATAACTACCCATTCATGTGAATGGGATACATCTCAAAGATTGATTTTGAGATCTTTCCACCCTTGTATAGTTTAGTTAGGTGTTTTCCTCCAAGTTCTTTTGCACATTTTTATATGTTTTTCAGTTTATTTTCCTTGTGTTTTTATTGTTCCACACATTGTAACATCACAAAAGGTTTTAAAGGAGAACATGGTTCAAATTTTCAAGAGAGTTTCAAGATTTCTAATTCCTCAAAATACTTCATTCAAATTTCACAAAGTGCTCTGTAAGTGTCAAATGTTTTTTAG
The DNA here is from genome assembly GCA_018340775.1 of Taxus wallichiana var. yunnanensis. Classification (NCBI taxonomy): domain Eukaryota; kingdom Viridiplantae; phylum Streptophyta; class Pinopsida; order Cupressales; family Taxaceae; genus Taxus; species Taxus wallichiana. The sequence goes on from CM031237.1 coordinate 561,331,065, forward strand.
CTTCAGTACTTTTCCTGCCTAGTGTTACCATAGAGTTCAAGATCAATAATACCAAGGAATATTTTAGGATGTATCACGAGAAGATCAAATAACTTTCAGGATTCCAATATTGAATCCATGCCCAATGGATGACTTAAGGCTACTGGAATCATGCTTAGCAGGAAACCATCCCTAAGAGGTCGCCAAAAATGTTATCTAATTTTGTCACTTGTGAAAAAATTAGACAATGGGGTCTATGGTACTCTACGACTGAAAAGGGATCTTCATGAGGCATTCTAATACATTATGGGTAAATTCTATGTTTAGGGAGTGTTCGTAATGTTTGATCATTTGTAGTTCTATTAAGCTATTTCCCTCATTTTTTAGCCTTGGAGGTCTCAAGTCTTCCTAGCATGAAGATTGACCCTGGTGGGCCCATTTCAAGTCACCATGGTAAAGAATTGGTCAAAATTTGTATCCAAGTTTTCAGGTGACTTACTCTGACCCCATAACCCATTGATTCATGAAAAAGTTGAAATTTTTGGAAGTGAGTCAGTGCAAAGCTTAAAGATTTTTCAAATAGGTCACAAGAGGCTTTGGGCTTGCACAAATCACCAAACAACTCATCAAGATACTCAGTGAGTTGGATCAGTTTCATTAAAATGACCCAACAAATATACCATACATGAGTCAATGGGATACTCGGTGGTGATCGATTCAGTCATTCGGTCACTCAAGGGAATCGAGCTACGTCAAGTGATGGCGAGATGGTATTCGGTGTCCTGGAATCAACTTACCAAGTCGACAGGATGAAATTTGGTATGTACTTCCGAGGAGAGTGGTTGGACATGGTAAAGCTCAGATCAAGCCAAGAATTTGGTGAGTCACTCGTTGTTTTAATGGTGGATAGATTTAACAATGATCTAAACATGAAGGAGATAGCTCGAGAGTTGTGTACTCAAGGTAGGTTCTTTTGCATGGATGTAAGCTCAGTAAAGTGCTCAAGTATGAGCTCAAAGGTATTTGAAAACAGTCACGAGGGGCTAAGATTAGACCAACTCAGGTTGTAGGAAGTACGTGAACTTGGTGGCTTCCTCAACATAGTGACTCGGAAGATGAGCTAAGCTCGGGACAGAGCATAGGAGCAGGTGACTAAGTTGTTGATGCATGAAAATTGTATTCGGAAAGGGCCAAGTTAAGTGAGACATGGCTCGGTCTAGAGCTCGGCCTCACTGAGTCACGAGCTAAAAATTAGGTCCATGAAGGGGCTAATATAATAAGCCAAAAGGTTCTCAATTCGGCCATGGAATATAGACATAGAGCTTGGTATAGAGGGAACTCACCATGGTGAGTTATGAAAATAGTCACGAGAGAGAAAGCATGATGAGTTTGTGGTGAGTTGAAGTTAAAGGACAAAGTCGACTTAGACATAGGAGGATGAGCTTAGATATTGACTCGTAAATGGGCTAGGTGAAATAAGTTCAAGGTAAATCCAAGTTGGGGTTTTTAGATGGCGAGCCAAGAAAAAATGTTCCACGTTTGGGGAGTTTTGAAGATCAGTGGCCAATGGGAGAGTTGATGCCATTTGTCTAAGCAACATAATGTGGGATCAAGGGAGCCTTCGGGTCCCAAGATCCAAAAACCACTTCGTAGGGATCATGAGAAGCATTTCCATGTGGAATTTTGTTGATGGAAAACCAAGATAGAGGTTCCACGTTGGGGTAAATTGGGAAAGGTAGTCATAGGGAAAATTGTTCAATGGCAAAATAGCAGGGAGATTCCACCATGTTGGCCAACCGATACCTAGTTTCCCATGTCAAGGAGTCAAGGCTCGGGAAAGAAATGAGGTAAAGGTCGAGTCTCGTGACCGGGTCAAGTGGGAAATGAGTGCTCTCCATATTAGAAGTGAGTCGTGCATGGAGTGGAAAATACAGATGAGCTCAGCTCCTTATTTAATGCATGATCATGCTAAGATTCATGGCGAGAGGAAGCTCGTCATGGGGAGTTGTGTGAGGAGCCATTAAGGAAATTTAAAACCTCCATGTAACTATCTTGATCAATACATGCCAAGTGCCAAGTGACATCCCAAGTGCCAAGTATTTCACCAAGGTTCCCTAAGTCAAGAAAAAGATTAAGTTGAAACATGTACATAACATACGGGAGACTAAGTTTGACTGTATCAAGTGGAATGCACGCATGTCACTGGAGAGAAGTTGTTGGCAGATTCGAAAGGGAGAATTCATCATAGACTCACCAAGAAGTAATAACGAAATGTGGAGCTCACTTGGTTAAGCCAAGTCACGTCATGACCAAGTTATGGAGCCGGACTACCTCAACTAAGTTGTAGGATTCAGCGTATGTGGAGCTCATAAAATCGAGCCATGAAGAGAAATAGAGAAGGGCTGAATTGGCCGAGGCATGGTAAGATATATCGGTCTAAACGAGTGGTCTAAGGAGTTATAGAGATGATATTAGTCATTTGAAAGGGTAACATGTAGGGGCTAGAAAATCATCGGTGAAAGGATGAAATATTGTAAGATTGAGATGAAAATAGCTCACACAGAGCTCAAAGTTGAAGCAAAGAATCATGCGAGGACAGAGAGATTATTTTGGAAGGTTAAGCTCTGATGGCTAGTGATCATGGGAGAAGCAACTGAGTTATCCGAGCCACAAAATATCTCAAATTTAATGTGAAATCTGATTTGTGAAGGATGAGCTGATACTCAGGGAAAATTTCAACATCAAGCGAGCCTTCAAATTGTGTAGTCATGGTGAGTCAAATGGATATGGCTTCATGCGTGAGGATGATTCATTTGGAGGTAAAGCCAAATCAAGCCATAGAATGGGTGAGAGCATGGTGGTTGGCTCGGTGAAGGGTCAACGTGAAGGAAGTTTCAAGAACTCGGCCAAGAAATCATGATTGAGTCACTTGCTCGAAACAAGCTCATGAAAAGAGCTCAGATGGCTGAATCGTGGGTGTTTGAGCCAAGTCACAGAAATAACATAGATCTCAAAATAGGCTCATCTTGGCATTGAGTTCATGTTTTGCAAGCTAGTGGCTGAGTCATTTTTGGGAGTTGTCAAACCGGCGGGTGATGGTGAACTAAAAGGGGAAAATGCATGGGTGATAGCCGGGAAATAAACAAGAGCTCGACTCGACAAGTAATATGATGAGGTGACCAAGATTTCGAGCATTCATTCACAACACCGAGTCAATGAGAAACTCATGGGTTTTTTTTTAAGTCGGGAAAACCTCAAGGTGAAACAAAGTTTGAAGGATTTAGTCTCGTAGATCATCTCGTTGAGGAGTCATGGACATGAACCGAAGGATCTTGTAGGTTGATGTGATGAAGGAAAGAAACTCGTAGAGGGATGTTGAGTTCTACCAATGTATGATGAGCTCATAGAACTCATGGATGTGGAACCGACAAGGTGAGTTCACCAAGGCTCACCTGAACATGGAGGAGATTTCCATGCATTGTGATGTGCTCGTAGAAGTCAATGGTAGGAAAAGAAAGCCAAGGAGAATAGCTCATGAAGCGGGTTCATGGAAAGAGTCAAGGAAGCTCGTAGAGAGGCAAAGCGACAGGAGCATGAAGAGATCAACCCGAGCAAGTTAGGGATGAGAAGATTCACTAAAGTATGGATGATCCTACCACGTTCAAATGAAAGAGGATCCCATTGACCAGGTCGGTGAGTTGGTAGGCAAGCCAACCACCAAGTTGGCCTTTCTCTCAAGGACCCCCTTCAATGCAAACTAACCATAAGGGGGGTCCCACTTGGAATTGTCATTAAATTAATGTTATTTTAAAATAACATTTTTATTAAAAATTTTAATTAATAATTTTTATTATTATTATTAAAATATTTTATTTAAATATTCCTTTAATTAAATAAGAGGATTAAGTCAAACTGTTCATTAATGGCACATGATGGAGGGTTAAGTGGTTCAACTAACTTTGTAATAAATGTTGACCATCATGTACCTTCATTTTAGGAAGGAATTTATGACTTCTCTTCTCTCTCACAAAATTCTTCTATAAATGTAAATTGGAGGCTCATTCCAAGGGGTTACACATTGGTTACAGAACTTAGACGTGTGACACAAGTTGGACAAGTTAGACATCTTAGACAAGTGTATATTTTTCAAGAATCCTCTCTCTTCGCAAGTTAGCTTTGTGGATTGGGGAACTTTCAAGCCTCCTTTCCAAGACTGTAATGGCAACCATTGCCTCTTTTGAATGTAATGATGCATTGTGCATGTTGTTGAAGTAATAAAAGTGTATGTTTTGTGACTACCATTAGTCCTTTTCATCATTCCACATACTTCTTTGTGCCTTTCTCATGCTTACAGATACATTGTGTAAGTTTAAGTTTCTATTGTAGGTTCTTGGAGTTTTGTGCTTATCAAGTGGTGGAGTTATGCATGCAGTTGAGTTGTGGTGCTTGTTTTCCTTCTCAGTTTCATCCTTCTTCACTGGAAGACTGAAATATTGTTTTTCTAGTTGATTTTAACAAAGGGAACACATGCTTCTTAGTTTTTGGTATTTTGTTTACCCTTTCCAAGTTGTAGTAGGTGAAGTTGATTTTTGGTGCACAAAACCCTATTAAAAACATCCTTCCAAAATTCTAGAAGAAACCTTCATTTGGTGCATCACCATCCCTAGTATAGCTTTATTTTTGTAAATATCTTTCCCTAAAGCCCATGAAAATGTCTAGTATAAGTCTAGATAACCATTTTATTGCACTAGGAGTATTTTAGCACTTAGTTTAGGAAGAGGAATCTTACCTTCTCTAGAGATTCATTTCGATCCCAAGTCCCACAATTTGAGAGGTGATCCCATGTTACCCAATCACACAGAATGTCCTGTTTGAATTCTAGCCATTCAAAGGGTGTAGTGATTTGGCAAGAACAAGTCCTTGAACTAATTCACTGTTGTAGGGTATTCATCTTGGGCATTATCTTGCAAGTCTGGGCATACTACATTAATGGATTTGGCTATATGTTTGGCTTTTATGAATGCGTACTTTGTGCACTTCTCTACCTTGTCCCATGCTTGAGTCATTTTTACACTTCGGCTCTTTATTATTTTTATCTTTTAACAATACCCTGATAGTGGATCCTTTATCTAAATTTCATCAAGATACCTTTATTGCCACTTTATTCAATGTATTACTAACATCTTCTTTAGTTAGCTTAGTGGGATTTATAGTCACATGATTTGCATGTGGATCCTTCTTCATTCTACACATTATGCATGCTTCGTCAGTAGATGTCAAACTCTAGATATTCCATGTGGGTTTACATGCTCCATGAGTGTATCTTCCTATTGTGCATGGTCACACCCTCGGGATCGATCATCTCTCACCCATATAGTTTTTCCATGGAGATTGTGCTTTGAAATATCACTCATAGAAATTTGGACCGATCATCGATGTAGCTCATCTATGGTATGTGGATGAATTCCTCCCCTTTCCTCCTTCCATCAGTATGCTTTCCCATTAGATCCTATTGTTCTTCTATCTTTCTGCACCACTTGTTTCTCCTCCTAAGGTTCCTTCACCTCCGTCAGCTCACCATCTAGCTTGTCTTCCTATTCTTCCTTAGATTCACCTCTACACGCTTCATGTTCTTCTACATCATGCTAGACATCCTCATCCTTGGGATCTTCTTCATCCTCCACATCATGAATGATTATAGTCTCTATGTTGTGTGTATCCTCTTCTTCATAATTTTCTTCATCACTATCCTCATGGTGCAAAAATGTTTCATTCTCCTAATTGGGGGGTTTTATTCTCTATACTAGGCATTGGTGGAGTGATCCTTGATGATTTTTTCATAGGATCGAGAGATCGTTGCGCCACTATCTTACCCTTTACAAATTATTTTCAACTTTCTCTTATGGCCTTGATCTAGCACAATGGTATCCTCTTATTCTACCTCCTTGTTCTCATCATCCTAAATCTTCTCTTCTTATTTTTTCCTTGGAGGAGTAGCCTCAAGTGTCCTCTTCATGCCAACAAGATGCTTACCGTTGGGAGGAATTGGGAGTGGAAGTTTGTCTCAATCAACATATTTTCCATCCACTATCCTGGGCCTCAAGTAGATATATAGTCTTGCTTTACTTCCTTCTTTCCCAAAATGAGGGTATGAGGAGTGATGTTGATGTCATTATTCTCCATTGTTTTGACACACCCTACCTTATTTGGATATACATATTTCTTGTGCAAAGTGTGGTAGTCTGCATCTACCTTGTTCACATAAAATCTCATCTTTTCGCATCATATATCATGTTCACCAAGGCTTGGAAATACCTAGTTGTGAAAGTGAAGGGAAGTTTACACCAAGGGCTACTATCCCTAGATTTCATCATAGATATGCCGAAGGAGAAATGCTGATATACATGCAAACACAACTTGGCCATCTAGTACTAAAGGTAACTCCTTGATACTCTCACTCACTCATGCTCGAATGCTTCATAAATTCCCCTATACCATCTATCCACCTTGATATTGTAGGCATTAATAATTCCTTCACATGTAAATTCTACAAACCTCTTTGTGGGGGACTTGTTCTCTAGGGGATACTTCCACATATTATTAGTTAGACTATCAGAACCCCAACTTATGAGAAGATAATCAACACAAGAATTGATCCCCAAGTTACCTTATCTCCTTCACATGCTTCTTATATAATTCCCTCCGCAATGAAAGAAGTAATGTTGTATGAATTCTTATTGGCCATCTTATGGGAAATGTGGAGCCATCTCCTATTTACTTGGGTCCACATTTTTATGTTCCCAACTTATAACTCACCAAACACATGGCCAATCTCATAGTTGGATTATTTATCGTCAAAACATCCATCATGTGACCTTACCACTAGTAGTTTAGTAAAGCGCATTATCTTCCACTCCCACATCATCTTCAATATCCGACTCTATCTCCAAACCCAAGCTGCTTTGGGCCCGTAAATTTTACGATCAACTACGTAGTGATGGACATCCTTTGACCTATAAAATAAAATTAATCCTCTGGAATACATGATAATGACAATTGGTACAAGAACTTAGTCTTCCCAAAGTAAGGTAACTCATATAATGAAGAACCCCGTACTTTCTAGGTCCTTCGTGCTTGGTTGTCATATATCAGTTTTCCATTTGGGGTATTTTTTCCAATATTCCTTATAACTTCATTCTCTATTTTATGCTCATTTTCCTCCGAGTGATGGTTGAAATCACTAACCTTTTACTTGGTCTAATGTGATTCCCATGTTGTCCCACCGATTACCTCCTCTAGTTGCTTTGCATTTTAGAAAACCACTCTTTCGACACTTCCTCTATCTAAGGTCTATTTCCATTATCCTTCCCTTTTTCTTTAGGAAACACTATTTCTGGTTTCCTTAGTGTCATCTTTCTTGATATAACTTCAAGCCTCAAATATCAAACCTTGCATAGTTTTGGTTTTCCCTAGGTGCTAAGATTTTAGATTCTCGTGCTTCTTTTCCAAGCATTCAATTCTCTATCAAGTTCCTTCGCTCCTTTCTTCTCCTCATACTTTGGTTCACCCTTTGAACCTATGTTCCCTAGCTTCACACTAGGAACCTCTTGTGAATTTGATCCTCTCAAACCCTAGCTCAAAACTTCAAACTCCAAACCCCAAAACTTCTATTCACTTGACACCTTTATACATTCACACTTTCTCCGAACGAGCTCTATCATTATGCATGGAAAATATTTTATGGTTCTTTCACCTATTATTTGCACAAGCTCTTTGTAAAGGTTCACACTTAAATCACTCTTCAATGGCTCAAATACTTCAACATAAAAGGTGAGAATGACCTCACTCATGACCTCTTTTATATATTTCAAAAATTATTAGCATTTATTAATTCTTACCTACCACCATACTTCAAATTTAAGTATGATTTTTATTTTATCACTTTACTCTAATTTCTTGCACACACGTAGAATTTGTAACCTTTTGGTATACCACTACTTCGGACCATAGACATCCTCACATGCACCTCCCTATGCCTCAACACATATCCCTCTACCTCATGTATCAAGTAGTCCATCATGCTATTTCCTACCTCATGTTACACCGCACAACTTCTTATTCATGTGGTCTTCCATCCAAACAACTCTTATTAAGCACCATTAAGCTTAGCACCTCCAACACCTTTTCCTTTTTATTGCACACACCTTTTAAAAAAATCCTTGCCTTTATACCAACATGTGCACATCTACACCTTTACAGCTAGTTCACCCCACAATAAAATTATGCATGGTCCGTTGCACATCATTTTAATAAATAGTAATAAACTTCCTACGTGCAAGCATGCTTATTAAAACAAAAAAGCAAAGAAAAAATAAAACATGAAAGGAAATATAATCTAAGTGGAAATACTATCTTATTACAAACACCAAGAAGATTATTTATAGTAGGGATTCATCCTACTCCTATTTAAGTAACCAGAAACATGGTGTCATCCAGTTCCTACTAGTAACATGTGCCTGATTCAAGTATCTTGGTTACTAAAAAGGTCCCAACCAATGCACCTTCAACTTCCCTGGGTGGTACACAAACTTAGAGTCATAGAGAAGGACCATCTTTCTCACTTTAAATGACTTATTCTTTAAATTCCTATCATATCAAGCCTTATGTTGTGCATTCTCAATCTTCGTATCCAACGTGTAATGGCGCGTTGATCATCTAGCTGTATTAGTTTCTCAATGCGCTCTTCCACAACTTGTTCTTATGATAATCCTCTTGCACATTAAATACACATGGATGGTAATAATAATTCCATAGGTAGTACCACCTTTGTTCCAAACACAAACTGAAAGGGTGTGGCCTTATTCAACCTTTTATATGTGGTCATGTAAGCCCAAAGTACAACTGATACTTTATCATCCCAATCCTTCCTTCCAACATCACATATCTTTGTCAGTGTTTGTCCCAAGATCTTGTTGAAAGATTTAGTAGTTCCATTAGCTTGAGGGTGATAAGGAGTAGTTTTATAGTGTGCCACCATAAAATCTGCTAGAAAATTCTGATTGTATCATTCAAGAAATAAATTCCCATATCACCAAAGTCAAGCTTAAGGGATATCCGTACATGCTACTGATTTTTTCCTAAAGGAACCTAAGCGCTTATGGCTACCGTGAAACCGTTTGTAGGCACATCCTTTTCCCACCTTTTTAAGTAGTCGGTAAAAGTGAATTTAGTGTGACCTAGTCCTACGATTAGGTGGGAAATTAGGTCCTACAAAGTCAAGAAACCAATTCTCAAAAGGTTCCGCACTCACTACGGGTTGTAAAGGAAAATATTTCATCTCTACTTCCAAGTTTACCAAGGCAACGCGGTGATCAAATTCTTTGACATATGCCTTGGTATCCTTGTAAAATGTCTTCCACCATAATACAATAAAAAGGATCTTGCACATAGTCACATCTCCTGGACAATTTCATCCTACAATCCCTCCATGAGATTCCCCATGATTTCTTTGTGCGTATGATCTAAAATGCACTTACACAGGACCTCATCTCTACCCATTTTATACAAGTCTCCTCCAATGAGATAGTATGACATAACCTGAATAGTAATATGCTTCTTTTCTAAAGTCTTCATCCCCTATAGTGTAAGTCTAGTGCATAAGAATATAAAAATTTCCTCCAAATCTATTGGTGCATGGTTTAACTTGAACAAATGCACATCGGGCATAATATCCTCAATACTCTATACATCCTTGCCATAATTTATCCTTGAAAACTGATCAAGTCTCGGTTTTCTTGTACCTATATTAACAATAATTGTAGAATCAAACTCCTAAAGTAAGAGTATCCTACACCTCTCAAACATGATCCTTAAATTATCACAGTGATCTTTAACCAACCCATAGATAGTCCAATCATCTAGATAAACCTGTAAGAACTTGTGAATGAAGTCATGAAAATCCTGCATAACTATGCGTGAAAATATAAGCGATGCATTCTTCGGTCAAAAGGAATCATATTGTATCAAAACATTCCTAATTAAGTGGAAATGGTAGTATTTTCTTGATCCTCACGCATAATGCACACTTGGTGATAGCTTGATAACCCATCGGTGAAATAGTTTATCTCACACCTTATAACCTCCTTAAGGATTTCTTCTATGAAAGACATAGGAAAATGATATATGACACATGAGGCATTAAGTTCCCTATAATCTACACAGATCCTGATCCGCCCATCCTTCTTGATGCTAATAACCATAGGGATAACCCACTTAGACTCTTCAATTAGTTCAATGATTCCAAAATAAAGCATCTTATCAATTTCTTCTTTCACCTTCATGCATAGGTTCATATTCATCCTATAAGGCCTATTCTGAACCAAATGCATGCCTTCTTTCAACTTAATCTTCATATATTCTAATGAATGGTGTACTCATTTCAAATTATGGTAGCCTCTTAGAAATAAATTATGAAAGTTGCGTAAGAGATCAATGATCTTTTCTACCTCATGTTCGACTGTAATCTCTAATGATGGTCTCCTTAGGTGTATCCTAATTGCTAATGTTAACCTTCATTATCCTTATAGGGACATGGTACGTGTGCACTTTTTCATCCGATAATTCCATAACCTTACGTGCACCCTTTATATGGATAACATCCAATTTTTCCACCTCTTCATCATCAATGAGGTATACTAGCTTCCCCTTTTATTTTTCTTTCCACATGTGTCCTAATTACACTCCATCTGATTCGAACATATCCTCACATGCATTGGAATTAGGTTCTCCAAGTAACTAAAGCATGAGCTCCTCCGCTTTTTCACTATCCCCCAATGCGACATGCTTCATTATTTGTAAAGCCTCATATACAAGTGGATTATTAGAAAAATAATCAAAGGTATGAACAATACCTGTAGTCATCTCATGCCAACTTGCAGCTTCCTTTTTAACTTAGCATGGACATACCATACACGCACGCATCCACGTAGAGTGCGGGGAACTTATGTACCCATAAAGATGGTGGTAGTTCCTTTTGGAATTACACCCATTTTCTCTCACATTGATGGACATGTACCAAAATAGGATTCCTACCATGATACTTGTGATGCCCGCTTCAAACTACCACTTGAGACCAAGAAACAAACTAGGTTTAGCTAGGAAAAATTATGGAATAATTTTTTTGTTAAAGGTGTTTGCAAGGAAGGTTACCAGATCATAGTTAGTGCAAACTAGATAAGGATTAACAAGCAATACTCACTTGTAACAAGTACTCCAAGCAACAAATAACAACAAGGCACAAGGGCTAACAAGAAGTTAAATTCATCTCTTAGGTTAGGAGAGTGAAATCCCTCTCATCTCTGCCCAAACAGGATTATAGGGTTCAACTTGATTTTTCACACATTTAGAGTCATCAAAACTTCCCTAAGTAATGCTCATTGGATAGGATTTTTTCTCACCTTTACACCCATATAAAGAATCCCTTCTAACTCCTTGTAAAACCCAATTTATGGCCCGACGAGAGTTTTAGGGAGAAATTTTCCCTTCCTTAGGCACAAGGCACAAAATGCCTCCATGCATCCACGGGGTCGATGAAGGGGACACGTGGCACTTTCTCGATTGGCACGGATAGATGCATACCGGCAGCGGGCACAATAGAATTTAGAAATTTTTAGGCAAAAATCCCAATGGAGAAAAAAATGATGCACGCCTCTCGCCAAGGAAAACCCATGCCACGTGTCAAGAGCCTATTGGTGGTGGGGAAAAATTGGGAATTTTTCCCAAAGTCCAAACCCAAAATTTTCCAAAGGAAAATTTTCCTCCAAACCTCCGCCCTTGCAAAAAGTGCCATGTGGCATCCTGTGATTGGACATGGGTCAATGGAGAGGTGGAGAAAAAGTTGAAAATTTTCCAAAAAGGCTAAAGGTTTGAGTTTCAATATTTCTTTCGTGTGCCCGCTTAAGCCACTTGTCGACGTGATTGGGCTGTGCGGGGACGCGGGGTTCAGAGAGAAAATTGGGAAAATTTTCCCAAAGGCAAATTTTTCAAAAGTTAAGTTTTTCAATAAGATTTTCCCCTCCCAAGTTCCACGTGGTGACATGATTGGCTGAGAGTGTTGCGAGGCTATGGAATTTTTGGGAAATTTTTCCAAAGTTCAAATTTTGATTTTAATATAGTTAGATTTATTTTTGGATGGCCATTTTGAAGTAAAACTTCAAATGGCCATAACTTTTGATAGAGAAGTTAGTTTTGGACAAACAAGGACTTTCTCGGAAAGATCTCAGAGTCCTCTTCATATAAAAATTATTAATTTTGGATTTTGATTAATTTTTTAGGGTAAATTTTAAGAAACCAATCTGCAGGGTTTCACATTTAAAACTAACAATTTTTCCAACTTATGAGATTTTGTCCAATTTTGATTTTTTTCTTCTTTTCAACATGTAAAATGAACATGGAGAAATGGTCTTGGGTAATTTTATGATTTTTTCAAGTTTCAATTTGTGGATTGAGTTGCAATTTATATATTTTGCAACTTTTGATAGAAAACGGTTGAGCAAGTTTTAAAATCGATTTTTATGAAGTTCTAAAATGTCTTGCTTAAATGTTGAGTGCCAATTTGGTTCATTAGGAATTATTACATCTAAATTGTATTGTATCCTTTCTTAATTTAAGTTGTAATTCAGAACTGTACATTTATTAGATAAAATTCAAATGCCAGATTTATAAAAAAGAAACAGAGTTCATTCATTAACAGTTTTAATTAGCAATTTGCAACTCTTAAACATGGAAATCATATCCAATCTGATCTAAGGCATTCTATTGATTCAACCATGCATTTTTTTATTCAATGTGCAAATCTGATTTTAAATTTAAAACTCATTTTCAAAGATCAAACAGACTGCCATTTCTTTCTGCGTGTTCTTCTTCCTAGACAAAAATTACAAAATACAACAACAATTAAATTTCAATCCAACAATGCAATTGAGGAAGGAAATGTATTTATTTCATTGACTGCAATCAGAGAACATCTTTACAACCTATCTCTTTTTTTTATTTGGTTTCAAAATACAATTCACCAGATACATCATACAATGCATGTAATATCATTTACATTTCTTTTCCAAAACAGAGAGAAATACAACTCTTTACATTTCTCAATTTAACCTCAATCTTTTTCTTTGCAATACAAGATGTATTTTAATTACAATATTAATACATTTCATCCACTACAAGGTGGGAATAGATACAATGAATTTCTCAAAGGAAGGGACTGTCAAAACTGGTTTTCTCCAAGCTCCAAAATAGTAGCATGTTGATTTCTTCATCTTTTCAATGATCACAACAAGGAAGGGGGAAAGGCAATGCTCTCCACCCAACCAAGACATCCAATGGGAAAAGGAGAAGCCTTCCATCCCCATTGGCCCCGAGCCCCAACCATATTGAAATGGAGCATGAATATCAACCCATAGCAACAAAATCTTCTTTCACATACAAGCACATTTCACATTCACATAAAAACATAAATCAAGCAAGATGTAGTTCACAACTACATCAATAGTTACAATCAAAACAAAGGCTTCTTCAAGCAAGCCAAACAAGAGCAAGAGCTATGGGGAGCTCCTTATACCTCCCAAGTTGGAATTGGGCATCCACCAAATGCATACCTGCCATTAAACATACCAAATCCCATAAACCTTATATCTCCCAACCCCTCCTTATGCCCCCCAAAGTTTCTCCCTTATGCCCCCAAGAGTAAGAAATGCAAGAAATTTATTTTCCTAGGTGGATCCCAAACCAACACTCCCTCCATAAAGAATAAGTTCCATTGGCAATCCCTTATGCTCCCCCATATGAAACCCCATAGTATTGTCCTACACCTTTCCCTAAGCATTCTACCCAACCAGCCAAGAATGCAAACACAAACACAGTTCAAAAATGCATGCAAGAAAAGGGAAAAACAACATTTTACAAAGGAAAGACCCTACCTCTCCATAGTGGAGATTGTTTTCCCAAACAACAGTTCCTTCAGTGCTCAAAATGCAGTCCCAAAACAGCAAGGTATAAGCATGCAAAATAATTTCCAACTCCTTCCAAAAAGTAAGCAGCAATAAAAATTCGACCCAAGGATGAGAGAGGAAAGTTTCAAAACCACCAAAAAGAGGAGAAATTCAAATTTTAAAGGAGAGGGAGGGAGAGGATGATGTGGATTCCAAGTGGGATGCCACATCATTCTTACTCAAACCCAAAAGGAGAAAGTCAACCTCACAAATAATAATCGCAATAAATGGAGATGACAAGCAACTTACACACTCAAAATTAACCCATACTTTAACAAGGACTGAATTAACAATTTGTAAGTAAAGTGCAATAAAGACTTACACCTAGTCATCTCAAATTTTATTTAAAAAGGATAAAATTTTCTCCCAAACCATAGGCATGGTTAGTGTATGATTTTAAGAGGTGTGGGACAAGTTTAACTTCTCCCACAAGCCTCCAAATTTGGCCTCCAAGGTCAAATTCGAATTCCTTAGAGGATGGAGTGTTCTACACTCCAAAATCTGACTTACAAAAACTTTCACATCACTTACACATCTCTTACATCCTCTTACACATTTTTACAACATGAATTAATATATATGACTTCATTTATTACATACGTTTGACATAATGTTTTATTTATTTAACATATGGTTATACATGACATAAATCCAATTTAATTAATAACCAAGACAACACTTTACTAATTACATTTCACATCCCAATTAAATTTAAATAAAGTTTAACTATATGACTATCTCATTAAAACTATCACATTTAAATTAAATAATAAAAAAGAACACATTACAAATAAAAATACCTACAAAAATAGTAAAAAGGAACACATAAATAAAACACATATATCCCATGGTCACATATAATGGAAACCCACTCCATGGGAAATCCTAACATAACACACACACACACACACACACACACACACACACACACACACACACACACACACACACACACACACACACACACACACACACACACACACACACACACAACTCATAACACAGTTGCCATGGTGACCTTGTTGATTTCACACGGAATTCCAATATGGTTAGTCTCCAGTCCCCGACATTGTTGTGATATTTTAACCTACAAAATGACAATACCTCCTTCGGCCTCATGGCCATATTAGCACATCCAAAATGATATAAGCAACATATAAATATCAAATCCAAATCACAACAATATCAAGAATTCAACATTATCATTTTAAATTCAATTTTGCCACTATATCATCATCCAATGAATCTCTATACTAGAGCTACTCATAATATCAAATGTCACATGTCTAAAATCAACATCAATAACATGTCCATATCAAGCAGTATATCATCATCCATATATAATAATGTCTCCAATAATCATCAAGCATATAACTGAATCCAGTCCATAATAATCCAAGATCTAACATATACACATCATACTAAGTCAAAACATAATAATGTCCAAAATGAGATCAACAATGGCAAGATCAAGTATCTAAACGTTGTCAAAGGAAAGTGGGCACTACAATACTCATATATAAGCGTAGGTACATTGCTCTAAGTAAACCTTGTTGAAAAGGTGATTCTCACTTCTCACTAAAAACAAGTTATATTTATGTGTTTCCCACTAGAGCGTTATTGTCCCACATAAGGTATAGACTAGCATGTTCCTTCGATCATGTTTATTCAACCACCTGGTTCTCCATAATACACAAAAATTTATTGATATTCCCTTCACTAGTATACCTTGGTAACTTATTTGTGCTCTGTCTTCCTAACCATGTGCAAACCTAATCATCCTAGTGACTCCTCCCTCCATCTCGCACCCTATCATCTCATATGTGTCACGTGCCTAGTTGTCACAAGAAACATTAGTAGAGTCACTTGCAGAATACACATCTCCCTATTGAAGGATTCCTTCTTTAGATGGTTCTACATTCTTAGGGTCGCGTATAATCTGCACATAGATTTTATTTAGTTCTTTTTCACTCAAAGGCTCAACATAGGGTGATTCCTTCATACCATTTAAATGTATAATCACATGCTCATCCTTGTTCTCAAAAATGATGTACCTCTTGTAAAAGTGTAGGTCAACATTATTCATGTAGCACCAAGGTCATCCAAGTAATGCTAGGAAGTTATCCGCTTTAGTAAGATCCAATATGTCAAAATCCCTAGTAAACTTCACTACTTGAATGGTACTTAGAGAATATTTCAACACCCTAATTGGAATAGATCACATCTTGTTCACTATATAAAACACATTGGAAGATGGCTCCAATGTTGGTTTGCCCATATGGTTCCATAAATCCAAAGTCAAAACATTCACCTCAACACCTGTATCAATCAAAATGTTACTTACCAACCAACAATCAATCAATCCATCCAAAGTGATCTCCTTTTCATATTCATGGTTTTTTGGTGGCAAGTTTGCATGGAGTATCTTTCACTTGTGCTCAAATCCTTTACACGATACCTTTTCATGCAAAAATTACCCTAGTAGGGGGATGATATTCTCTATCTATAACATTTTTATACCTCCTTCAAATCATGTATGTCTTTTGTGGAAGCTCAACATTCTTTGCACGTTCCTCTCACATTCCTACTCATTTAAACACCGAATCTATCCTTTTAGATATTTGATCACCCCCATGGTCTCCGATAGACCTCCTTTTGATAAAAAACATTTGGATAGCTAACATGCATAACCTCCTCTTTCGAATGAGTGGCTTAGATTTAAGAGGTTAACAGTGTGCATAACGTCTACACATGTGGTTACTAGTATGGGATATAAATCTAGATCAAGCTTAATTGACATCTAATAATAATTCTTCCCACATTGCACCTTGATCATTCCTACCACTTTGTCCTTATTTTTACTCTTACACATATGCTCATATAGGTCAAGGAAATCCTCAACCTTATGCTTTGCTTTCCATAATATGCACATACCAAATTTTGGGAACACTCGATCTAGTAATGATCATGGAATCCAAAAGTGTAGCAAGTCCCGTGCGTGAATCTATTTCTTCCACCACAATCTCAACTCTTATATCCTCTACAAAATCCACCTCCTCCATTATTATGTTCTTTAGTAGGCAAGGTTTCTTATACCCGAGAGTTGTTTGCCATTGTGTTTTGTCACAACCCCATCTCGTAAGCCTCATGAATCTAGTTTATTGGTCAAAAATATTACAATACATAGATACATTATTCATTATAGCACACCTTGTGAGAGGATAATTTTAGACATCACAATTCTTGTGATAGATTTCATAAGATTGTAACAACGTGTGCACAATCCTATGGAGACAACTATCCTTCGTATTTCCTTCTACCTCAACATTAGTACACCATATCCCACTATGCATCTCATGCCCTGAATTAGAAAAAATCTTCTCTAACTCCTTGGCCATTGCGCTATATATGCCTCTAAAAATATGATCACTCTAGTATCACCACTTCTAACCACTTTAGCACCTGTGAGGATACTTTTAAAGAGTCACATAGATTTGCATATGTCTTATGAGATAGAGTTTTATGAAATAAAGTTAGAAATCCTCCAAAGAACCACTATGCATGCTGATCGGGATGAATATCACAAGACAATTTTGATAAAAGAGTCTTAAAGTGCACGTCATACTCCCTCACACTCTTAGATAAACCTTGCTTGATATATTTCGGTGTGATGATACTTTTTGTTCAAAATATAGAATGTGGAACTAATCCAGAATAATTTATGAAACACATCATAATCCACCAAAGTCTTGTGGGGATCATATTTTTGTACGCACTATGTGCGTTCCTCAAGCATGGTACTTTCCTTTCAATATAGGGCTATAATACCCTTTTCCCTCCATAGTAAATCACACTTATGCACTTTCTCAAGTGTATCCTCTACACCTCGTATTCTAGAAATTAAAGAGACATCTCAAAGTAAAATTAATATATCTACATGTGGTTGTTGAGGTGGTGTCTATACCAACCGATTTAGTGGTGGTTGCAGACCTTGCCTTGGATTAGGACATGAACTAGATCCGAACCTCTACCTAGGTTCCCTCCATATGGTGGTTGACCTGATCCTCCTAAGTCTCCTACACCACCGCCACGGCTACCTGTTGTCCCGTCAAAAACTTCCTTGTGTCCCATTTGTGTTCTTGAACTCAACATCCATTATCTATGCTATCGCAAAACCTACGAAGTACTTCTAATGGTATTCATGTGAATACTTTGTCCTAACGATGCACCTATACACAATCCTCCAAGATCAATTCCAAAACTTGTCTGTTGTGCTTCCATGTGCATGGTCCTAGTATACTATTCTAAAAATATTTTTTTCCTACTTGTGTCTCCTACCGGCTAAGATGTCTACTTGGATTCAATATTCTACCATTCAATAACTACCTCTAGATCTAAAACACCTTTCCCAAGGGCTAGGTAGCTAGGCTTAGTTAGATGTGCACCGACGGTCCTCATTCTCTCTTCGACGTGCTCTCATCTAAAGATGATGGGGTCTCTCTATTGTGCTTCCACAATGTCGTGAGGACATGATTTCATGGCTCCTCATCTTCTAAGAGTGTCTCAAAACCTTTGTGAGACATAATTCTTCTCAATAACAATACTAATTTAATCCTCCTTTCTCTCACTTACCTATACTTGATCTATCTCTCTTCTATATACCTTTCCTCCACCATGGCCACCATCCTTCACCACACCCGCTCTTCACCTTGTGCTTAGTGGGAATTTATCTAGCCACAGTAGCCTCTCAAGTCCTAGTTTTATCATCAAGATATTGATATCTAACTCAGCGTACTCAAGGAAAGAATATGTAGAAATTATGTACTCCAAGTTATAATTGAGCAATACACTTTCCCACCAAAGTGTTATATAGCTCTAGTCCACTCCTCATCTACATTAGAAACTATATTATAATCTTCCTCTATCTAAGCTCTTGTTATTGGGGAGAAAATTCCATTTAAGGTGTAAGCTACCAACCTTTGGTACAACTCTACTGGGAAAAATCCAAAGAACGTCTCATATAGGAAGTCATAAAGATTGTCTTCTACCCACTTTTACGTATTGAATTTAGGTCTTGTGCTATATCTCTATGCAAAATTATCTTAGCCATATTCTAACCAAATCTTAATAATCTCCAAATCTACATGCAATATCCCGACTAAAAATTGAAAATATGTCCTAGTAATGGAACCAAAATATAGTCCTTTTGTTATCACACATTAGCTATGTGCGTAGGAACTTCATTCAGCAGTTTAAATTCTCACCTGAAGAGTGCATAGCCACTAGGTCCCTTGTTTAATATACTTGATAGGAATTTACCATGAATATTCATCATGATAATAACCATTAAACAATTCATACACGAGATAATCGGTCCTAACCATGGTAGCGTAGAAACACATAATAAAGAAGAATAACAATATAAACAATAACCAAGATCAACTTTATTATCATAACACCATATTCATATATTCTAACAACCATTATCCAACCAAAATTACCCATCATTAACTAGAATTCATTACATAATGAAGTGAATACATAATCATCCATTACGATAGTGCGTAGGATAACATGCACAAGTATTACATATAATATACACTCTCAGAGCCCAATACCGATATCATAAAACCTAGAATAAAGACATACATCAAGTATTTATTGGAGTGGGGACTTTCCTTCACTACCCATGAATTCTCCCGATAGTATGAATTCTCACAAAATAGCATGTATGTTTTCTTTCTCAAAATATCCATGTATACAAAACTTGCATGCTTTTACAAAGGTTGTTAATAATAAATTAACCTAATTATATTACTTTCTTTAATCCTATAATTAACTTGGCCTATTCATGATATTCTTTTGGTTTTTGTATGTGATTTTTCTAACTATAACTTCCTTTGTGTGCGTCCCAAGTCATCCTACTTTTGTCTAAATATAGATCTTTCTTCAATACCACTCTTCTTATGTTCTTCTATTTTTAGCTAGTGTTCTGGAAATTTGGCTAAGTCCCTAAATTTATCTTCTCATACGTGAGCCTCCAACATGCTACTTCATTCTACACATGTACCCCTCTTCATGCACCCTTTGTGCACAACTCTAATCCTTTGCGCATGTATAGTACTTAGCCATTTCTCCCGCTCAACATATCTCTAATATTTCCCTTCATTAATATATATATTATGCATATTTGTATGTATTTTTGCCCAAATTTTAGCCATCAATGACTAACAACTATCTTTCACTCAATTGTGACAAGTTCTTATCTATCCTAAAATGACCGATATTCTTATGCAATATTTCTCCTAGATAAATTTTCTCTCATTAACACTTACAACATGTATAACTATGTTCATTTAAACAACAACCCTTCCTATAATAATTAATACAACCACAACATGTGGTCGGTGCTCACTAGTTCTATGCATGACGTAGACACTTAATTTCCACCCCACAATTTTAATATGAAAATTGCACTAATTGCCCTCTTCCCATCATCATGCTATAATTAGAAATATTCCGCTAATTAGCTACTTTTTCCTCATTTTGGATGCCAATTAATGCCAATTAGTTAGTTAATATCCTCTTTTAATTACTTTATTACCCATTAATAATTAATTACCCTTTTTTATTTAATTAATAAACCTTCTTATTAATTAAATCCACCTCTAAAACCACTCAAATTGCACTCATTTCCCTTCGAATCATCCCAAATGGCTTCTATAAGCTAAACATGACCTACTAATTAATCCCAATCCATTAATTAAAATATTCCCTAATTACTATGGGTCATTAATCTCTAATTAATATCTTCTAAACATGTTTATCCACTCCTAACTTTACATCTCTTTTATCCCACATTAATTAGGATGTATGCTTGTCCCAAACTAGAAATCTATATAAACAAGCTAGTACCTTATGATTTAACAAAAATTGTATTAAATCTAATTTCGAGTAACTAATATGATAAAATATAGTAAAGATACAGATGCTAAGCACTCAAGCAATGCAAAACTATAAGTAAATGGGAGAGACAAATGACTTAGCTGATTTTTGTGTGATTTGGAAATGATCTAGGTTGGGTAAAGTGATAGAAAAGATATAAACAATGTTGTAAGCTGTTCCTTGCAAATTCTAAAAATCATGAAAAAGATGGACATGGGTGCTCGGTACATAATAGAGGCACTGGGCACTAGTGATTTGGTCATGGGAATCGGTGACCGGTCCCCTGAGTGTGATGTAGAGGCTCGGGATCTACTTTCTTCTGTTTCGCTATGATTTCAATGCTAATTCCCATTGTTTGCTTGATATTCACTCTTGGATCACTAAAGTTACCTTTAACCTACAAAAAAAAAGCGTAGCTACCTATACAAGCTCACAAAACATCAAATATGAATGAAATATGCAAAATGTGAAGTCGATCGACCCTCGACTACCACTTGAAGAGTGAACTTATGATCGTGCGCTATACTACATTCCAGAATCCATGTAGTTATTTGTTCTTGTGTGTGAAATGGCTTCCTTAGGTTTTCATCATGCTAATAATGCCAATAGATCAAGTTGTAACTAGATAAGATTTAAATGTTTGATATGGAATTCAACAATTCCCCTCCTATGCAGTGTATGCAATCCAAAATGCAAATCCCTTTGATGGTAGTGATAGTATGTAGATGTGATTCCCCCTTAGAATTTCTAGCTGCAGAATAATAGTGTATGTTGTGTATATATATGGATCTCTTGTTTGAATTTCAAAAATATTGACACAAAAGGCTGATTATGAACACATAATAATGATTAGAAAAATAAAAATGTCGTTCACAAATGTCAAAATGTGTAAAAAGAAAAAGAAGAAAGAAACACCTGAATGGAAAGAAGCTCCAGGCGCTAGTGTCCAGAGTGGGTGCTTATGTCTTGGGATAAATGATGACATATATGAAAATACTTATTGAAATGGATCCCTATGAATTAACTAGAACTAGGTATAAAAATGACAGACGCGAGAGAAAAACACAATAGAAACAATTAAAGTAAGTATATGAACAAAGGATTGTGTCACAAATGAATAATTTTCTTATGTGAGATCCATGCATATAAAAAACATACTGATGACATAGTAAAATAGTAATATGTGCATGATTTTGTGTCTACATTTACCCCCCCTTTATGTTATTTGAATGAAATTCAAGTAGTGTAAAGGAAGTAAGGAACATACTTGTATAGAGTTTGGAGAAGCCATGTTGTAAAGTGCATGTAGAATGTAGAAACTTGTAGCATGGTGAACCATGGATCAACATTTTGACCCATGTGGCATAAGTGGAGATAGAAAACCATCATAAGGAGCACTTGGAGAAATAATTGAAATGATTTATAGACTTTGGATATTTTGAATTATCATTCGAGGCGATAGACAATATAGGGAGATATCAATTCCCAACCCGATTTATTTAAAAATCGGAGGATTTGGGCATCCTGCCACTAGAAGGTGAGAGAGGTCTAGTTTTAATCTTCATCTATGAATGCATCTCCAAAATTTCCAACCATTGTAGAAAGATAAAGACCAAATTTAGTTCCAATTAGTTTCGATTGAAAAATTGTTTGTTCCGATTGAAGAACCCATATAGGAGCAATATAGGAAAGGAAATGATGTCTCATTTCCCCTAATCCTACAATAATGGGTGTTCTAATTTGAATAGTGCTAGATGGCTTCCAAGTTAGGTCATCTGGAAGTGATGGTAATGTAATGTGGCTCCCAAGTTAGGTCATTTGGGAGAGATAGTAAATGTGCTTATTATATCGATTGATTGATTTGATTTGAGTGATAAAATATTATTTGAAATAATATGTATTTAGGAGATTACTCACAGAGAGGTTTTTACTTTGCCCCAGATTAGGTCATTTGGGGGAATAGATTTGGAATAGTAAAAAGTATTGATTGTAGATAGAATGATTCTACCTTTGTTTTAATGAGATATAAGCAAGTTGTAATAGTAATATGCAGGAGAGTCAATTAATCGTATTGTATCCTAAGAGGGATTATGAGATGATATTGATTGTATGCCCCCTTTGGTGAAAGGGTGAAGGGAGGAGAAATGAGCACCGAGTCGAAATAAAAATGCATAAGATGTTGTAGTAGAAAATGAGAAATAACATGAGATAGTATTATCAAATTATAAGTAGATTTGGATTAATACATGTGCCGATGTGAGTATGAGATGCCAAAATTTATATGGTACGATGATAGAAGAGATTATGATCCATATGGTATGAGCGAAAAGACAAATGAAGTTAAGGATCTCAATATGTGAGTGAAACCGTGTGAGATGTATTAGTTGTAGTAATGGTGGAAAATACTAAGTATTATATATTATAAAAAGGAATTACTATATACGTAATAGTAAAAAGGTGAATATTAATTTCATTTTTACAAGAGTATTTGGGATTTGAGTTATGAGCTACAATAATTCCACGTATTAGAGAAGTGATTTTGACAAGATTTGAGAGAGTGGCGGCATTCGTGGCCTTACTGGATGATCGAGGAGATGGTATGTATGATTATATTTGGAATTTTTTATCAAATATGTTTGTTTTGAGTAATTTTTGGAAAATTTAAATTTTGGTGGTTTTGGCCATTTCTAACCAAAGGTATGGAAGTGGACAAGACCTTTCTATCACTAGGGACATTAGGACCCAGTTCACGATGTTAGTGACGTGATTCTAGGCGCTAGTGACTAGTTCCTTGGTGCTAATGTCCTAAAGCGGGGTTTTGGCGATGTTTTGTGGAACACATGTATTTTGATTAATTTTGATGCTATGATGATTGATTTTTTAGTATGTATGGTGTGTTAATGTAAGAATTTTTCTGATTTTTGTGTTGTGTAGAGGGACATACACTCTAGAGAGTTTTGTGCGGGTCATCACTTGAGTGCATTACTTGCTTTAGGGTTATCGGATGCCGAATGGGATATATTGGACATTCGGTTGCGGCACATTGTAATATTAGGGAGATACCCCATAATATGCCTATGTTTACTTCTTTGTGTGAGTGATGGTGCTCGAGATACTTGTACATTTTGGTTTCCGACAAGTGAGATGACGGTGACACTAGAGGATGTATATATGATACTACAACCGCCTATACTAGGAGAGAGTATAGATCATGGCCATATTAGATGCCTATAGTTAGATGATGGAAGCATGATGATATTTCATAGGGACATGGGTGCAAGCCGAGAGAAATATTAGTTTTGATGCTATTATGAGATTTAGGGTTCTGCGGTTGTAATTTTTTTGGTAGTTATGATAACTTCTTTAGTGATAGTGGAGGGTATTGGAGTGGGTATTTTTATTAGATGCATGATATTTGTCATAAAATAAAGAAAATGGTACTAAATATGCCTAGGCACGATGTGTAGTGGACCATATGTAGAGGGAATTGTATATATTTACATAAAAGGATCATGGTCATGGGCTAGGAGCTACTACTTTGTTACATGTGTGGGCATATGATAATATTTCTATAGTGAGGCCACTCAATGGGCCATGGGTTGTTTGGGCTCGACCCGAGTTATTCACAGTGAGGTGGGTGTGTACCCATAGTAGGAGGATGGGCATGACTACATATAGGTTAATGCCAAATCAGATGGGCCCTGGGTCCATTGTTTGGAGACTCGTATCGATGTTATGGGGGATGGTTGGAGGATGGTGTGGAGTTACAGTGTATACAACGCACCATGTGATTAGAGGATAACTTCTCGGGGGTGACAGAGTTATTCTAGGGTGATCGGATATCTAGATAGTTTGGTATGGCCTAGGATGTTCCCCAGAGCCATATATGGTGTCGATCTACTAAGGTGATAAGACAAAAAGGGGTGAAGTTGAGCCGACGGGGAGAAAAAATAGGTCATCTAGGTCCAGGATGAGGCGGATGTAGCCATAGAGCCGATATAGGTTGATGATGCAAGGTGCACACGGGCATATAACTATGATGGGAAACACACTGACTTGGGTGTTTTTATTTCTAGTAGTAGATGCGGTCGGTGGACCATCAATTAGAGGAGTAGAGGGACAAGAACCTACCCCGAGGTAGATGATGTAGTAATGGCTCAACAAGAGTGTAATTATCATTAATTGTTGATTTTTTAGTTGTTGATGGATTGATATAGTCAATCGATACACAAATGTGTAGTTTCTAATAATTGTTGTGTGATTTCATGCAATGATTATTGGTCACTAATTGTGGAAACCTCCATGTGTATGTTGAATCAGAATATGACCCCAAATTTTATCGTGGGAGGAGTTATGTTAGAGTGGGTTGATGCTATTATGGGAAAACATTCCCATTTTTTGATCCAATCGCTATAAAAGTGGTGATGTACGTTATTATGGTGTATTTTTGTTGATGCAAATTGTATACTATGTGATGATGATGATGATATGTTCCTATTAGTGTTTATTTAGTTTGATAGATTCTATGTGCATTATGATAATGATTGATGTTAATAGATATTGTTGATTGTGGAGATTTGTGATGATGTGGAAATAATTGCTAAGTAATGGACTAGATAGGAATTATATGTGAATAATGATGAATAGTATAACATATGGTAAATAGAAATGTATGTATGTGATGTAATGTGGTAGATAAAATAGAAATGGTAATGTGATGTAGATGAGTTAAGGGAATGAATGAATGATGCGTTGATAGTTGTGTAATGAGAATATGTAAGATAATGGTCATAATGGCATGTGACTTGAATGGAGATGGGGAGGAAGAAGAGTGATTGCCCCCTAGTGTGAGAATGAGGTTCATTTATAAATCCCCCTCAATAGTCAAGAATGAACCATAGAACAAGATTGTGTCATCAGGAAATGGGTTTGTCACATGCAAGGAGATGCTAGAAAAGATATGACATGAAGCACAAAGCATGAGGTGTGAAATGAGAGGTTTATATGGCATATGCCCTCAATAGTCAAGTGTGAGCTGTATTATGAGAGTGTGTCATCGGGTAATGAAATGGAAAATAGATGTCATCTACTAGAGATGAAGAGGCCTACGAGGCATGGAGGGAGCATGTGAAGCATCAATGGTATGAAGGTAAGTGCCTAATTATATTTTAGAGGGAATGGAGAAAATAATAGGTGTGGTGGTAGGAAACATGAAGTAAGGGGATTAGGAAGATAATGAGGTACTAAAGCAACGTGTGAGGAATGAGAGGATGTGACTATAGGTGGATTAACTAGAGGATGCAAATGGATAATGAGCTTATGAGGTGGGTGGATAAAAAATTTAGAGAGAGAGAGAGAGCATAACATTCATTATCACAATGGAATTAAAGTGGTGGAAATTACAAAAAGGGCGGTCATGATGGCGTTGCAAGTGGTGAGGTGGATGATGTTGGTTAGAAGGTAGACAAATGATCCGCTTATCAAGTAAGGATTGGAGAACATCATGGGGTTTATCATTATATGAGAAGTGTAATGGTTCATGAGTGGGAGATGAAGAAGACTTAGGTGAATGATGACACAATGGAGAAGGAAGAAAATTATGTAGAGGTGAAGATGGGGATCATGTAGGAGGGTTAATAGATGAAATAGGGGAAGACTTAGTAGGCATAGGAGGAATATAAGAAGTGGGAGAAGTTGTTCACCAACTGATTTACCAAAAATGTATTAAATTTAATTTCATAATAACGATATGATAAAATACAGTAAATATACGAGATGCTAAGCACTCAAGGAATTTAAAACTATAAGTAAATGGGAGAGACAAATGACTTAACTAATTTCCGTGTAATTTGGATTGGCTAGGTAAAGTGCTGAACATGATGAGAACAATGTTGTAAGTGTTCCTATGAATTATGGGAATTATGAGTAGAGTTGGATAAGGGTGTTTGGCATATGACAAAGGTGTTTGGGCATTAGTGACTAGTCCTAGGCGTTGATGAGTGTGTAGAGGCTCGAGATAAACTTTCTTGTGTGTCGCTAGGGTTTAATTGTTAATTACTATTGGTTGCTTGATATTCACTTTTAGATCACTGAAGGTAGATGTAACCTATAAAACAAACCCTATATAACTACATAAGCTCACAAACACATGAAATCTGAGTGAAAGATGCAAAATGTGAAGTCGATCGACCCAATGGTCACCCAAAGAGTGAACTTATGACCGAGTTCTACACTACATTATAGAATCCATGTATTTATTTGTGCATATGTGTGAAATAGTGTCCTTAGGTTTCCCTCGTGCCAATGATGCCACTATAGAGGGGTATAGCTAGATAAGACGCAAATGTGTGATATGGAATTCAAAACTTCTCCTTCTTATACCATGTATGTAACCCAAAAATGAAGTCCCTTTGATGGTAGTGATAAGTATGTAGATTTGGTGACCCTTAGAATTTCAGGATAGAATAACATAGTGTATGTTATGTATATATATATGGATCTCTTATTTGAATTTCAACACTAGTGACACAAAAGGTGACTATGAGAATGAGAACGAGATTAGAAAACTAAAAAGGCCAACCAAAAATGTCAAAATGTGTAAAAAGAACAAAGAGGACATAAGTGCCGGAATGGAAAGAAGCGTCTAGGTGCTAGAGTCCAGAGTGGGCACTAGTGTCCGGGGATAAATGATGAAAATGTGAAAATACTCGATATTTAAGGCTCCTTATGACCTAACTAGGACTAGGTACATAAATGACATATGTGAGAGAAAAATAAAATTAAAAAAATCAAAGAAAGTAAATGGATAAAGGATTGTGTCATGAGTGAATACTTTTCTTACGTGAGATCCATGCATATAGACAACATATCGATGGCATAGTAAAATAGTAATATGTGCATGATTTTGTGTCTACACATTCCTACTAATTTACAACTTTATAACTTTATAATCTTATACACCTTATACCCATACTCAAGAAATAATTTCTATTATAGGAAGGCTTGCCAAATTGAGAAAACACCTTACTTGCTAAAGTTAGTAAGAGAAGATTCAAACATGGCCTTTAGGACATTTTGAGGAGATATCTTCCCTTTAGTAACATCCTTGATTATGTGTAGTTTACGTTAGCTTATAAGGAAATATCTACATATCAAAAGTGCATCCAAATTTGAAAGGAGGTTTTACATTCTTTATTTTTAACATTTTGTGCAAGTTTTTAGCTTATTTTCATGCTTTATTTTGATGTATTTGATTAAATAATTAAGATAGGATTTACTTTGTGTTAAATCCTTTATTATATTAGCTTAGGTTCTTTAGCATGCATACATATGGCACGCCCTTAGTAGAACACCCCTTTATCTCATGCACATTATTTTTTAGTTTAGCTTCATTTACCACTTTCATGTAAGTTCTTTCAATTTGTTGAATATATATATATATATATATATATTCTTATAGATGTTTGTTGGTGTTTGGGAATGATGAGTGTTTTTGTAGGTAATGAAGAGGAGAAATGCTATCAAAATTTGATCTTGCAAAGAAAAATATGTGATTTTGATGTTTTGCCTTATTTTTGTGTTTTTACGTATTCAAGTAGCCTCTTTAGTGAAACCAATGACCTTACTACACCTATCAATAACCTCAAGTGTAAATTTTTGAAATCTATTTTGTAGGTATTCAAAAACTTTGATCCATTTGTCGTGAACCCGACCTATGGTAGTGGCTTTACAACTATCCATAGTGGCCTTGCCTACACATCGCTGACTTAGATATAATCGAAATGACCTTTACTTATTTGGTGGCATCAAGTTACTCATCAATGACATCGCCATGTTAAAAGGGATTGTCATTTTTCCAAGTTTTTACTATCATTTTGTCCTTTTTCTCCTATTTTATCACTATTTTACATCTTAAATATGATTATTTCACTTCAATTTATCAAAATTCACACTTACATACATTTGTATGCACATTTTAATCAAACTATGGGTTCTTATTCCATGTTTTGGGATTTAAAGTATTATTGCTAAAATTTAGTGAGATGGAATTGATTTATAACTAACTAGAAGGAGAAAAATATCATCAAAAATAGTATTGAGAGCGCAAAATGAGATAAGTTCACTAAACAAAAAATTCATTTTTAGTTCAATGAATTTTCCTTGTTTATTAGTAGCCTTGCTTGAATTTGGCGGTCTCACTATAGGTGGTAGAAGAATTAATTTTTGTAACAACCTCATTACATATAGTATTGATTTTCATTTGTATTAGCGGCCTTGAGCTTATTATTAGCAACGTTGATGTCTCTGTCATGCCTACCTTGTGACAAGGAGCTATTTTTTTACTTTTTCTAA
Source organism: Taxus wallichiana var. yunnanensis (assembly GCA_018340775.1). NCBI lineage: Eukaryota > Viridiplantae > Streptophyta > Pinopsida > Cupressales > Taxaceae > Taxus > Taxus wallichiana. The sequence continues at coordinate 561,360,395 of CM031237.1, forward strand.
CTTTTTCATCACTTAGATTTCATTTTTGAGATAATTGTGTTTTTAAACTACTAATTCTTGGTGTTTAGGTTTCCAAACTCACTTTCCAAAGAAAAAATTATCAAATAAACAAACCAACTAAAAAATGCCAAGTTGTTTGAACACTATTCTTGTAGACACTAAATCATGCACTTGGGTATATTTCTAGGTCCTAAAAGCATACTAACATTCATATGATTCCTAAGAAAGAAAACTAGTAATTGAAAACTATCTTTGGCCTCTTTTATTTCTTTAATGTTTCCTCTTTTTTCTTACATACCCTACAACCTAGTCGAATTTTTATTGATTTATATTTTATGGCTCTAGACACCAACACCTAGCCATGACATGGTTGCCTAGACACCCATATCTCCTCGGGTACCCATGACCATTTTTCACCTTACTCACTTCTTTTGGGTCTCTTTTATCTTTTAGGCATATTTTTCACTTATGGGTCGGCCTTCTAGTTGTCAATTATGAAATTCAAACAAGGGAATCATATAAATACATAGTTATGTGTTCAAAATCAAGGACCAAACACTAAACATTACTATTATCACCTAAGATTGCATCCAAAAGGAACCTAAATAACTCTAAAGCATCCATATAGCATCCATTCAAGGGAAAAGGGACTGCATATTCTGCATACACAACATAGGAAGGGGAAGTTCATTCTATTTCATCCACACATTCTACTACATTGCTATATTCTAGATATAACCCGTTATCAAGTGCACTTACACAAGGGCATCTTAGGGCACAATTTATTCACACACTCATAAAAACTAAATAGAGCCTAAGATGTAGTACAATACTTGGTCATAATTTCACTCTCATGGTGACCACTTTGAGGTTTGTTTGAATCCCCATTTTTCATATTTTTTTTTTTGTTTTGATGTGGTTTGTGGGCTTTTGAAGGTGAATATTTGTCTTGCAGGTTACAAGTACCTTTAGAAATCATAGTGTGACTATCAGAAGTAAACAAAGAATAACTACAACACCCGAGAGACATAACATGAACCAAATCTAGATATTTTCATAATAACGGTGCCAAGATCTAGTCACTAGTGCCCTGTGCCCCTGTCCTTCCCAGGCACCCGTGCCTAAACTTTTTCATGAATTGCAATATTTATAGAGATCAATAAATATGATTCTTGCATTTTTTCATCACTTATCCTTTCTCGTAGACCACTTCCATATTGCATGAAAATCAACTAAGTCCTCTTTCCTTCTCCTTTTCTTAGGGTTTCATATTTTAAAACTCATCTTCCTTGTTTCATTTCTATATTATAGAATTTATATATTATTTATTTAAGTAGTGACTATATAATATTAAATTAAATTTAAATTAAATTAAATCATTTTGTGAACCCATCACTCGAATCCAATCTTTATTCTAGGATTTTTTCCTTTTATGCTCGTCACTCATAGTGGTCATTTTGGTTCATTTGAGTACATTGAGCTTCCTCCCTCTATTCGTAAATCCTCTAAGTCAATGGATGAATCTGATAATCCCTTTATTAATTCATAGAATGTTCCTTTGGAAAACATTAAAACCTCTGATAGCGAACAATCATACGATGAGGACACTAATGTCGATCAAGAATAGTTAGATAAGCTCACTAATTTATGTTAGGATTTACAAACCAACCCTATGCATATTCCACACATTCTCAATGCTTTACTTACTTCCAAGAACTCTCATGATGCTTCTTTTTGCCTCTTGTAGGCTCTTCCTCGGCTGTCGTGGCCTCCACCCAACCTCTTAACATTCCTACTTCCATTCCTATTTCTACCGCTCCCATCCTCTATCCCAATGCTTCTAATATAGAACCTAGTTCCTCCTCCAAAGTACCCATGATTTAGCTTCTTTATATCAGAATCTATAATTTCAAATCTATCAACTTCAGCTAGAACTTTGTTTTCATATCCATCTCTTGATTCCTACTTACCTCTTCACACTCATGTTTTCACCCACCATTTATTCTTATTCACTTCCTCCAAACTTTTTCACCCCTAAGCTTCCCACCTTCAATGACCATGGTGACCCTCAAGAGAATCTCAAATATTTTCATGTGGCATGTATTGATTATGCGGATGATCATACCTTACTAGATAAGCTATTTCCTAGGAGTATTCAAGATTACGCCATGCGTTGGTTTTATGATCTACCTGTTCATTTGGTAACTTCTTTCACACATTTATCCGATGTTTTTATTGCTCACTTTTCAATCAACATCAACACTAATATCTCTTATGAAAAAATCACACAAATAAAATAAACATCTAATGAGAATCTAGCAGAATATGCATTACGTTCTAAGAACAATATAGCTAATATGACCAATGTACTTGTTGATTCATAATACAATTTTTTTGTGCAAATCCTCTTACCACCACTTCAAGAGTGTTATATTTGAATCCACTCCTTCATTTAATCAATTATATCATATTCTCAAAATGCATGAAGTAAAACTTATATCTATGGGCTAACTCAAATACCAAGATACTACTTAATCATCTTCTAATAAATTTCAAGCTATATCAACAATCAAGCCATAACCTAAGCCCACTAACATAAAGGAAAATGTCAATGTTGCTCTAGAAAAGATTAAATGACACCCTCCAAAGCATACTTTCACTACGTTAGCACATGTAACTTGATTTCTATTTCCTTAACTCCTTGAAAGAAATCTAATCACTCTTCCACCACCTCTCAATCTTGATCCATCTCACCCCATTGCCATAATTATGATGAAAATGCTAAATGTGAATATCATCAATACATTGGGAATTTTATTGATCACTGTTTCAAAATTAGGCATCTCATTCAAGATCTTATTGAAAACAATTCACTTGATCTCCTTGAGCCAATTTTTTCTAAGCTAATCAATAATAACAAAAAGAGAAAAATATTTAATGATCCTTTGCTAAGCACGACACATAAGCTCCTGATTATTTTGCTAATCATACATATCGAGATGTGCACCCTCCTTCATCGGGGTCCCTTGATTTCCTTGTTTCTTTTATTGATGCATCACCACTAGCCATTTCATTGTCCTATAATGATTATCATGAAACATTATCTTATGATTCATTACACATCAATGCTTCAATTGGCTCATACATTGTTAATAACACCATGATTTATCCATTGGATCATATTAGTGTGTGCTCAATTTTACTTCTTATGGATATTAAATGTCCAATATCTACTGTCACATATCCATTTCCTAAATATTTTATCTACATTAGGCTACCCATTACTATTGGGCCTCTTAACATGCTTGTATCATTCATGTGACATCTTCAATAAAATGTTGTGACATGCTCTTAGGTCTTCCTTAGCTCCATGTCTCTCAAGATATTAAATAAATGAATCATTTATGTTTAAAGTTCATCCATGATAATAAATTTATCACTATCAAAGGAATCCCACCATGTACACCATTTCCTAAACCTAACCTTTATGTTATCCTCCCACCAACTACAACATCCAGCCTCTAGGGCCTCTCAAATCTAAGGCACATTTTGCAAGTAGTTATCCTATTCACACACATTATACTTCATGATGTTGTCATATGTATTTGTCTACTAGCCCATATTGTCGGCCTAAGTCCTCTACTCAGGAAAACCCTTCACATAAGTGTTCACCACATCCTTAACCACATATGTCTCTTTCACATGCACATTATCACCATCATATTCCACCAATCTTAGAACATTGTCACATGCCTTTATCTCCTTAGACATTGGGTGGAGGACCCTTTCCCTTCACTATCATTGGATAGCCTTATATCCTTCTCACATTTGGGGGCATCATGCTTTCTTCCCCCTTCCTAACATCACTAGTTGTCTATAATCTCTACTATAAAGCTTTGTGCTTCTTCTTTCTCAATACTCTTACATATCTTGATACATACCTTGTATCATCATTACCCTATGACACACTCTAGTTCCACGGTTCATAATCAAATGCTAAGGGTATAAATCTAAAATGAACCTAACCACATTCAAATTTTACGCTTTATTCTTCATGATCTGTCTTTCTAGCACACATTATCAAACCATTTCCCAATGACACACTCTTGTTCTATGGTTCATTCTTGATTGTTGAGGGGTATTTTATAAATGAAAATCATCTCATACTCATACAAATCCATTGGGGGACATGCTGCCCCTATCACATTCACATTGCATACCATTACATCCCACTCATACACTACATATTGCATATATTGGTTACACTTACTCTTTCTTGCTTATACTTACATGATACACTTTTCTTACTATGCTAGTTAGATACTCAATATGTCATTATATTTATCATATACACATGCACGTTCATTTATTATATAGTTGTGAATGAAGATATCTTATTGATTCTCGACACGGTATCCTTTTCCAGTCCCACCGAGGCTTCTAGGGAATGTACCATTACTACTCTCACACATTACATGTGTTATTGTTTCATCATTTAATAATTCCTATTCTTATTAGCACATTACTTTCCATTGATACATACATGCCTTGACATACTATTTATCTTTCTAACATGATAATGGGTGCTTTATGTGTAATATTTACCTTGTAGGATTATATGATACCTTGGTTATCTAATACACTTTTCTTGACATTGTTTGCTATTGTATGCCATTGTTTGCAGGATTTTATGTATGTCTTGTTTGGGTACTATTTGTATGTTTATTGGCCACTTGGCCCTGATTGTCTCATGAAATTATGAGCGATGTCCTATGTATGAAACCTTATTTTCATGGTCCACTTTCTTTGTAAACTTTCTTGATACATTGTATTCTATTGCATGCTTGCTACTTTTCTACTAACATATGTTACTAGCCACTTTTCTTGCATGTTCCTTCTTTCTACCATGAAAATCCCCTACCCCTTATAGGTATCACTTCAAATCAACATCAGGTCCTCTCATTTGGGCCACATTATTTTAATTGACGTTGCATGTACCCCAAACAAGGGGGCATACATTTGGTGAAACAATCCCCCTACAAAAACTTAGAGCTATAGTACAGACCTGCAAAGTTTAGGAACATCATAGAAATACAATCACCAAACGATTGTAATCAAACTTAGATCAGAATCACAATATAGACACCAATTCCTAGAGTCACATAGGAGTGCCTGGGTGCTAATGTCCTCCCATGGGTTCTAATTTTATGGTGGTCTATACATTTAAATTATCAGATCAACAAAGTTCTTAAAATTCTTTAGATAAATTCTATAGTTACAGGCACAATCCTCCATCAACAACATGCATTCAATCTTCTATAATTAGTTTCAATCAAAAAAATCAGTACATTTGAAATTAATTCTTGATAGAAAGAACAAACCAGGATGCGCCATATGCAATGGTACTTATTGGGAAAAGTCATGGAAGGAGAGTAACACTATACCTCTCTCCCCAACACTTTCTTTTTGGAGTGAGATCACCCAAAATACTCACACTTGGTGTGAGATCTCCCAAAAAAATCTCTCTTGGCATGAGATCGCCTAAAAAAATTTCTCTACATAACATTTAAGGAAAATTTTCTATCCTATTACACTCTTTTACATCAGATGTACACTTTCTTTTACACAATTTTACACACTTTTACATACTTAAGCACATTTTTCTCTAATTGATCATATACAAAATTTAACTACATTCTTTCTCTTCTTTTCTAGGTTTATTATTACAAGAAGTAACATTCACAAGCTACAAAAACAACAGGTACAATGCAATGCACACGTTTGACCCCTAGGTTCATTTTCCTTTCCTAGTCCCCATACTTCACTTTACATTATTCCACGCTTCACTTGTCCACTTAAAACACATTTCACTACACACTCTACATGATAATAAGGTACACATCTCTTATCTACTTTATGCTATCAAGTAATTACTTAATAACAAAAAGTGGGGAAAATGTAGACACTAAATCAAACATTTGGATATATTTCTAGGTCCTAAAAGAACACAAACATTCATATGATTCATAAGAAAGAAAAGTAGTAATTGATGACTATCTTTTGCCTCTTTTATTTTTTTATTGTTTCCTATTTTGTCTTACACACCCTACAACCCATTCAAAATTTTATTGATTTATATTTTATGGCTCAAGATGTCATTACCTAGCTAGGACAAGAGTTCCTAGGTACCCCTTTCCCCTCTACATGCCTTTGACCCTTTTTCACATTACTCACTTCTTTTAGGTTTTTATATTTTGGGAATATTTTTCACTTATGGTTTGGCCTTCCAGTTGTCACTTACGAAATTCAAACAAGGTAATCATATAAATACATAGTTATGTGTTCAAAATAAAGGACCAATCACTAAAAATTACTACTATCACCTAATCTTGCATCCAATAGGAACCTAAAGCACTTTAAAGTATCCATCTAGGATGCTATCAAGTGCACTTGCATAAGCACATCCTAGGGAATAATTTCTACACACACTCACAAGAATTATATGGAGTTTGATATGTAGTGCAACACTCGGTTGTAATTTCACTTTTGAGGTAATTGTTGGTGTTAGTATGAATCCCCATTATGTATAATTATTTTTAGTTTTGATGTGGTTAATGGGATTGTGTAGGTGAATATTTATCTTGCTAGTTACAGTAACTTTGGTGATCATAGTGAAACTATCAAGTGATTAACAAGGAAAAATTGTGATACTCTAGCGATATAACATCAAAAAGATCCAAAGCTTCTGCATAGTCATGTGCAACCATATCTAGTCACCAGCACCTTTGGTGCCCCTTCCTCGCCATTGGTTCCCCTTCCGGCATTGTTCATGAGTTACAATATTTACAGGATATCAATAATGATACTACTTGCATTCTATTCATAATTTCTCCCTACTTAGATCACTTCCAGATTGCAAAAAATCAGCTAAGTCCTCTCTCATTATTTGCTTAGGGTTCATATTTTAAATCTTAGATTACTTATGTCATTTCTATATTCTAGCATTTATAAATTATTTTTTTCAGTATTGACTATGGAGTATTATATTTAATTTGAATTAAATTAAATCAGTTCTTGTTATCTCATTTCATGCTATAGTTACCTTTTAATTACGAAATTACACTTCCATTTATGATTAGCATAGTATTTTTAGATTCACCATCTTTTTTAGACATGTAGGTTTCTTGATGAAGGTTAAAAATATTGGGTTAATTATTTCCTTAAAAATTTAGGATTATTTTAAAATGTTATATATCGGATTAACCTTTTTTAACCACTTTTACAAGGGTGTTTGTTTGCCTTTAAATATTTTGTTTTTTACATGTACCTCATCTTAAGTGCATATGCTATTTCCACATGTTGAAAGGTGATCCTTGGAAATTAGAAATATTTTTGACACTTTTTCTATTTTAGAAGTGGTCGAGTGGTTAGGACATCATTACATAATCATTTGGACAAAGCCCATGTGTTAGTTGATTATATAAATTTGTGGGAAGATCAATCATTTTTGGCTAAGTAGGGTTCACTTTTACATGGATCCTATAGTGTAAGGGGTGCATTTTCCTCCAATACCCATGCCCTAGACTGGATCCCATAGGAAACAACTGTCATTTTTGACCAAGATACATTGAAATGACTGTAGTGAAGGGGAGGGGGATTTAAACCTTCAAACCATGTCTTAGACATCACTTCCTAATTTAAAAACTTTTTCCTCATGTACTCGAAAGGTATATCAAGGACACTTTAAGAACTTTTTTCATCCTAGCTAGATGGAAAAATATTATGCCATAACTTGTGATTACTTGACTTCTCCCAAAAAGTATGTTTATAAACAAATTTAAACCAAATAGTGGTACTTAATCCAAAATCCTTGATTTACAAAAATCACAAGGTGAAACTCTATCTGAGTTAAGAACTTTGTTTTGATAGGAAAACAAAGTGAAACTATTTCAGAGTTATACCAAGGGTGTTTTTCTAAATCAAACTGTGACTCATCAAAACTAACCAAATGAGACTTTGACTAGGATAGGGACCTTTTTTTGACAAGAAAATAAGGTGATGCTTCATTCGAGTTAGACCCAATGTGTTTTTGCTAAATTCGTGGACTTAGTCCATAAATTTTACTACACATATCGATATTAAAAATGTATTACTGCACTAAATTCAAAAAAAAAATCCAATTCAAAACCTTGTTTTAGTGATAAAACAAGGCAAAGATCTGTCGAAGTTGAGTCACATGATTTTCATCACAACCATAGTTTTTCATTTTGGTTTCATTTATCAAAGTTTGAAAATCTACCACACTTTTACCAACCATTTGGAAACTCATATTTGAAATTTTTCTCTGAACTTGGTTGATTGTTATATTTCATTGTTTTATAGATGGATTTTTCCTAGTTTCCTTAGAAAAAATTACACATTCAAATCTAGGAAATCCATAATTTGTAATTGTTATGTTGCCAATTTTTGTAGTTTTCCTTAGAAACATTTGAAACACCTAAATCTAGGAAAATGCTCATTTTTGGTTGTTGTTACTACCGAAATTTCATATATTTCGTTGTTAAACTCTCGATAAACATATTAAAATTGGAAAATTTCTAATTTAGAACCATTACGCTGCCCATTTTTCTTAGATTTATTTTCATAAATTAATCCAAACATCCAAATATTTGCAAAATGTTTAGTTTACAAAGGTTATGTTGTCCAAATCAATTCAAGAAGTTTTCAAGTACAACATACAATACAAGTAGTTAGGTCACTTATAACATGGTTAGGAAACAAAAGTATGGGCCTATTCCTTTCCTTTGAAATCCTCTCTAGACCATCCTTTGATGAAGAGAAGGAACTTTTTACCAAATTAGGGTGAAGAAGAAATACCACATGATTTTTTTAGCAAAATCTGACTATGTACACAACTTTTTGTTTCAAAACAAAGATCAAGTTTTACTACGTCGATCGGATTAGGTGCTAAACTACCCTCTAATTTTGATCCACCCTTTCTCACTAGTATGATTAGAGGGGAAGAGTGAATGGATCCTCCTACTTCAAAACTATTGAATACATATTAAACCCATAACATGCCTTTACTTTGACACAACATTAGAGTCCTAATGATGAATCCTTGAAACCCAAGAGAAAAACTAGAAACTATATACCCTTTTAGGATAAATCATGAAATATAACGGAGGGTAAAGAACCCCAAACTAAACCATGCAAGGAGGACATGATGGTACACAAAAATTACAAGCACTTAGTCACCAATTGGCTACTTTATCTTCCCATATCAACGGGGACATGCATAGAGCCACTCATATGGAAAAACCCAAGGTGAAATATGCCATACACTATCCTAAAAATCATGGAGGTGAAGCCTCTAAAGAAAATCAAACTCACATACCCTCCACACCATCATGAAACCAAATATTTGACCATGAATGGTAGTCCATTAAGGATGAATTCACTCGGCTTACATGAAAATAGTAGTGGACACAATAAGAAATATCAGTTTGAAGAATTGTATCCCTATCCCTTTGATTGAGAAATGTTACATATTCCATTTCCACCTAGATTTGATTACCCAAAATTTGATTAGTATTTTGGAAAGGGTGACCCCAAAGATCAAGTAAAATAATTCTTCATGGTATTCTAAGAAGTTGTATACAATGATAATTATCTTATTCTCTTGTTTCCATGGAGTCTTGGGGGTCGTGTACTCAAAATGTTTCTCCATCTTCCGAAAGGGTCTTTCTCCACATTTGAAAATTTATCTAAAAGTTTTATTTCCATTTTGTTTAATATGGAGAGTGATATAAAAATTTTATACCCTTGTAATTCCAAACAATGCACAATGATAACTTCACTACTTTCCTACAATGATGGTGGGGGTTAGCTAGTCACTTGTTTAATCCCCAAGAAACAAATCATGACATTTTTGTGCCAAACTTACATCCTAAAATCACCTTCCACTTGAAAATTCATTGTGTAGGAAACTTTGAAGAGGTCATTGAAAAATGAGGTAAAATATAAAAGGACTTATTAGTAAAAGGTGTTCTCAAACCTTTTTAATGTGATTATGACTCAAAAACTATGGAAAAACCTAAATTTTTCAATAAAACAATGTCATAGGTGATGGAATTATTGATTCTAAACAAGTACAAGTGGTCCAAAACAATCCATATCTAAATATCATGTGTGGACCACTTAAACCAGAAATCAAATGTAGGGAATACACTATACATATTGAGTCCTTATCATCAATCCTTAAACAACTTGATTAGGTAATTATTGTCAAATTTACTAACACAAAACTTTTAAGGATGATGTACCTAAACCATTGTAGTATAAAGACCAAAAATATTGTGAGTATCATCATGTCAAAGGTTACGACACAAATCAATGTATGAAATTAAAGAACTTTATTCAACATCTCTTAGATTGAGGAGATATCAAACTTGACACACAAAAATTAACAGATTGTCCAATAATTAGTTGGGAATATACAAGGAACATTTTCCAAAACATAAACAAGAAAAAATGAATTTGGATCAATGTCAAACATCATAGGGTAAAAGTACCATGTTTTTTAAACATCCCATTCATTCGATTCTTTTCTTGACTATATTCATCCTATAACCAACCATGTTACTACCATCATAATAAAACCTCAAGAGAGTTTCATTACAATGTAACACACTCACCTTGTTGTCATAAGAACCCATCTATTTATTCCTCAGATAATCATTACAATCTCCTAGAACAACTTGAGAAGAAAACCACTAAGATTTCTATCTTGGATCTTCTTAAGATATCTACTATTCATAAGGACATCCTTTATAAAACCCTCTAGGAATCAAGAGTTATAATGGAAATTAATGCTTCATGATTCCAAGATTTGGTGGCATAGATCAACCCATTCTACCAAATTATTTGTAGCCAAAATGATATTCCTATATATAACTATACAAATAATATCCCTTTATACATAGAAGTGACTATTACCCATAAAAATGCTAAAAGGGTGCTTGTGGACAATGGATCTGATCTAAAAAATATACTTTGAAGCTTGTTAAATAACTAGAACATAAAGATGTAGAACTAGATTCTAATACAATCACCATTAAGTATTATGATAATGTGGAATGACTTCAAAGTGGGAACAATCAATTTACCTATGGAAGTTGGGCATGTCACACACAAAACTAGATTCCATGTCATTGAATTATAATTCCCTATAATATTCTCCTCGATCTCCCATGGATCCATTCCATATAGGATGTTCCTTCCACATTTCATCAATGTATCAAACTATACTATCAAGGAAAAGAGTTCATAATTCCCGGTGACCCACAACCCTTTTCCTATTGTAGAGAATTAGATGACCACCTTTAAAAAAATCCTATGAATGGCCTTCTATATAATTAGTTGTTGAATTTAAATCAGAGGTCCTCACCTCTCGTGTTGATCTGATACACTTCAACCTCATATAGTTGATGCTTCTACCTCCACATCCCATTTTCCACATGGGAATCCAAATTGAAAATCCTTAATACTAGTTGTGGAGAGTATGACCTCTAATAATCCATCCTTGTGTCCAACCTTCCCCTATCACAAAAAAACACATGGCAAACCTAACTTTTGGATGTAAAGAACTGAGGATCCTTGTAGTTTTAACAAATTCATCCTAGTGGCCTCTTGACACATGAATTTTTGGGTACCACCTACACATCCTAATCACCTAATGAGAATATGGCCTCTTTTTATTATTTCCTATAATATATTATCTATAACAAGATGATGTATGCCATGGGATACTAAGGTTATGGGTGTGGGTTCTATGAATAGGGTATGTGGGAACCTCTTTTGAAACATAAAAATATGTATAGATTTGACATTGGTATTGAGCCTTATGGGGAACAACCTATAGAAGTTAGCCACACCTCTTCTAAATGAAAAAATAACTCCTTTGATTAACGACATTGACCTAGGGTCCCCTTGTAATCTATATGAAGATGTTTCTTCCAAAACCTACTTTACGATACTAATATTTTAACCCTATCTACTCCACTACTAAACTAGATCTTATACACCCATCCCTTATTGATTGGGACCAACAACAACACATATCGATTGATTTATTTTAGAATGAGGAAGTGATCATAAAGTTAATGGTACTATGTGATGACATCATATTAGGGATCATAAGAAAGGGTTCTCTATTAACCTCAATGCATACACATATTTTGGGGAGGAGGATGAGTTATATGGTCAAAAAAAAAAAAAAGAGGCCAAAATATATTTTAAAAATACCAAAAATAGAAAATCCAAGTCCCATAGTGAAAACCTCTATGAGGAACTTACAGAAAAATAATGTGAAAAATCAAAAGTGGATTAGATTAGTGACATTATATTGGTTAAAATCATGTTGAGATTCAAATAGAGGAAGAATAAATCTCCCTTTGATCCTACACATAAGGAAGATGGATCGAAGTTGTTAGTTGAAGAAAATATTGATGTTAACATCAACATAGAGGAATAACCTAAAATTTTCAAGTTAGGGGCTTCTCTTACTCCATAAGAACATAAAAGATTTACTATGCTTCTTCGATATTTTTTAGATAAGGTAAGAAAATTTTGGTTTTTAAGGGACCCAAATAAACCTATACAAAAAAGAGACTAGATAGCAACAAAGCCACTAAAAAGAGACCAGGAACACAAAGTCAAATAGTCTTGACCAACTGTGTAACCAAAAACAGGGCATGACCAATACCAGGTCTACATAGTAACATTTTTTTCAAAAATACATAAAAAAACATAGCAACAAGATTGATAAAACCTAACACATAACCAAGACCTAAGTGCAAGAAAAGGATCACCATCAATTCACCTTACTCAAGGAGGCTCTACTTCTAGTTCTCACACTAGGCCCTCTATCCATGGTAGTCCCCAGTTCATCTTTCTATGAAATAGTGAATTTTAAAAGGGTATTCATAGTAGGATCCTTACCATCCATTTCCATGATCTCATTGTCTTCTCGAATTTCTCATCTCCAAGCGCATTTTACCCTTTCCTTCCTCTGCTTCAGATTTGGCAATTTGGTCTTGTAGGATGGATATCTCTATTCTTGCATGACAATTTCCACATTCAAACCCACCTATTCTCTTATTTTGCACCTTGATTTTTATATGAAACTCCCTCACTTGTTGAACAATATTTTTTTGACCAAAAGGATTGTTTTACGCCATATATTCCAACCATAGAATCTAATCTTCCAAATCCATTGTGTTTTTGTCCCTTTCCTTACTAGTAATAGTTTCCCCACCACATTGATCACCATATTTCATATTGTAGAGGATGATAACTACTATGCCATCTAGATTGTCCTAATGCCCCCTTTTCCATATGTTTAATATGTTTAATGAGGTTTTCATTATCCGAGTCCATTTCCATGTGATCTAAAGATTGAGGAGGAAGAAAGGGTTTACCTTTTTGGAACAAAAGAAAAATCAAAAAATGATGCAAAGGAGTATTTGATTTTTATTATGGTAGTCATTGAAAGAAGAAGTAAGGGATTTGAGGAGAAAAATAGAAAACTCATAGCTTGATTCCTATGAAGGTAGTTAAGGATAGACAAGTGGTAGGAAAATATATTTCTAAATTGATGTGTTTTCTTAAAAATCATAGCTTCTTTAAGAATTTATTGATTTGTTTTATTGTCTTATATGGAAATGACATTCTTATATCCTTCCTTGATTATGCACAATTTAGTTGTTCATGAATAAACTAAACCCATAAAAAAAAACTATGTAAGATGCATCCACATGTAGCTCTTTTGGTTAAAGAAGAGCTTGAGAAATTACTGGTAGTAGGATTTATTAGACCTATTGATTATTCATAATGGATCTCCAATATCGTGCTTATTTACAAGAAACTAGTTGGAATCAAGATTTGCACAGACTTTAGGGATATTAATAAGACATGTCCTAAAGATGATTTTCCTCTTCTTAATATCAACATGATTATCGATTCTATCGTAAGCCATGAAATAATATACCACATGGATGGATTTTATGGCTACAATCAAATTAAAATAGTTGAATAAGACTAACATAAAACAAATTTCACCGGTTGTTGGGGAGATTTCTACTATCAGTCATGGATTTTGGCCTTAAGAAAGTAGAAGACACATATCAACATGCCATGACTGTCATATTCCATGATATCTTGAATGATATAGTGATTTAATAAAATTTGGAATATTTTATTAAAATATAATTTCAGCAATGGCTACAATGATGTACAATAAGATAAAAATGATTTAACGCTTTTATATATATAACTATAGAAGTAAATGAAAGAGAGGGAACTTATTTGATTTTCACTTATCTTGAAGTATACTAGAACTAGAAAAACTAATAAAAAGACTAAGAAGAAGACTAGAAATCCTAGATAAATATTCTAGAAATCATAGAATGGCTAGGAAACAGGTTCTTGGGAAGGGGTGAGGGTGGTCGGGGTGCGAGACCTCTCAAGGCACTAGAGTCTTGAGAAAATCTTGGAACTTGATTTCTTGAGTGTCGTTAGGGTTTTTTTTTCTAATGATCTCTATATATGAAACAAAAATAATCTCCTGCAAAACCCCTAACATATATCAAATACTTGGATCACTAAAGGTCTAGTTTCACTTTATGAACTGAACTGACAACATACACTCAAAAGGTCCATGTAGTTCTATATCCTTGTGTGTGTAATAGTTCTCCTAGAATGAAAAAGAAAATTTTTGTTCCATTTTATACAAACGATGGAAAAGAACTTCTCCATATAAGTGTGTATGAAGAGAAATAAGCCAAAAAAAGAAATGATGTCTTGATTAAATTTCCCACCAATCCATGGTATGTAAGGATACATAGGATCTATTGGAATAGTGATAAGACACAATCTAGGATATAAGATTAAGAAAACTTCTCATTTTCAAAAAGGTCATAAAGAGAAAAGGGAAAATACAAAGTGCTAGTGCAACTCCCAAGAAAGGTCATAAAAATGGAGAAGACTAGATAGGGAATTCACCATATGAGTGTATGATCTTGAGATAAAAATGATTTGAAAAATCAAAATAAGTGGAATATTAAACACCCATGAATAATTTTTTGAGATCCATTCATAAAATGTATATGATTGATTACTCATAGAGATATTTTTTATCTTTTCCCTTTATACTATTTAAATGAATTTCAAGTAGTGAATGGAAGTAAGAACATACCTTTGAGAATTTCAAAGGGATATATAAAAATATAGAAAAGTATATAAAATGTCATAAACATGTCAATATGAATGAATGATGTATTCAGAAGGAGAAGAGGGTGATTTAATGATCATTTGGAAAGTCAAATCCTGTCAGAGAGACTTGATGGGGTAGGGTGATCCCAACCTAATATGAGAAAAACATAATGATTTGGGAATCCTACCACAAAGGAAGAGTGTGGTTTCACCTTATAAAAGAATGAACATTGAGCAAAAAAAAAGAAATATGTAATGATGATCCAAGAAGAAATATAAGAAGCAGATGAAGAGAAAGATGTCATTTCCCATAATCCATGAGTTAAGGATACATCTGTAGTGATCAAAATTTAAAACATTCCATAGGTCATTTGGGAAAAATAGTAGTGATGCAAAAGGTGGGAGAGATAGTAAAATTCACTAGAAATTTTGATTTAAATTATATTAAACAATTGTTTTTGAGGACGATTGATTAAAATAAGTAGTGAAGATCAAGATATGAGTAGAAAATGTCACATGTAGCGTGCATTATTAAAGTGTGTAATGGGCAAGTACAAATAGTGACTAAATATAGTAACTTAGAGTTTGTGAAAAGTGCTATTGAGTAGAAGTAATGGTAAAAATTGAATAGTCACTTGAATTATAGAACCTTGATTGAGTGTGATTTGGAGCTCTTGAGCTTGTGAGAATGCTAAAAATTATAACTAAATTGCTTAGACAGGGAGAAAAAAAGATTTGAGATGGAGAAAACACGTAACGTGCATTTGGTAACACAAATAGTGACTATAATAACTTGAGTTGGAAAAGTGTGGTTATTTTGTAAAAAAAATGTTGATATTTTCTCACTTTTGTGTTTTGAGTTTCTGAGGATGCTAAAAATTTCAAAGACGAGAAGATTTGAGGTGAGACCTTGGTAGCACAAGGCACAAAATGTATTTTGAAAAGATGCTGATATTTCTCAGATCTAGGTTTTGAGTGACTAAGAATTTCGACTGGTGAGAGCATCCAATGCACGGATCCTCGATCTTTGCATCTACCCATGACATCGTGGGTTTTGATCCCCTTGAGAATATGATAAATGTGAAATTTAATGCATTTTGTATTATGAACAATCATTTTTACATGTATATGAGGTACTAATATTTCATTATTTTGATGTTTTGTGTTATGCAGAGGGATATTCATTTGAGGGAGTTTCATGGAGGTCGACACTTTCATACGTTGTTGGGATTGGGCTTATTTGATGTAAAGTGGGATATACTAGACCATGCCCGTCTATGACACATAGAGAGATTGGGGGATGTACCACATAATATGCATATGATCACTATGTTATGTGAGAAATGGAGTACAAATACTTGTAATGTTTAGTTTTCTACTGAGGAGATAAATGTGACCCTAGAGGATGTATATCACATGTTACGGCTACTAGTTGTAGGTGAGAGAGTCAGGTGATAGTAGTAGAGGATGTCTAGAGACAAATGAGAGAAGCTAGGTGGTATTTTACAGGGACATGGGTACAAATAGAGACTGATATTAGCTTAGATGGTATACTAAGATTAGGTTTTTCATGACTACGGAAAGTTTATTACGGTTATTATTTCTTCATCGGTGGCGGAGTGGAGGGTGGTGGTGTAGGCATCTTGTATATGATACACAATATTTTCTATGCATAGAGGAGGATGAGACTAGATATGAATGGGCATGGTGTGTACTAATGCACTTGTACAAGGACTTATACAGGTTCATGCAGGAGGACCATGGGGATGGACTTAGAGCCACCACATTATTACATGTATGGGCTTATGAGCACATTGTGATATCAAGGCCACTCAATGGGTAAAGTGGGAAAATTGGGAAAGGTTTGGGATATTTGTAGTGAGGTGGATAGGCATGCGTAGTAGGATATTGGATACTACTATGTATAGATCTATACTAGATTGTATGGGGCCAAGGGCTATTATATGAAAGCCATATAGAGCCTATGGAGGGTGGCCTAAGGATGGAGTAGAGATATGATGTATGTAATGTACTATATGGTTGGAGGATCAATTTCTTAGAGTGCCTAAGATATTTTAGGTAGAGTGCGTATCACATTATTTTGGTATTGTGTAGGATGTGCCCCTAGAGTCATATGTATGGGTGAAAACCATGAGCACCAAGGAGACTAGGGGTTATACCAAGCCAAATAGGGGCACAACTAGTTCTCTTAGTCTAGATGAGGTAGATCTAGTTATAGATCCGATACAAGTGGATGACATAGGATGTACTAATGCATATAGTGTATGGTAGGTAGTTCACCGATGGGTGCTATTATTTATATTTATTATGGATGTGGTGGGAGCACTATGAGTTTAAGAAGAATACGGGTAGGCACTCGCCCTAATGGTGATGGCACATCAATAGTGATAGTGGAGTGTGAGTATTTGATAGTTGTGATTTTTTACTTAGTTGGTTGATTATGGATATTATGCATAGTAACTAATGCTATGTCTAGATGGTTACAAGGATCTTGTTGGTCATTGATTGTTGATACATTGATATACACATTGACATGGAATGTGCCTATTGATGAGCTTATGGGAGCATGATGTTGAAGTGAGTAGATGCCATTGCGGGTGAGCATGCCCACTTGTTTGAGCTAGTGGCGATAACAACAATGATGACATGTACCATTTTATTGAGTGAGCGTGAGGAGGCATGAGTGGAGACTCAACAAGCTAGGGAGGCTATACGTGGAGGATCCCTAATGTAAAATGTGTTCATGAAGTATGTAGAGCTACAAGGCTAGTTTACGGAGTAGTTAATCGAGTTGATATTATTACACGAGACATATGGAGAGATATAGGGGCCATAACCAATGGCGTAGATTGAGCATTGAAGCATCTAGTTCTAGAGCTCTCCAATTGTATATAGTGATAGTGATGATGATTTATGACATGTATTGATGTAGTGATGTATGAGGACTTGGCCCCCAGCAAATGCATTTTTGTAACTATGATTTTTGACGAGATATGTAGATGGATGATTCGCATCATTGTGTTGTGTTGTATGTTTATTTGATATGTGATTATTTTTGTGCATATGTTGGTTTATGATGTTTTATTTTCCTTGTTTAAATTATGATGTTGAATAATTGATGATGATATTGATTAGGACATATATAGATAAGTAATGAAAATTAAATTGTATGTATGAATAGAGATGTGATAATTGGTAATAGATGTGTGTATAAGATGAATAATGTGAAAGAGAAATGTTATTAAAAGGATAGAAATAATTTATGGAATCACACGTAAGCATGATGAAAGAGGGGGAAAGAAGAGAGATTCCCCCAAAAAATGTGTAATAAGATGAGGTTCATTTATATAAGACTCCTCAACAATCAAGAATGAACCATAGAATAAGAATGCGTCATCAGAAAATGGTTTGATAATGTGCTCTAGATAGATATATTGTTAAAGCATATAACACAAAGATGGAGTTAGGTTCTTATTGTAACATATCCCTCAATAGTCATGTAAGAACCGTAAGAACACAAGTACATCATCGAGTAGTGAGGTGAAAAAAATCACCTACCAAATATATAGAGGGCGGTGCAGAGTGGTGGAAGAATTTTAAGTGGTAGTAGTATGAGACAAATTGAATATTGGATGAGATGGTGCTAATGATGGGAGATACAATGGTAGGAAACATAGATGTTGATGACTTAGGAAGCCAATGTGAAGTAAGAACACTTTGTAATGGATGAGATGATGTAGTGGTGGATGAGTGAGGTAGAGGTTGTGCATGAATAATGACTTTAGGTGGTGGAAGAATAACAACCTTAGAAGTAGGAGGAGGAGATAAGTGAACTAGAGTAGAAGCATTCTTTCATGGAATTGGAGAAACAAATTGCTCATGAGAGCGAGAGCCAAAGGAAATGACACCCTTATATTCTAATTGTTGTAGTTTTTCATGAAGGGCACAACAATCATTGTCATGATGGCCATTGATGTGATGATAATTATAATAAAGACGATCATGTTGGTGATACAAATGATGAGGAGGATAATTTTGATTAGAAGGAAAGAAAATTAAGCACTTATCAAGAAAAATAAACAACACATCGTTAAGATTAGTAGAATGTGAGAAGTGTAATGGCTCATGAGTAGGAGATGATGAAGACTGAGGTGGAGAGTGACGTGGGGGTGGAGATGGAAGATGCTTATGTGATGGAGGAGATGGAGCATTCTTATGAGGTAGAAGAGATGGATACCTTGGAGGATAATGAACAAATGGAAGAGGTGAAGAAGTAGAAGATGTAATAGTATAAAAAGTAGGAGTACCTATGTCATGTGTAGTAATTAAATCCTATTCTAGATCAATGAAATTATAGCATAAGAGTGTAAATGATTCACATGTATCATATTGTAAGCATTCTTTTAAAGCAGGAATCAAGCCATGAAAAAGATAAATTACTTCTCTAGATCAACGAGCTAAAATACTAGCGATGCATGTGAGAATTCAAGTGTAAAATTTAGTCTGAATAGGTTCTATCTTTCCTTTATGAAAATTAGGTAGACGATTATGTGTGACTCTAGGACCATTTTTAGTATAAAGTGTCTAAGAAAGTCTTCAACTTTTCTAGTTATTGTTTGTTCATGTGATTAGATGTACTATTAGTGATTAGCAATTATAGGCTAACAATATCTATTTCAAGTGTCTTTAAAGTATTAATGTTAGATAGCTATGCTAATGATTTTTTTTAGGTCAATTAAAAAAAGGACCCATTCCTCTTGCATATAACAATAAGCCAAAAAAACCTAAGATGATTCATCAAGGAAGATCAAACACCCACAGTGAACATTATCGATTATTTTGAAGTTTTATTGGATCACCACTTGAATCCAAAATATAGATTTCATATCATTAAAACATGTTATTTTGGTTTCCAGATCGACAAAGGCACTTGGGAGCTTCTTTGCATCAAAAAATTTAAAATAAACTTACCCGAGTAATAGTAAGCAACAATTTTGGTTGTTTTTCTTGTCGAAAGGGCTGATTTGAAACTATTCATGACATTCCTAAATTTCATACTTTGAAGCCTAAGTACAGGTCTAAAATTCATTTCAATGATTGTGCCAAGTAAATATAACAAAAAAATTAGTTATTAGACTCAAAACATGTAAAACTAGCTAGTTAATGGGCCTAGGGTTTATTTGGAAGCAATTTAGGGTATACTCACTTTCTCAAACATTTGGGGCATCATGTTTTTACCATTTTTTTAATATAATCATACCAAATCAAAATTAAATTGTGAAAACACGGCCACAAAAACAAAATTCCCATTTTCCCATAATTCATTTATTAGAAATTCACTCACTAAGGCCTTTAAGCATGTATTTTCTTCCAGCTTTAACACCTAGTTGAAAATTTGAGCACTTCAAGAGGAGGGAAAATTTCTCCATGGCTGTTACATCCATAAAAAATATAAAACCATTCCCTCTAACCATCCTTATTTATTTTTTACATTCTACATAAAAATAAAATGACCATAAATCCGAGAGATCTCTTTGTAGATTTAGTCCCAAATTTCTATAAACCCTAAATCATCAAATAAAACCCATATTTTTTTTTCTATTCTAATTCATGAAAATCCATAATCTTAACTGAAAAATAAAATAAGATAAGAAATGCACTGATTTAGATTTTTTTTTTTGTAATTTTTGTCCTTACAAAACCATCTTTCTCCTTCCTAGTTTGTCTACATATTTTTCCAGCATTTCTCTAGTAAAAAAACTCCTCTAAATGCCTAAAACTATTTTCCGCATATCATTTTTATGTGTTTTATTTCACACCACATATTTTTTATGTGACATATCTCCATTTTCTTCTCCTCTTTCCCTTCTTTTCTTCTCCCATATGTCTTCATGTTTCATTCCTTTTTGTCCTTTTTTCTTATGTCTTTCCTTTATATTTATTTCCTTCTTTTAAAGATTATTTATATTTAATTCTAAGTCAAAATTTATATTTATTTGAACAAAAATTTTAATTTTCTCCTCAAAATATGTTCTCGATTAATGCAATATTGGTGTTATTAGGCACATGGGAAAAACAATTAGAAATATTACACAAGGAAACATAGACGGGTAGTACAAACCCTCTTGTTCACTTTGGTCATATGATTCCTTGTCATCGGTTATGATGTTGGTCATCATCATTATCATGCCAATGGTGATTCCATTTTTATCATTTGTATGAACCTTTGCATAATACCTCACAAAAGCATAATCACCAGCATTAACTAGTAGTTGTGATCAAATAATAATTAAAAACATTTATAATAAAAACAAGAAATTAATATCTATATTAAAAAAATAGATTACATAATTAATGACATATATTCAATCATTAATATTAATAAATATGACACATTATTTAATATTCAAAATTATTTACTCATAGTTTTGTGTGGGTTCATATTCTTGACAAGTCTTTCATTTTTTTCCCATGACACTTTTTGTTTTTTCGTAATTGGTTAGACAAGAGTAGGGAAAAATATGTGTGGAGAACCTTGTAAATTTGAACCAAGATGAATGGGAAATAGAATGATAAAGGGAGCTATGGTCTATCCTCTAGACTGGTGGCTTTTGCCAATTTTTTTAGTGTTTTTCATGGGTATGATCCCATATCTCTAATGAGTTTGTAAAGAACTATAAGGACAATGTGGTCCGAATAAGAGGAAATACCATTTAAATCATCGAGGATATTGTTGCCTTGGTCATTGTTCTCAATATGGAAGGCATGAATTTTTACAAGAATACATTCGATAAAGAGGAAGAGGAATGAAAATTTTTAATCCCGGTAACAACTAGTCCCCTTATATGGTGAGTATCTCCACAAATCCTTTCCCAAGACCTACGATGAGGTCTCCAAGGTCATTATCAGCCACATCACTCTAGAGGGTAGGTTCCATCTTGTTTATAACTTCCACTTGGTATTTCACAACCACTTCAAGAAAAACTCTTTGGTAAGCCTCCCATTCGATATCCTTTATCTATTTAGCAAACTCTATCAAGGATGTTTAATGGGGTAGGAAAATATTCCCTTTTATCAATCTGCCATCATGCTACTTCATAAATATGTGATCACTGGAGATCCCAAGCCTTCTATTGGTCATTACACATATAAATTCCTAGTCTTAGTACTTTAACTCATCACTCAGACAAAGAAATGTCTTGGGAATATATTTTACTCCACATGGTTCTTAGGAGTCATGTGGATAAAGGAGAGAAAAAATTGGGATCTTGAGGGAAAAGATAGCTCTAGACCAGCAATGATAGTGAAATTTCTGCTCAAATCCTCCTATCCATGGGAAAAAACTAGAAAAACTCAACCAGTTAGAAAAGATAATTTTATCCATAATGAAATGGAGTTACATAAGGATGTTGATTAAATGGATAAGAAAATATCTAGGGTCATGAAAGATAACATTAAAGGCATAAAAACAAGGATGAATTTAATATAGATGATAAAAAATGGAAGAACATGAATGCCGGGATGACTAAGGTCAAGGAGGACTATAATCCCATCTTTCAAAATGACTAACTTCTCCTCCTTCAACAAACTACTTGTGGATAATATCATCATGTAGGCTAACATGCTCAACACTCTTCTTCTAGCTCAACAAGATTTTCTTGAGAAAAAATATCATGTCAGTGGGAAAATCAAATAAAAATCCTAAGGACAAGATGTTGTAGGATCTAAACAAGATGGTAATGAAAGTGAAGGAGGCTTCCTCCAAATTTCATAAACTTTCTCCCATGTTCTAGGTTTTTGTTGTATTTGTGTTGTTCTTTGGCTACTTCTCTTTTCAACTCAGTTGGATTTTGATTATTTTGCTTTTTTCCCTCTCATTTCCATATCGGGTTTGGGACCCTTTTTTCTTGATATAACGAGGGTGGGGCCTCTATCAAAAATACCTCCTTTACCAATATCTAAAGAAAAAATTATTCACACAAGTTACATACCAAGGAGTGTTTAAATGGTCTTGTGGTTATGGGATATTACATTACATAAGGTCACTTAGGATATTTTCTACCTCCCACCTTGCAAAGATGGAATGGGGATTGTTGATGTCCATAGGCGAGTCTTGCTTAATGTGCTAGTTGGGTTGTTCCAGCCATTCAAGGTCAAGAAGCAAGGAAAATTAATGCTTGAACGTTGCGTCTTAGCATGCTTGACTTATAATAATACCTATTGGAAGAATATCATTTTTAGACCTTACTTATTACCTTTGTGCCTATGAAAATAGAAGGATCCTTTGTGGCTAAAAGCATATGGAAATACCTTGAGGTTTCAAGACCTTTCTTAAGTGGGTTCATGATGGATTTTTTTCTAGTATTTAATGGATCATTCAAATAAGAGGCCATAGCTAGATGATAATCCTTAAGATGTAGATATGTATTTCCATTTCCTTCAAAACATGAAAATGTAGGAATGATGAAAGCCATAAGAAATGATCAATTGTGAATTTATTTGGAATAGGATTTCCATGAAGAGAATTATTATCGATAGAAGCATAATAGGATTTGATTTCAAGAGTGAGATATTGAACTTGATATTGAAACTGACCAACAACATGCATGAGTGATAAAATTTCATGTGGAGGAACCATAGAAGATGTAAGAGGCACATTGAGTGGTTGAAGCTTTCCATTATGAGTGATCAAAGGAATGTGAGAAGAAGAAGTAGAAGATGAAGATGCTATGGGCACACTAGATGTAGATATAGAGGAAATGAGAGGCAGTATACTAGGAGAAGAAAAACATGAACATCATCGAGAGATGAAGAAGAGGAAAGAAGTGGAGAAGAACATGGAATATTAGTGGAAATAGTAGTAGTAGAATCAAAAGAAACCATAAGAGGTGAGCTAGTAGGAATGGAAGAATCATCATGAATTCCATCATAAGTAACCTTAGAAGTAGATGAAATTGGAGTGGAAAATTCACATTCAACAATATTAATAGAAGTAGAATCGTTACTAACATGTTCATGCTCAAAAATATCATCGGTATCGAAATTTTTCCATCGGTATACAAATGGTTTAACGCTTTTATAGATGTATCTATACAAGTAAATGAAAAGATATGGCACTTATTTGATTTTTTCTTATCTCAAAGTATAACCAAATTAAAACAATTGATGAAAACTTGGGTAGAATACTCGGAAATATGTTATATTTATATCCATTTTCATGTGTAAGTTTGAAGATTGTACACTAAAATTAATATACACTCTCCAGTTTTCTCATCAAGGTTTAGGGTCAGCTCATGCCCCAAGTGGGGGTGCAAGGGTTTGGGGGAAAATTTGATGAGGAGAATTTTTTTGGCCTTAAAAATGTGCTTGATACCTTGGGAAATGTGTTGTTCTCATATGGGTGGTATTTTTGACCCATAGGTTTACGGGGTAGTTTTTGGTTTGTACCCATGGTATTTTCAAACTATTTAAACATTTTCCTATTGATGTAGGGAGACTTAACATTGTATATGTGTGAGTTTACGTGTGAATTTAGGAGAGTTTGTTGAGCACATATCCAAATAGATCTGGTTATTATATTGAGAGAAAGAGGTGACATGTAATAAAATATGAGAAAGTGATTCTTGGTGGACATATCCAAAATTGGGTGAACCACATTAAATACTGTATCTATGTTGTGTTCTTTTATTTTATACACTTTTATTTCAGATCTGTGATATTTCTCTACATATTAGTTTATACGATTATGATTCTATGTGGAATTATTCTACATATTTTATCCTTATTTCCTAACAAATTATTCAATAAAGATTATCAAACTCAAAGAATGTCCGAGACATGAGAACTTAGGAAGGGAAAGGGCACCTAGGGAACTAGAGAACTCTTTAGGGTGCTAGAGTCCGTAAAAATCATGGAACTTGATTTCTTTAGTGTAGTTAGGGTTTCACACTTATTCGTTGATGATCACCTCGTATTCTACACTTGAATCACCGAGTTACCTATAAATATGCAACAAAAATAATATTATGTAAAACTCCAATCTACAACAAATCCTAAAACATAAATATGTAAAATGGGGTTTCAAACTGTCCTACATTGCCAATAAAGTGAAATTATGATCGAGTGTTATACTAAATTTTAGACTCCATGTAGTTATATTTTTTTTGTGTGAAATCGTGTTCCTAGGTTGTCCTTACATTGGTGATGCTAAGGTAGTAGGTTGTAGATGAATAAAATGTAAATGTGTGGATGGAAAAATTAACTTCTCCTTCCTATGAAATATGTATTTAGAGTAATAAGTGCAAAAAAATGTAGTTCCATTGAGTATGCCAACAAATAACCCTGAAAAATTGCTTGCCATTATAATGATATATATGTTGTGTTTATATAGGGATATCTTGTTTGAATTTTGACACTAGTGATACGACATGCTGATGGGGACCTCATGATAGGATTAAAAAATTAAAAATGTAGACCACAAATGTTAAAAATGTGAAAAAAACAAAGAGGATAGGAGTTCCCACATTAGAAAGGAGTGCTTGGGTGCTAGTGTCTAGTTAGGAGCTAGAGTCCTAAGATAACTGATGAAAATGTGAGAAGATAAACCGACAGATATCCCTATGACTGACCAAAACTAAGTGTATGAGTGACATATGTGAGAGATAAAAACAATAGAAACAATTAAAGCAAGCAGATGGAATAGGAAGTGTGTCATTAGTGAATACTTTTCTTACTCAATATCTATTCATAAAACAACATACTTGGCAGTATAGTAAATAGTAGTATGTGCATGAATTTGTGTGTAGATATTATAGAGGATTACATGGATGATATCCTATAAAGGTAAGAACAAGAGAAGAACACCTGAAAATCCTTTTCATATTTTTTAGTGAATTGGGATTATAAGGTAAAATCAAACCCAAATAAGTGTGTGTTCATTGGTATTCATTATTTTGATAAGAGGAAATGAAGTGGACTTAGAAAAAGTGACTACCATTTTTGAGATGCCTCCTCTAAAAAACCTTAAGAATATTTGTAACTTGTAAGGTGAAATCCAATCCATTCACATATTCATTTCCCAACTTGTAGATGAGTGTCATTCCTTTACCCATCTCATCAAAAGGAAATTGAATTCTAATAAGGTCCCGATTTCTACAATCCTTTACTAAATTAAAGCAATACTTAGCTAATCCACCTATTATAATACCACCTACACTAGGTGAAATCTTGCTGCTATATTGTAGCTAAATATTTTTATATAGGCACACTCTTAACATAGTATGATGCCAAACATAAAAATCGATCCATATATTATCTTAGCCACACCTTAATATCTTAAGAGTGAAATTAAAAACATATTGAGAAGACATACTTAGCTATTATTTTATCTTTATAAAAAATTTGTCATTACCTTCTTAATAATAAAACCAATCTTATATCCAATGTTGGCCCATTTAAGTATCTCTTATCTAAAACTTATCTTATGAGAGGATGGCCAACTAGATCACATTACTTAGTGAATTTGATATCGAGTATGTAAATAATAAAGTAGTCAAGGTGAAATTTTTAGTATATCAACTCACTAAATCTCCTTACCATGAAAAAACCAATGATTCTTGACTTACCGATGCTTTTGTCTTATTCATCAAAGAATCTACCACATGGAAGATCTACTTTGATGGATCTTTTAATTTCCATGGTTCAAGTGCATGTGGTATCTTGATCACCCCTATAGGTGATATAACTCCCAAATATTTTAAGATTGGTACCCTTGTACCAACAACATTGTTAAATATGAGGCCCTTATTTTTGGTCTCAAAATCACCATCAAATGGAACATTACACAAGTTTAGGTCATCAACGATTCTTAACTCATTATTAAACAAGTTAATGATGAGTACAATGTAAAAGATGAGAATCTTATCCATTATAAGCATATGATGGACAATCTCAAAGAATATTTCATCCAAATCCATTTTACACAAATTCCAAGAGTTCAAAATAAGTCTACATGTATCATGGATATGATCGGTTCCCTCATAGGCCTACTACATTATGAAAAAGATGTTCACTTTCATGTAGAACACTTAATGGTCCTTGATTACAACATGCTAAAATAATTTTTTTGGTGTGAAAATTTATTGGTACCTCTTCCCCCTACTATCTAGACATATATAATTACTTACAAGATGGTACCTTCCCACATAATATTTCCCACTCATAAAATGAACTCTTACAACTCTATCGTCGAGACTACGATGAGACTTTTTTATATTGTCTTAATTCAGAAGAGGCTATATAAACAACCAAAGAGGCACATGAAGGAATTTGTGGATCTCATATGAGTGACATGGTTCTAGAAATGAAAAGTCTACATATAGGTTATTATTGACTTACTATGGAAAAAATTCTTTGTGAGTATGTAAAAAATGTTTCTTGTGTCAAAAACATGATAACTTGATTCATACTCCATCTCAATATTTATAGTCCATCACTACACCGTGACCATTTTCCAAATGGGGGATCAATATTATAAGGAAAATCACACCTAATTCATATGATGGCCATAAACATATCATCACCACTACTAAATAATTTACCAAATGGGTGGAGGATGTTCCTCTCACCTATGTTACCAGTGCTTAGATATCTAAGTTTATCATGAACCAAATCATTTGTCATTACGACATCCCCTCTACTATTGTCTCTTTAAATCCTTTAAAAAAATAAAATGAAGACCCTTTGTTAATACTTTAAGATCCGTCAAAAGTGTTATGCCCTTATTACCCTCAAGGTAATGAGAAAAATGAGGCGATTAACAAAATGCTTGTTTGCATTATGAAAAATTTGGTAAGTAAAACATGCCATAATTAACACCTCCACATACATCCTACCTTATGGCATTATTGTACTTCCATCCACACACCTATAGGTGTAACCATATAATACTTTTTGTTTTGCACAAAAGCTATCATTCCTTTATAGATCGAGCTTCCCTCTTTATGCATATCCATAAAAGGTTATTTGGATAATGAAGAGGATTATAGAGTAGCTAGAATGGAAGATCTCAAGTTGCTTGATGAAAAATTCCTCCATGCCTTAGACCACATCAAAGTATATGAGAATTAGATACATGCTAGTTACATCAAGTGAATTATTCATCATGAATTATAGGTTGGATATATTGTTCTTATAAAAACCAGTTCAACACTACTAAGGAATGAGAAAAGAAAGGAAAATTTGAGCCTAACTAGTTAGGGCCATACATTGTGGTGGATAAATTTGGTTCATGAGCTTATAATATTTCCCATCCCGATGGTTCAAAGCTTCAATATACCATGAATTTCATGCACATAATGCACTTCCAACCTAATTTTAAAGACATTTCAAAAATAAAAAAATTACTAAATAGTAAAGATAAATAAATATATTCAAATGTGAAAACCACACAATTAGGGAACTTTGGACATGTCCTTTGGTGAAAATGATTTATGATGCCATAGAGGATTATGTTGTTCACAATATCCTCACACTTGGGGCGTGATCACTCCTTCCTAGATTTTCATTAGCTTGTGTTCATAATCTTGTTAAAAATATCCCTTTTGGCCTTTATCTAACTTGTCCCATACTTGTATATATGCACGTTATTTCTCCCTTTTATATCATCATATCTTATTGGGGAATCTTGGCATATTATGCTATTGTAAATAGTTTCAGAAAACCTAAAAATCAAAACCTTTAGAAAAGCTAGAAAATCCAAAAGATTCGTAAAATGTAGAAAATCCAAA